>CM053786.1:350108632-350528632 GCA_028749045.1 Cupressus sempervirens | reverse complement strand
ATATGCACTTTATAGGGCGTATGCACTATAGTGCATATGCACTATTTCAAATCATCCAAAAATGGTAAAAAAGCAAGTTTGGGTCCCATTTCATCCATTCTCTGCTTTTGGTCTATTGTGCATTTTGTTGTTCTAATAGAAAACATGGGTTTCAACATAGAAAACACTATTTGAAGACTTTTTGAAGCTAGCAAACACCAAATTCAATCATTGGATAGCCGATTTGAAGACTTTTTGAATATTCTTTGTATAGAAAAGGTTAGTGAAATCCTTTTTAAATATTGTTTGTTGATATATAGATACATATTTGATTATAATTTGACATGTTGTTCAATATATAGTGAATTCTTTGAAATTTGTATATTTGAATAAAATGTTATTTTGAAATGGTTAGAAATTTGACAAGTTGTTTTATATATATTGTGTATTCATTCAAATAATTGTAATTTTTATATGTATTTGAATGATTTGTAATTTACACATTGTAAGTAATTCAGATGTTTGAATAATTTGGCATGTAGAAATAATCATCATGCCAAGGAAGAAACCAAAAACTCAAACAAATGAAGATAGGGAGAGAGATTTGGCAATTAAAAGAGATAAAATGAAATTACTATGTGAACAAAAAAAATTGCAAAGCAATAATGAAGAATTAACTTTCGAAAAGGATCAAAAATCACCGATACAAAGAAACAAAGAGGAAGAATTGGAAAGACAAAGAGAACGAATGAGACTATTATGCTCAAGAATACAATTGAATTGTGAAACTACACCATCTTCCAATGTTAGAGTCATATCATCCTCTCATTTTGAAGATACACTAATTTTTAGATCCAACAATATACATACTCCATCATGTCATGTTGAAGACACAACATCAACACATCAAGTAGGTGATATTCCATCTTTTGCATCTTATTGCCAAGGCACATCATCTTCGATTCAAAGTATGCAATACACTCAACCTTATGTTCATGTTCAAAATGTTGAGGGAATGGAAGAGATTATAAAATCTTCTAGAATTTATTTTAGAAGACCAAAATATTTGATTGATATTGATACTAACATTTTGAAATCAATGTCTTACAAGATTAGCAAGCGTACTTTTCAAATAAAAGTTAATCATATGTGAAGATTATTTTTTGAAGAATTAAATATTATAGGTTAATGCCAATTATTTGTTGAACTGATAAGGAATTTTAAATTTAGGCCTATCATAAAATTTCTTGGGCTAAGAACAATGGGCGATTCAAATGAAAAAAGCAGTGTAAAGAATCTAATGAGTGCTTATGACAAAGTGGGTTCTAGATCATGCACCAAAGATAGTAATATCACAAGACGAGTACTTACATCGACAATAGTAAGTAGCCAAATGAAGAAAGCTTGACTCATGAGAAAGACAAGTAAAACATTAAAAATTGGTAGAGGTACTCTAAGGAGAGCCATGCTAAGGTGTGAGAGATTGGAAGATCCAACAAAAAATGAGTTATAGACAATTAGCGGTAGACTACCGTGAAAGGATAAAGAAATTAGTGAAATTTTGAAATCATTGATCAAAAATTTTTTGGAAAAATAACACACGTGTTTCCCCTAATCAAAGAGATGTTGTAAGAAGGAGGATTGGTAGCCAAAATTACAACTCACATGTGAAACATTTTTTGGACTCAACTCAAACACATTTTTTTGCAAAATTTATTGGTATGTATCCTCAAATTTGAATAAGTCAAAGATTTTTTGAGATGGGTAAGACTTTTTATGTCAAGATAAATCACACACACACAACTTGTTGTTCTAGGATACATATTGAATTTTCTAACCATTTTGATGTTTTTAGGCATATATGTGTGTTTTTGCATTCTAAGTTTGCTTTGCAGGATTGTGACATGAATGAGCCACCAAGATCTTCAAGGGAATTCATATCCAACATTTTATGTGAAATAGGAGACAACCAAAAAATTTAAAAGACATCATGCTTGGATGGTACATGCTTATTTTGTGGTTCTTTGCAACTTTTATCAACTTGTTAACATATGGATAGTACACATGCAATTGAAAATGAAATAGTAGATTACGAAAAATTTAAGACAGTGACATATGCTCTAAAAGATGGGAAATAGGGAAAAGGATGTGATTTAGTCATTGAAAAGATTCTAGTGTATGAGTTCATGAAGATTTTTTGTGAAAAGATTATTTATGAGTATGCAAGGAATACACATAGAGCTCGATGGCTGAATTTGCAATTCAAGTTGTGCAAGGATATGTTTCCACTGGATAGCATTGTTTCGATTGTTGACATCATAGAGAACTACACACTACAACCACAAAATGAGGTGAAAGAAAAGTATTATACTTCTCAACAAGTTTCCATATTTGTTCACATAAAATTTATGCATTCACCTACAAGTACAGAGGATGACAGGAAGATTTTGAGAGAGTACCATTTTTACATCAGCGATGATCGATCACATTCTATGGAGTTTGTACAGGGTTGTTTTAAACTATTTTATGGAGATTTGGCTAATAGGGGCATCACATGTCGTCATCACATTATTTGGTGAGACAATTGTGTATCTCAATTCAAGAATGAGTGGATGTTCTATTGGTTGAGTGAGATCCACAGGTTTTGTAGAATTCAATATATGTGGAATTTCACAAAGGCTGATCATGGAAGGGGAGAGCATGATGGTGCAGGTGCATACATCAAAAGAGCCTTAGCTCATGAAGAACTAAAGTGCACAGATGGAGAAATATTGACAGATGAAAAATCCATCGTCTAATGGTGTAATGCTACAATGGGTCCAGGTAAGGAAGGTGAGTCTACGGTTCATAGATTTTTTTGGTTGATAGATAATACTAACATTGCACCATATCACAATTGTTGCACACTAACAGGATCTATTGAGTTGTACTCTATTAGAAGCTGTAATGCAAGTTCGTGGAGTATCCACACACAAAAAATGGCATGCTATTGTCCATCATGTGCAGAGGAAAATTGGGATAACTGTGAGTCGACTGAATGGGTGGACAAATGGGATATACAGGTTTCAGACCCAATTGACACCTATCGTCACCCACAAGCACTGAAAATGGTACAGATGGATTCATCTATTGACTTTGACCGCTTGTCTGATCTAGTGCAACCTAGCAATATATATATTTATATATCTTTGTAATTTCAATATGTAACTTTATAACTTTTACCTAAGTATTTTCTAAATTAATGACCCCATTTTGTACATCTGTCTCTATAGGCCATGTTTTTGTTGTTATTGCACCTGAAGACAATGAAGAAGGGACAAATTATTGTTTGTTTCATTGTGTCCAAGCCAAACAAAAATTGGATCACTCGGTTATAGATGGTGAAGATTTAGAGTACCATGTCGGTGTGGTGGTTGTAACCAATACATGACTTAGACAATATTCTATGAAGAATCCTAACTTGTGGTTATTGAAGGATTGGCAAACAGAGAGGAAGATTCTTTATTATTCAAACTTTTTTATCGCATCAAATGTCCATTTGATAAAATATGGTGGAAAACCATATAATAAGATTCTTTGGAAATTTTGCGAGTCAGACCACGAGGCAATACTTGAGACATTAAAATGTAGAGCAGATCCACTTGGCTCATTAGATTGAATAGGGAGAGAGGGAAAGAGAGAAAGAGTGATCAATTGGATCCATATACAATGTTGCAACCTCTCCCCCAAGACTCTCCACATGACAAGGTGGACCATATTGTTATGATGTGTAAGTGATGAGATAAGTTTAAATCATAGATTTTATGTTTTGATTTATTTAGAATCTAGATACATTATTTGAATTTATATTAGATTCTTTAATAGGACCCATTTTCAAATTAGTCATTTGAATAACTAAAAATTTAGAATTTGTTGTTTAGATCAGAATGTAATGAAAGAACATGAAAATTGTTAGAATGTGAATGCTTTGTGATGTAAATTCATGATTGTGTGCATGTAACGAGAAACTTCAAACTGGCAAAAGCAAGGATATAATGGGAGAAGTTTCCAAGACTCATCAAGCCATGCTTAGTAAGCCACTTGATCATTGCTAGAAGCTCAAACAAATAATTCTTTGCATTTGGAACATTGTTACCAATAATGATATTATGACTAAGATGCTTTTATCTTTTAATAAAAATTAGGAGGAATCTAGTGGTTCAAATGCTGAAAGTGAGTCTGCTAATAGAGGGACAGTTAGGGGTAGAAGATCCAATGGCAGAGGAAGGTCTAGTGGAAGAGGGCCTAGTGTGTTCACTGGTAAGTGCTTTACTTGTAACCAAGTAGGACATCAGTCCTTTAAATGCCTTGAAAAGAACAAACAAGGATATTACATTTATTTGGTTCTGTTCTTTCTTACAATTTTTATTGCCTTATGTGTTTTGGGTTCAAATTTGAAAACAAGACACTCTCATGTGTCCTTTCTTAAATTATTGATGCAGTGTCACAGAAAATAATTCTTTTCAAATTAGTTTTTTTCTAGAGTTGATCAATATGAAATATAGTTAGTATATTCTAAAACAATTAAGAGAACCTAGAAATGATGCCTCTTTTTCTCTGAGTTATCTTCATTCCTCTAACAATGATCTCAATCTCAGGACTAAAGATAATGCATCGTATAAATCTACTCGTGCCAACTATTATTATTATTTCTAAGAAAGAGATGGAAAAATAAAAGTAATCCAACTGGAAGTAAAATAAAAACAGTTGAAACAATCAAGGAAGTTAGCCACATGGGACCTTTATATACTTCACCACAACCTTATAAATATATATATTGCCACCTCGTGAGTACCCCCTTTTAAGCGCCTCTTCACCTTCCATGTGACCGTAGTATGTTCCTTAACTTTTGTCACACTCCAAATGTGTGCTCTTTTAATGCCCTTGCATTAATTAAATAATTCATTATTATTATTATTATTATTATGTAATTAATGTTGCTTTTAATTGCCCATGATCGCTTGCTATTTTAACTAGAGCATTTGTTAACTTTTAACCTAGCAGCAATTTCCAATTCCTTTTGAATGTTTTAAAACTTAATCAAAGTCACTATTTTGCACATCCACATAACAATCATAGTTTTCAATACTTTTACCTAACAGTTATACCGATCTCTTTAATGTAGAGGATCCATTTCATCGGATCAAGGGCCTTGAGACCATGAAATGGCAGTGATTAACCTTGTATTATATAAATCTAACATTTTGTATGCAGAGAAATGGATGAGAATGTGAACAAGCTAAAAAGAAATCCTGGTCTACTTGGGGGCACAAGGCAACAGATATTCTTCCATTTTAGAATTAATAACTTAGCATTCTTATTTTGCATTTTTAATTTCAAATGAAATTGATTTGAATCATCAATCCGATGATACTTGTATTTTCAGTATTTGAATTCAATTCCTGCACAATATTTATGAAAGACATCTAACCAAATTTTAAAAAATAGATGTAACAAGGATCAAGACATTATTCATGCTTAGTGTTTCCTTTGATAGAAGAACATAAGTAGGGATAAATATGATGAACTTTTCCTCTTAAAATCTATTTTTCTTTGAGCTTGTGTTTCTATGCATTCCAAATTAACTAATTTTTATCATGAATTGTTATTCTCATTCATAATTTACTATATCTTTTATTGTTCAACGATGGTGAAACCTATAAATTAGTAGATGACCTAAGAGTACATTTATGGAAGTTAGAAATAAGTGATCAAAGCTTTAATAGCATTGCCCTGAAGCCAACCAACATGGAAGAAATTACTAGTAGTTGTTACTTCTTCTTTTTTTGTAATACATTATAACTCTACAATAGGATTTTGATTTTGCTGCAGTAAATGGTAGTTCTCACCGTTGTTTAAAATTAGTTTATTTTTATTATCTTCAGTAGAGATGAGGTAGTTTTTTATAGGAATGATTCAGTTTTAGGTTGAAATAATTTTAGGATTTTCTTCAGGTGTGATAGTCTATCCAAGAGATGCAGAATTAACTCTATAAAAATTGTCTTGCTTGGATAGAAAACATCTCTCAATGAAACAAAGATTATGCATTCCCCTTTACGCTATGGCCAACATCAAAGTTTGAAAAATGAATGATTTTAGTGGGTTTTGTTTTAGAATCTATTATAGCAACAATCTCTCTTGCTTGGGTATAAGAGGAGGTAAAAACTATTGAAAGAGTGCAATGGTGTTCAAAAGTTTTGTTATTATTTTTTCAACATTTGGTGTCTTTACTTGCTATAATGATTTATGAGAACTCCTTCATTAGCAATATGCAACTTTTATGCAAAAATTGCTTTGCAACTTTTTATTGCATTTGCAATTTTTATTGAAATTGACTACCTAGGACCTCTAAACTATTCTAGGACCCTTATTAACCTCATCTAAGGTGTTTCCACCTATCACCTAATTACTTAATGCCCTATAGGCCTTAGGGACTCATAGTTTATAGAATTACCAAATGAGCCTCAAGCCTTTACAAATGGGCTTATAACATCATGGAATTATTCCAAACATCCTAAAACCTTATTGTCTTGCTCATGAATCCTTTAGAAAGGTGGTGTAGTGCAGGATCCTTGTGGAATGCCCCATGATGAATTTTGTGCTGTTGGAGGGCTATTGTTTTTTCATAAGGTCTTATCCTATCAAAACAAATGGTTCTAAGGTCTTCTAGGCCTTTTTCAAGTTTGATTTTAGCATTTTTGCTTATTTCTTGCAATTTGACCCTATTGTGTGAACCCTTGACAACTTTTCTATTTCTATATACCAGTTGATTCATGAGGTCATAGGGGTCTAGTAATCTCTTAAGGTCTTATTAGGAGTCTTAGGAGATGGTATTATCTTTAGAGGTCATAATAAAGTCATAAAAAGCAAATAAGTTGCATAACTAGAATAAGAATGCAACATTTATGCATATAATAAGGATTATTGTTTGTAATGGTTCCTTCCAATGGTCACAACCTTTGAAAATTGGTTGGACCAGTTGGAGGAAGGTCTTCATAAGCCCTTACAGGCAGGTGGAATACATACATGTACTTTTTCTTTGAAATCAATAAAGAAAACCATCATTTTCCTACAAAAAGAGTGCTTTTCATACATTGTACGGATTGTATAGATCAAGGAGCCTAGAGAATTAGTTTTTATTGAAGGTTGTTGAATCACCTTTCAAATGAGCCTACTCTGAGCTCTTGAAATGTTGGGAGGTGCAAGATATAAGGTTTTTTGTGAAAGTTGCTTTCAAACCCTCACTACCTAGGGTTTTGAACAAAAATATTGATTTCTCCCATTTCCACTGTTGGAAAATTTTGACTTTTGGTGGAATGGGAGGTTTTCATATGTACTTTATGGTTTTGGTGGTTTCTAGGTTGGAGATGATGGTGGTTGTACGGAGTTTGCATTAAAGAGTTGGCATTGCCATGTGACAACTTTACTGCATTACAAAACTCATGGATTTGCATGCCTTGGGGTTTGTGCCAATAAGTGAAACTCTAGAATCTACCTTCCCTTGTCATTATCTAACTATTTGATTCTTTGATTTGGTCTTTCCCATTGGATTTTTGGTACTTCCTTCATTAAGGTGACCTAATTGAAGGAATTAGGCTTGTAGAACAATCCAGTTTTGGAAGGCTTGTAATTAGTGTTAGCACTTGTCCTTTTGGGGATTTAAAAAATTCCATAAAAGGTATTTTAAATTCCAATTAGTTCATGAGTCCCTTTGGAAGATATTGTATTTGTTGCACATTTTGTCTTTGGAAGGGCTAGTAGCCTAAAATGCTACATTATCTGGACAAAGTTAAGAAATCTGAGTTTTGGTTGTTGTTTGGCCATGGTTCCTTGGTATTAGTATCATGGTGAACCCCTTAAACATGTTGATTAACCTTATTGGTGAGAATCCACCATTTTTGGATGTTGAGTCAAGTTGCTAAGTGTCAAGTTATATGGATTAATGTTGATCCATTAGTATTGTCTTTGTGTTACGGTGTAGAAGTTTTGGGTGTATGTCTGTCCTTTTGGATTGAAACCAACATTTTTCTTAACATACAATAACCTCTGCATCAGCTTATAACATCATGAAATTGTTCCTAACATCCTAAAACCTTATTGTCTTGCTCATGAATCCTTTAGGAAGGTGGTGTAGTGCAGGATCCTTGTGGAATGCCCCATGATGACTTTTGTGCTCTTGGAGGGCTACTAATTTGTCAATTAGGTCTCTTAAGACACCTTGGAAGAATTAGGCATTGGTATTTGGGTCTAGCCAAGTGGATGGTTAAATCTAATTGAATACACATTATGTAACTCATAAAAGTCTTATTTAACACTTGGTTAAGGCCTTTGCATAGTTGGAGTTATTTTGAGTCATATGGAGTTTGTAGGTGTTTTTGGCAACTTGGATAACTTGTTTGCTTGAAGAAGTTTGGAAGTGGAGTTAGTCTTGTGGATCCAAAGGTGTGGAGTTCAATGGGTTAAGCCTTTTGAATGATTATCCTCTGATAAAAGATTGAGTGGGTTGGGTCATTATTTTAGTTACACTTGAGGAAGATATAAGGGCATTGTTTCAAAGAAAAGGGATAATTAGTTGTTTCTACATCAAATCATTGGTTGACCACTGACCTCTACATCACTTAAGGTACCATCTCTACTTATAATTGAACAAACTATATCATTCACTCTCTACATAAACTGTGCTAATTCTTCATTTGCAGGTCACCAAAGAAGAGAGCTAATAAAGTCGAAGCACTAGTGATAAAGGGTGAGATGCCAAAATCCTCAATGTTTATTAGTGCAAAGTATGCAACAAAAGCACCAAACTGCCCTTCCAAACTCCAATCAACACCTTAACTTGCTTTCAACCTCCAAACAATAACTAGGCCTTCTTCCAAGTTTAATGATTGATCCACTGGACCTCTAACACAGGTAGACTCTACCTCTAAGTGGACTCCACCTCACAAGCCCAACCCTCAAACCTAGGGTGCTCAAACAACTTGGACCAACCACAACACTTAGGGACTCCCTATCACCAATAGGCTTAAAATGACAAATACCTCGTAAATGGTTCCAACACTCAACTTTTCTGATGGAAATAGTTTTTTATAGACTCAAACCAATAAGAAAACCCCAACTTTGAAGTTTCTCACACTCAACAATCAAATTGCAAAAACTGTTACCAGCACTTCTTATTAGGACAATTCCTAGTTTCAATGGTCAAACTCCCAAACCATACAAAGGACCATCCAATGTTTTTACATCACTAAAAACCCTTCAACCACTCCTAAGAGATTCCAAAAGATCAATCACAAACTTTTCTCTAGCATCAAGTTATGCCCACTTTGTGTCATAGTCCTAAATGGCTAGTTGAGGTTGGGTTACAAGGAAAACATAAACAAATGGGTTCACAGACTTGGTTCAACCCATTGGATCTCTTCTACACCTTTATTTTTTCCTTCTACACCCTTCACCTAGGTCAAATCAATCAACTTGGGAGTCTGATCCTTCTTTTTCCTTCAAAACTATACTAGACATAAGACTATGTTCAGTCTAGGGCTTGTTGGTTAAAAAAAGTGCCCAACTCCTACAACCTTGAAACTCTACCATCTTAAAAACCCCTCTCCTAACTTTCATTCCATAAAGTGTCATTGAAATCCCAAAATGGGTTTGCAAGTTATGAGGCCATCTTGGTGAAACCCTTAGATTTAGGGTAAATCCGAGTAACCTTCACAAAATCTACTATAACTTTTTTCTAGATAAGATAAACACTTCAAACCAAATGCAATGGAATGCTGACTCAAACCTCTATCCAACCATATGCAACTTGTGCCACTCCCAATCCATACAAAATTGAAAAAACAGTAAAAAAAGGTAGAAATTATGAGTTTTATTCACCAAATGTTGTCCACTCGTCTGTACAATGACCTTCCCCACGTGTGGAGACCTTAAATAAGTGCCTTCCAATGGTTACAACTTCCATTTGGATGGTTGGAAGACTGTACAACTTCCTTTTTTTAGTTTGACAACAAAAATTGCAAAAATTGCTCTTTAGCAACTTTTTGCATTTTGCAACTTTCTTGCACTTTTGCACTTTTTTACAAACCTTTAATCCAAAGGTGTCTTAATGACTCAAATCCACCTAAAACATCCTTAAAATATCAAAATACTCAAAATCACACCTATTATGACTCCTTGGTTACAAATGGTCACTTGGCTTATAACCACACCAATGTGTCATTGTACTTTAGAATTGAGTCTTTTATTACAAGTATGGATCAAACTTCTTTCCTAATGATTATAACCTACTAAACACGTTGAATTCATTCCTAAGAGCCCTAGGTGACCTACACCACTAGGGTTCTCAACTGACTTAGATCAATCACAACTTCTTAGGGACTCCCCTTCTCCAATAGGCCTAAAAAGGAAAACTCTCCCTAGATCGGTTTAGAACTCAACTTTCCTGATAGAAAAGGTCTCTATGGACCTAATCTCTCAAAAACACCCAACTTTAAAGTTCTCAAACCCCCAACAACTGATTTGCATAATTGTTACCTGCATTTCTAATAGGGCTAATCCTAGCTTTCTCGGTCAAGCTCCCAAACTTTGCAAAGGGCCACACTATCTTTTCACCTCTTTAGACACCCTTTAACCACCTCTTAGAGATTCCAAAAGATCAAACTCTAACTCTATTCTAGCACCAACTAACACCCACTTTGAGTCACAGACCTAATTGGCCAGATTAGGCTAGGTTACAAAGGAAGTATGAGTAAATGGGTTCACAGACCTGACTCCACCTCTTGGAACTCTTCTTCACATCCAATTAATCCTCCTACACCCTTAACCTAGGTCAAATCAGTCAGTTTGGAAGCCTGAACCTACTTTCTTCTCCAAATCTAGACTAGACATATAGTAATGTTCAGTCTAGAGCTTGCTAGTAAAAATAGGTAAGCTACAC
Source organism: Cupressus sempervirens (assembly GCA_028749045.1). Classification (NCBI taxonomy): domain Eukaryota; kingdom Viridiplantae; phylum Streptophyta; class Pinopsida; order Cupressales; family Cupressaceae; genus Cupressus; species Cupressus sempervirens. Next base: position 350,517,678 of record CM053786.1, on the reverse strand, counting down.
CTATAGTTCTAAATATTTTCCATCTTGAAGTACCCTCTCCTAACTTACATTCCCCAAAGTGGCATTGAAATCCCACAATGGAATTGCAAGTTAGGAGGCCATCTTGAAGAAACCCTCAGATTTAGGGTAAATCTGACCAACCTCTACAAACATTGATGTAACTTTTGTTGTAGCTAAGATAAAGACTTCAAACCAAATGCAATGGAACACTAACTCAAACCTCTATCCAACCATACCAAAATTTTACTCCTACCAATCCGTATAGGCCATACAATATTGAAACAACAGAGAAAAAGGTAGAAATTCTAAGTTTTATTCAATGTTTGTTGTTCACCCGTTCGTAAAATGGGTTTCTCCTCTTTTGGAAACCTTAAATAGATGTCCTCCAATGGCCAAAACCACTTATAAACACTAACAGTAATAATTTTCAACACTAATCAACAAGAACACTAAAATATTGAACTCAATCACAATAAAAGATAGATTATTATACTCAAACTCATGAAAAACACTAGCTCATTGGTCAAGTTGATCACCTATTATTATAGATATCTAGTATGGTTGGATATCTTTGTGAATCTTCTTTCTGTTGCACTTGGAATGAGGTTCTAATTTTCTCTACAACTCAAGATATTCCCATTTTACTAACTGTTGTCCCCATTTTGTGCCATTACCTAGGGTTTCATCTATTTTCCCTCATATCTTGAGATTCCACCATGGGAAATTAATGACCCATGGTGGAATTCGAGTTAAGACAATTTTTTTTATGTTCCTTTTGGTTTTAGGTCAAAAGAATGAGGCTGGAGAGAAAAACTTGATGCCCTAGGCATGCAAGATCCATATGCATGCTAGAAATTCGTAGCAACATCTTCTAGAACTCGCTATAGAGAAGGTTTCAAGGCTTGAAAATTGGTATGTGATCATCTTACATGATCCCCCTCATGTTCCAATTTCTGGATTGAAGTTTTACTCAAGGGGTAGGGTACTTCCTTTGTTAATGGATACCTAATTGTCTACATTTCTAAGTGAGCTTTAAAAAACTCAGTTACTTCATACTTCTCTTGAGATCCCAAGGCTTTAGTATGTTGTATAAAAATGAAAAGGGTATCCAAATCAGTGATTCTTTTCTTTGGGTTGTGAGGAGATGTTTGTGATTTTCCATGTTCAAGGCTACAAGCCTAGTCTTGAGTTTGTGAAGCAACTAGCAAATGAAAGTTGCATAGTTTGAATCTAATGTTAGATTCATGTTAGTTTGGACCTAAATAGACCCTTTCCATACTTGGAAGTCACCTCTAGTCATTATTTGTATTTGTGGAATTTTGTGTCAAATAACCCTTGTGATGCCCTTAAGAGCAACTAGTGATTAGTTGTCTTTGTGATAGGTTTTCCTTGTGATTGGGGATTCCTAAGAGTGGTTGGGTTTCTTAGAAATTTATAAAGGTCCTTAGGATCATTAGGGTAAGTTTTGGGCGTCTAGGAGTTAAGATGTCAAAAATTGCAAAAAATTGCAAAAATGCTGACAACTTTGCAGGAGTTTGAGAATTGGTGAAGAGCTAAGTATTTGGAAATAAGTCATTTTACTATTTTTGAACCTTTTCCAAGTCATAGAATTGGAATCAAGTGAAAAATGTAAAAAATTGCACTTTTGTGCAAAGTTGCATTGTTGAAAGTTGTGAAAGTTGCTCAAATTTGCAACTTAGTGGAAAAAGGGTCGTGGGATCGAACTGTCTATTCCATTAGCTGTAGGTGGCCGAGTAAGCCCTGTCCCCAACCTCATCCCGTCTTGTTGAGTGCTTGAACATTCTCAGGCACGCCAAACTGGAACGTCCCCCTAAGGGTCACTAAATGCCATAGGGCTGCGATCTTTGACGGGGCATATCTCAGAGCTCGTGCGAGGTATGGATGTGATTCTAGTTCCTATAGGACCATGTTGCAAAGACCTACAATAAAATCTCTCACTTTTTGGAGATCATATTCTGTTTTGATTTTGCGATGCCATCTCGAGTGATGTTGAAACTTGTAGTGTTGGCCAGTACAAAGTTGCCAACTGCCAAATCTCCCTCACCTTTCGTCATGGGATCAAACTGTCTGCTCTATTAGCTCCAGGTGGCTAGGTAAACCCTATCTCCAACCTCGTCCCATCTCGTTTAGTGATCAAACGTTCTCGAGCACGCCGAACCAAAATGTCCCTAAGGGTCACTAAATGCCATAGGGTTGAGATCTTTGATGGGGCATATCTCGGAGTTCATGTGAGGTATGGATGTGATTCTAGTTCCTATAGGACTATGTTGCAGAGACCTACAATAACCTCTCTCACTTTTTAGAGATCATACTCTATTTTGATTTTGCTACGCCATCTCGAGTGATGCTAAAACTTGTAGTGTTGGCCAGTACAAAGTTGTCAGCTGCCAAATCTCTCTCACCTTTCATCATGGGATCGAACTATCTGCTCTGTTAGCTCTAGGTAGCCAGGTAAACCCTATCTCCAACCTTGTCCCATCCTGTTCAATGCTCGAATGTTCTCGGGCACGCCGAACCGGAATGTCCCTAAGGGTCACTAAATGCCATAGAGTTGCGATCTTTGATGGGGCATATCTTGGAGCTCGTGTGAGGTATGGATGTGATTCTAGTTCCTATAGGACCATGTTTTGGAGACCTACAATAACCTCTCTCACTTTTTAGAGATCATACTCCATTTTGATTTTGTGACGCCATCTCAGGTGATGTTGAAACTTGTAGTGTTGGTCAGTACAAAGTTGCCAACTACAAAATCTCTCTCACCTTTTGTCATGGGATCAAATTGTCTGCTCTGTTAACTTTGGGTTGCTGGGTAAACCCTATCCCCAACCTCCTCCCATCTCGTTTAGTGCTTGAACGTTCTAGGGCACACCAAACCAGAACGTCCCTAAGGGTCACTAAATGCCATAGAGTTGTGATCTTTGATAGGGAATATCTCAGAGCATAAAGCATGGTAGAAGACTTGGAATAGTGCATGATTTGGGATTTGTAATCCATTTGGTTTGTGTCGTGACGATCATTAGCGTGTGGCATACAAATTACTACTTCTAGGAGCTGACAAGATGGTGTAGTGTATTGTTTGAATTAGTGAGTGTTAATTGATAAGTAGGAATCCAATGAGTCCTAAGTGTTCTATTCATTCTCATGAGAGATGGGTTCATGCAAACCACTACTCATGCAATATGGGTCAATGAATTTGACTCAAAAACAACATAGTTAAATCTTGATAGAAATATCACAATTTGACATGTTGTGGAATATATATGTTACTTATCAATTAACAAGCTTAAGGGGATTACTAACGCATGGTTCATAAGGCACAACACTTGATGAAGCTTTTAGAAATGGAGTTGCAAGAAGAGTGGTTTTAACCATGGGGGAAACTTTTTAGTTAAGTGCACTTGAGTTGGAGTAGTACTAGGATGGGTGACCTCCCAAGAAGTATTGGTACTTCACCTCTCTAAGCATCAATTAGATTCAATGAGTGTTAAGTGTTCTATTCATTATCATGAGAGATCAGTTCGTGTAAACCACTACTCATGAAACATGGGTCAATGAATTTGTCTCAAATACTACACAGTTGAATTTTGATAGCAATATCACAATTTGACTTCTTGTAGAAATGTCTCCTACTTATCAATCGATGAGCTTAAGGGGAATTCTAACGAATGATTCATAAGGCACAACACTTGGTGAAGGTTTTGCAAATTGTCTTGCAAGAAGAGTGGGTTTAACCATAGAGGAAACTTTATAGTTAAGTGTGCTCAAGCAAGAGTAGTACTGGGGTGGGTGACATCTTAGGAAGTCCATGTACCTCAACTCTATGAGAATCACCTAGATCCAATGAGTGCTAAGTGTTCTATTCACTCTCATGAGAGATGGGTTCTTGTGTCCCACTACTCGTGAAACATGGGATAATGAGATTGACTAAAAAATTACACACTTGAATTCCATTAGTACTATCACAATTTGACTTGTGAAAAAAGATCTAAGCCTACTTATCAATAACACAATTTGCTAGACCATTTGATCTATCCTGGCATATACATAGATATCCAGTCTCCATGGTGATAGATTGATTGATTTATGAGGTACACACATACATAAATAGGAAAATCTGTGAGAAGAAGCAAAGTATTTTTTAATAGGATTGACTAGCATGCCAAACAAACCTCCTAAACCATTCAATTATATCCTTTGTCTAGTTCATATTGAAACACACAAATATTACTAAGGAAATCATACCCCTTTTTGTTTTTTGTTTTGTTAATGATGTTCATCTTGTCATGATTTTGGATTGATAAGGACCCAAGTCTATAGGGGTTTGATTGTTTCCTTGTCACTTAAGTTTTGACAAGATTATCTTATGCATTTGATCTACTTTACGGAATTTGCACAAATGAGTTGGCATTACCATGTGAAAACTCTACTGCATTATGGAATTTTCTAATTTGTATGCCTCAAGTTTTGAACTAGTAAGTGAAACTTTGGAATCTGCCTTCCCTTGTCCTAACCTAATCATTGGATGCATTGGTTTAGTCTTTCTCACTAGATTTTTGGTACTTCCTTTGTTAAGGTGACCTAATTAGGGCAATTAGGCCTATATAAAAATCCAGTTTTTGAAGGCTTGTAAATGGCTTCAGCACTTGCCCTTTGAGGGATATAACAAACTCAATAAAGGGTACTTGGAATGCTAATTAGTTCCTAAGGTCTTTTAGAAGGTATGGTACTTGTTGCCTAATTTGTCTTTGGAAGGGCTAATAGCCTAGATGCTACATTATGAGGACAAAGCTATGAAATTCGTGTTTGTTGTTTGGCCATGGTTCCTTGGTTTTAGTGTTGGGATGAACCCCTTAACATGCTGATCAACCTAATTTGTGAGAATCCACCATTCATGGGTGTGAAGCCAAGTTTGCTAGTGTAAAGTTGTATGGATTAATGATGATCCCTTAGTGTTATTGTTGTGTCAAGGTGTAGAAGTTTGGGTGTATAATCTATCTTGTTGGATTGACATCAACATTGTGCTTATTGTACCCTAACCTCTGCATCATTCTACATGTAAAATTCTATCTCCTATAAGGTACAACATTGACCAATTGTGCATATAAGGAAATATATGCATTGGAATACATGTGAGTGCCCATTACAATTGGTATTCTACGGTGGCAGATCTGACATATGGAATTAATGAAACCTTGAGAATTCTATTAGGCTCTACATCATAACTAAACCTTGGGAATCCTATTAGGCTCTACATCATAACTAAACCTTGGAATTAATGTAATGTATTGCTTTCAGTTTCACATTTGTTATATGTTTGTAATAATAATTTATGATAAATGTTTAGATGCATAACATAGAAGGCAAGCTTTAAACATGAACAAGAAGCTCATAAATCAATATGACAATGACATAAATTGCAAATGATAAATTTTTGGCTATATGTAATAATTTATGTTTTGAATTGAAATTTTGTTTGGACTCTTGAAGTAAGATTATTTCTTATATATATATATATATATATATATATATATATATATATATATATATATATATATATATATATATATATATATATATATATAATTTAAAAAATAAAATAGTCTAGTAGTAAATTTAACTTGCTTGTAAGTTTTGTGTCCTATCTACACCTAAAGAATCAAAGGCATCACAAGTCTCAATTTCAATAACCACAATATTACAAGAAATCCATCCGGTAATCTAAGAAATCTAGAGAGTAATTCTTCCTTGGATCCCCCTGGCAGGGAACCTAAGAGATCACATAACTAATAAGGGTAAAAGTGGAATAAATTTTATTCTATTTTTAACACAAAATTGAAGCACATACATTTCATTTTCAATTCTTCTAACATTAAATATTTTGATGTATCTCATTGATTAAATATATGAATATTCTATATTAACTCAACAACCAAGTTCTTATAGGTTCCCAAACATCACTACTAGAAACGCATACATAAGTTCCCATAAGTAAAAACCATCATAAATATATGAACAAGATTTCATTATAAATAATTGAATCCATTATTACAATTAGATAGAGTAAAAATCACATAAGTATACCAAGGACAATCATCTTGATATACCCATTCTTCTTTATTGCAACTAAGCATGTGTACATATACATATTACAAGGAGCAAGTAATCATTATATATCATGTTTTCATATACTTCTAACATTTTTCTCCTCCAACATGATCTCTATACAAAATGGATACATAAGTATTATATCATAGTCATGATACAAAAATATGATGTTGCAACATTTAGTCACACATAAAAAAAGATGCAAAATTGGAATGTGTGAAGAAAGATCATCCAAGGCTCTTGAAAAATTCTAGAAAAATATTCAATGGATAAAAGACTTTCCACCCAACCATGGAACCTTACTGCCCCACTCCCCTAAGGTAGGAGATAACATAAGGCCCCACACCAAGTTCAAACATAAGCAAGGGGATAAAATAGCTATTTTAACACTAATAAAGTTTATTGTTGATCAATATTGTATCAAAAATTCAAATTGATTAGGTATTGAATTAAACTTGATAAACAAATGACAGAGAAGGAAAACTTTAAACATGAACAAGATCATAAATCATATGACGATGACATATTGGAAATGATAAACTTATGCTTAAACAGTGATAAAATTTATTATTAATCAATATTCTATCAAAGTTTCGAACTGATTAAGTATTGAATTTAATGTCATACATGAACATATCTAATTTAATGTCATACATGAACAAACATATAATATAAAATGATAACCAATAATTTCATAAGTCTAATAATGTCATGCATCAAATAAATGTCATACATCAAATATAAAATGTCATATATACATCAAATGTATATCAAATATGTCCACTAACATAAAATCCAACATATATGTTTGTTGATGCCTATACATGTACATGTCTATCAAATATATCTTCTTCCCACGAGGCGAAGGAAACAAATCTCTAGAGGCCTTCAGTTGTCGTGTGGAGGGAGACGGTGGCGATGATGGGGTCCTCCTCACACGCTTGTTTGTCCTCTTGTTGAGGCTCTTCTCTAACTCGAGCTGATACAAACAAAGTAGAAATGAATGAATAATTATTATACATTGAAATCAAATATATGTACACACAAAATTAATTATTTTCTTAATGCCATCATATAGTCGCTCTGCAAATCCACCTCGAAGGCTCGTGGACGATCAGGTGTGACAAGACCCTACAACAGTTGAAACAATATAATCACTTATAAATAACATTAGAAATTTTGATACTAACTATTATAAACAACAACTAAAATCAAAAAAAAACTTTCATACCTCAGTCAATGGTTGTGAACTAGCCATAGCTGCAGCCACTCCATGATCAACGGACTGCCGGAGATGAGGAGGAGTCTTCGATGTCAAGAGTTGCATGTCATACAATACACGTTAAATGTAACATGAAACATGAAACAAATATAATCAAATGAATTAAATTAACATGAAACAAATGTACCTCTACGAAGCTTGTGTCGTGTCTAGGCTCAGAGTTTGTAGCGAATGTCGACAATCCTGTAGAGAACTGATGCACATGCATAATTTTTTTTGTCAATCCTTAATATGATTACTTAATAAATATATGTATTAATTTAAATGATTAAATCAATACATACCTCTGGACTCATGCATAGGACAAAAAATGGGGCTAAGGGATCGCTACTAGGCCTACCAACACTCTAACCCTGAATTTTGAACAATGTCAATAGATGCTAATTAATTAATCATTCACTATACATATGAAATGTAATCAAATTAGTAAATTATAATTGTAATTTACATATGTGTCAATGCCAAATGTCTCACTTAGGAATTGATCAATGACAAGCCCATCATCCGCACCATCTCTAGCATGAGTGTCAAATGTGCATAAGGATCCGCATGATGTGCACATGTGACCGCGACACACAAAAGGCTCCCCCTCAACTAATGGACTCGTGCAATGAATGAGGGTCTGCGTCAAAGCATTAATGGTCCCTAGAGCGCTGGCCTCTACATGTTCCTTCACAATTGAAGGAATAGTCACATGCTCACTCTGTGGCTTGACCACAAGGGCCCTAACTACATTAGGGTCATGACGTGCCCTCGGCCTCTCAAATGATGACCCCCCCACCTCTACCCTAGGAGTCTAATATATCAAAATAATTGGGGATCTCCCCAAGAACAAACTCACAATACAATTTCTTTAAAAAATACATGGGGACCTTGTGATTGTTGCAAGGAGGGGCATCAAAAACCATCCACCATCTATCCCAAAAATTACTTCTAATAGCATCATGTATGCACCAATGGATGGGGAACCGTTTAGTACCCTCTCTAACAATATTTTGTTCACTGAGTTTTCTAAATAATGCACATATTCTAACTTTTGGTATTTTTTTTTTTTAAACATCTTGATATGACAATTTATTTGCATAATATATTTTTTGTTCATCCCTCTTAACCCTCCAAACATCTAACTGACCACTAACAGAAGCTATGTGGGTCTTAATGGATTCGAGGGACGATGCCAACTGAGCTCTCATTGGATTGGTTTGTCCACATTCTTTCAACTGACCAATGAGTCATGATTCAGTTTTGCCTCTTTCTATTTCATTTATTATATTTTCTTGTGTGCTAGGAGGAGGTCTTGCAATTGGTTCAGGCTACAAAATTTGTTGTTCTTCTTGTGGAAGGTTTTGGTTTTGATTTTCTTGAGGGTTTTGAGCCTTTTGGGGATTTGCCGGTTCATTATTGACATTTCCTGATAAGAAATCAATTGAAATCTAAATAAATAAACAAATCTAAAGAATAATTATAAAAAACCTACAACACAATATAAAAAACCTACAAAACAATATAAAAAACATATCAAACAATGCAAAAAGGAATTTAGATAACATACGGCGTGCTCGTGATCTTGAACTTCAACAATGAGGAGGCATATTTGCAAGGCGAGTGGTGAAAAGCTTGGTTTGTTGCAATCTGTGTACGCGCTGCTACGAGGAGAAGTAGGAAAAACAAGTGAAAATGAATGGGTTGCGGGTATGCAGCCCATTTATAATATTTTTTCTTTTTTAAAAGCGCGTACGCGCTATGTCTCGGGTTACCCAGCGTACGCGCTATTGAAAATTGAAAAAAATAAAAAAATGAGTCACCTTTTTGGCACCACAACTTGGTGCACTTGCCCATAATCAAGGTCTTGTGGATTTTATGATGGCTATAACTTTACTCAAATCTCATTCTAGCCATCTGTACTTAGGAACGCATGATGATATTTAAATTATTGTTTATGTAACCAAGAAAACCACATGCAAGCTTCCTAATGCCATCCATAAATAATAATAACCTATAATAGATTTTATCACAATCTATCTTCTATGTAACTCAAGCTTTTGATTAAGCATTGTTGAAATGTACAATCAAAGAATGAAATACAATGACAATCTCAATATTATCTTGGTAAAACTTCATCCTTGAATCCAAACATCTCTTAAGGCTCTATTCTCATAGATGTTTAGGGAAGTCGCATATCTACATCTAGTTGATTATAGGGTGCAATGCATATATCTTCTTTTAACTAATAGAATGAAATGTGATTTATATCGATACTTTAATTTGTTTCAGGTAAAGAATGTCATCAGCTTAGTCCTCTAGAACTCAAGTACTATATGCGTAGAAGACTACATAAATCACAATAAGATTTTTTGGCAGTTGGATTTCAATCAATCTCTTCCTCATATTTTGAGTTTAAAATGAGTCCTATTTTTCTATATAAATAAATGAAAAACTAATCATCCCAGAATTCAAAACAAAGACGAGACCACTTGATAGTTTTTTGACCGATGTGACCAAATCAAGAACCACAAAAACAATGATGCCAATTCCCATAAGTATAAATAAATTTACTAATTTCATTTAAGAATTTTACACCACCTCTACATATATTGTATATAAGAAAAGTAACTCTGTAGAAAAATAGCTTGAATATATATCATAACAATCCCCTATTAAAACAGACTGTGGTGAAAAATTAGACAACATTAAATATAGAGAGTTATTTATATCGTACTGGAGCTGGATTGCTTGCATTCCCTCTCAAAGACTCTTTTACTTCTTCAGTATCCCACATGATGCAACCTAAAGCTTGGCAGAGGAAGAAAATGACAATAGTGGAGCAAGGAAGAAATAAATAGAATAGTATTTCTTCTCCGGTTTCTGATTCCTGGTTTTGTACTCTCTCCCAAGACAATCGCCTCAATTCTCCATCTCCCTTTGCCTTATGAACATCATCTACCCTTTATGCTTCCAGAGATGTCAATTTCCTGTTCAAAAGATCTCATGGTAATACAGACAGCCAAGTCGGGCAGTGATCATCAAGTCTGGCTTCACAGTCCACACCCACCAATTGCACTTCTTTAACATTTCTTAGCCTATTCAACAAATCGGATTGTGCATATCCTACAATCATGGCATCCTATGATATCACTTTTTTTTGAGGAATCCCAGATGCATTCCTTCAAGTCCTTTATATATCCACTCGCTCTGTTAACGCTTTTTCCTTTGTTTCTCCTGCTCCAAAGCTGCTTCCAAGTCACCTTTTCTCTCCTAGGCAATCTCTCTCTGTGTTTTTCTTTCTCTTTCTCATGCCTTCATTTGCATTTCCTTTACTTTTTTTATCCACGCTCTCCTCTTTCTAGACCATTAGTTCTGCATTCATCACATTCCATATCTGCAATCCCTTTACCCTGTTGATAATGGTCATTGATGCCCTCTTCATTTGGGCGCCCTCTCCTCTCTAAATTCAGTATTCTATACAGCCTTAACCTTTTGTAATCGTCTATAACCTTCTCAAACCTCTCATTATTGGGTAACCTAGAGGAATGCTGGTAAAGGTTGTGGAGTCCCATAACTTCACGTGATACTCATGCTTTGTACCATACTCCCATTAATGCCTGCCCAGCAAACCCATAAGGTAGCTCCCTGCTTCATTAAATTGGCATAGGCTGTCATTTTATTTACTGTTTTCATTTACATGTTTTCTTTTCCTCCATGGTGGGATGTCACAGACATCTTCGGGGAACATTGATCCGGGACAGAACAACAATAATGTCTTCAGTCATGGATGAGCAATACTTGTGAAAGAAACTGGTTACAGAATAATATGACTCTAAGAGAATTGAAGATGATTCCAGTAACTCATCATATGCACTGTCACAACCCGCTCAAGCAGTAAAAAGAAAGTAGCACTCTGAATTACATGCCTTGTACAGCATAAGCAAGGGGAAATTGCGTAGTGTTTCAATCTTTACCATTTTCCTTGAAATGTTAAAAGTTGTATGCAGGAAGAATTAGCTCATCCAATATACACAGTTGATGTCTACGTTTGACAATTGAAAGAAAGTGTCATAGAATGACAACTCTTCACGAAGCATCTAATGTGAATCATATTTTACTAATTTTTTACCTTGTCAGAGTTACTTAACTGCATAGTATTCTGTCACCAGTAATCCCCACAAGAACACTTTCCGTTTTTAAAATGATGAAATCGACTGACATCCCTTAATACAATTTCGCGTCCCACAGTTTGGGAAATGAACTTTGTAACAACATGGCAGTCATCACACACTCTAAGATTCTTCACAACTCGAATAGGTGTCCCAGGAGGTGTATTTTTAAGCGCAAAAGCAATAGCTAGCTTCTCACTATGGTAGATATGTTTCCATTCAGTACGCATTGTCATCGCCTTTCAGCACAGTGTTTTTGGGAGACACATACCCTAGAACCTCCATATGACCAATCAGTGTCTCCAATATCTGATATATCTCATTTGCCTGTGGATGCGATAGATCATCTGCCATAAATGAATGAACTCTGTTTTGGATCTCAGTCCAACTGCACCCTGGTTCCTTTTTAAGTCCTCTCTCCTTCATCAATTTCCTCACTTCTGCAACATTGTCCCAACTTTCAGCTTCAGCGTACATATGAGAGAGAAGTATATAAGGTCCAGCATTGTGTGGTTCCAACTCAAAAAGGTGATTCGCTGCTCTTTCACCTATTTTCGCATTCCCATGAATCCTGCAGGCACCCAGCAATGCTCCCCATATAGCTGCATCAGGTTCAAATGGCATGTTATTGATGAAGGCTTCCCGCCTCATCCAGATAACCAGCTCGGCCAAAAAGATCAACCATACAAGCATAGTGCTCCAAATCTAGCGTAATACTGTAATCTCTAGACATAGAATTAAAGTAATAGCGGCCTTCCTCAATAAGGCCTGCATGACTACATGCAGTCAATACACCAATAAATGTTACCTGGTCTGGTTTTGTGCCTGATCTAAGCATTTTTTCAAAGACTTCAATTGAATCTTTTGCACGCCCATTTTGGGCACAGCCTAAGATCATTGAACTCCAGGATACCGTACTTCGCAAAGTCATTTTGTCAAAAACTTGGCGTGCATCGTCTACACTCCCACATTTTGCATAAATGTCAACAAGAGCACTACTCACAAACACATTATTCTCAAGTCCATATTTGCAAATGTAACTATGTACTTGCCTCCCAAGTTAAAGTGCACTTAAACAAGCACATGCACTGAGTACACAGGCAAAAGTGGAACGATCAGGTCTCATCTCTGCACAATACATTTGTCTAAACAACTTTAAAGTTTCTTCACTGCAACCATTTTGGGAATATCCTGAAATCATTGCATTCCATGAAACCAGATTTCGTTCAGGCATTTTGTCAAACATTATTCGCGCATCCCCTGTTCTCTTACATTTAGAGTACATGTCGACAACAGAACTAGCCGTAAAGACTTCGCCCTGAAATCCAAATTTGACGGCATGGGCATGAATCTGCCTGCCGTGTTCAACAACTTGTAAGCTAGCACAAGCCTGAAGAATGCTGCCAAAGGTGAACTCGCTCGGCTTAACGCTTTCACTTCGCATTTTCCCAAAGACCGTAAGTGCCTCCTTTTCCCACCCATGTTGAGTATACCCTGCAATCATTACATTCCATGAAACCCCGTCTCTTTCCGGCATTTTTTCAAACAGTTGGCGTGCATCTTCAATATTCCCATTCTTCACATAGCCCGCAATCATATTGTTCCATGAAGAAACGTCTCGAAAATTCATTTTGTCAAACACTTGTTGTGCATCCACAACGCTCACACATTTAGAATACATGTCAATTAACCGATTATTTAAAAATATGCCAGCTCTGAATCCAGTTCCGATCATATGGGAATGAATTATCTTACCTTTTGATAAAGATTTTGAGCCAATGCACTCTTGCAACTGTTGCGTATATATGGAGACAATGGTTTTTCCATTTGAATCCTCCATTTTCTCCACTTATTTTTCCGCTCTTTTCCAGTGTTGAGCTGTATGCGTAAAAACTTTTAACATTTCGCTATGATCTCTTAAGTTCTAACACCTTCTCTGTGACGAACTGAAGTCTCCTCTGCCAGAAGCGAGAAAACCCTAGGTAGGCAATTTGGGTTGCCTTTATGTCTGTTCTTCAAAGAGGGTTAGAAAAAATTAGGTAATAAGTGGAGATAATTTCCAAATCAAGTCAAATTGTGATATTGCTATTGATTTTGAGTCAAATTCAATAACCCATGTTTCATGAATAGTGTTTCAACATGAATCCATCTCTCACAAGAATAAATGGAACACTTAGCACTCATTGGATCTAGGTGATGCTCACCTAGATACCATGGTGTTTTAAATGTGATATTGGGGGGTTTTGTGCATAAATACCTTAGTACTCTTTACAAAGATTCTTCCACAGATACAACAATAAATGCAATTCACACAGGTTTCATGTGTATCTTTTGCTTCTTTCGTAGCGATGGTGAAACTTAACACATTTTTAAATTGATATGTAGGACTTTTAACGATGAGTTTAGAGTTTAAAAAATAAAAATGGGTTTTAACATGTATAAACTTGTGATATTATTATCTATGTAATTTGTGACTCAAGTTTATTAGTTCCTGCCTTTGGTAGGAAACTAATGGAATCACCAAGTTCCATATTAGTTCTATAATCTAAAAATTTCATTGATATACCAATTTTGAAAAAGTTTATTAATTTGCATTTTTTTTTTAAATTGAAAAATATAATTTTTTTAAAACTTTATTGGTTCATGATAAAAAAGGCAATGAAAAAATTCAATTTTCTTCATAAAAAATACAACTATTTTTTTCAACACCTCTATTAATGCAAGCATTAATTGCAACCTTATTTTTTCTTGTGACAAGTGGATAAACTTTTTTTTTAAATAATCATTTTTCTAACACCTCTATTAATGAATGCATTAATTTCAATTTTATCTTGTCCACATTTGCGACAAGTGGATAGACTTTTTTAAAAAAAGACAATTAGTTTTAATTGATGTTTATCTTTATAATTTGTAAAATGATATTCAAATATAGATATTTTAATCAAATGTAGACATTTTAACTCTTTTAAATTGTCAAATTTTAAAAATTATTTTTTATATAGTTTAATTTCATATTTATTTTTATTTTAATTTGCATATAAGTTTAAATTAAAATTTAATTATTTTTATTGTTACATATCTAAACCAATGCTTTTAATACATTTTCTTTTATTTTCTATTTATATATATATATAATTTTATTAGATTATGCATTTATTTAACATATATAATTTTTACTATATTGATATTTTTAATTTATACTTTAAAATACATAATATTAATTTTGTATCAATTTTAATAAAGCTCAAATTATTTAGCTTGGTATATTATCAACTTTATTTATTATAAGTGTGTTTGATTTTTTTAAAGCATAAATGTTATTTTAAAATTAATTTATGTTTTTTTTTTTATGCATTATATTTAACCTTAAGAATATTGTCCAGCTTCTGCGATTGGATGAATTTATCACCTGAACAAGATATATCAAACAATTTAATAATTGAAATTAATCAATTTAACTCTTTTTTTAAAAAATTATACAATTTTATCTATATCTCATGTGTAATTAGTTGATAAATATCTTTGGTATGATAAATGTTCTTTAGGATGTCATCTAATTTTAATTTAGCATGATACTATAATGCTTATTTATATATTCGTTTACTATTTTAATTAATATACATCATTGCAGCAATGAAAAAATTCAATTTTCTTCATAAAAAATACAACTATTTTTTTCAACACCTCTATTAATGCAAGCATTAATTGCAACCTTATCTTTTCTTATGACAAGTGGATAAACTTTTTTCTTAAATAATCATTTTTCTAACACCTCTATTAATGAATGCATTAATTTCAATTTTATCTTTTCCACATTTGCGACAAGTGGATAAACTTTTTTAAAAAAAGACAATTAGTTTTAATTGATGTTTATCTTTATAATTTGTAAAATGTTATTCAAATATAGATATTTCAATCAAATATAGACATTTTAACTCTTTTAAATTGTCAATTTTCAAAAATTATTTTTTATATAGTTTAATTTCATATTAATTTTAATTTTAATTTGCATATAATTTTAAATTAGAATTTAATTATTTTTATTTTTACATATCTAAACCAATGCTTTTAATACATTTTCTTTTATTTTTTATTTATATATATAATTTTATTAGATTATACATTTATTTAACATATATAATTTTTACTATATTGATATTTTTAATTTATACTTTAAAATACATAATATTAATTTTGTATCAATTTTAATAAAGTTCAAATTATTTAGCTTGGTATATTATCAACTTTATTTATTATAAGTGGGTTTGGTTTTTTTAAAGCATAAATGTTATTTTTAAATTAATTTATGTTTTTTTTTAATGCATTATATTTAACCTTAAGAATATTGTCCAACTTCTGCAATTGGATGAATTTATCACTTGAACAAGATATATCAAACAATTTAATAATTGAAATTAATCAATTTAACTCTTTTTTTTAAAAATTATACAATTTTATCTATATCTCATGTATAATTAGTTGATAAATATCTTTGGTATGATAAATGTTCTTTAGGATGTCATCTAATTTTAATTTAGCATGATACTATAATGCTTATTTATATATTCTTTTACTATTTTAATTAATGTACATCATTGCAATTATATAATTTAATAATATACTAACTATACTCATAATTTAATTTAGTTTAGCACTATAATGTTATATTTTTTATTACTATTTATTTGTTATTTTATTAAATTAAATACATTATATTTTAACCAAAATCTACTTCAATCAACCATAAAATCATGAAGGCAAGAACTTTGGCACATGAGCCCCTTGTTGATCTATGTTTCATTAGTGATTCACACATGAATTTATCTATTGTGAGAATAAATGGAACACTTAGCAATTATTGGATCTAGGTAATGCTCGTAGAGGTGAAAAATGAGACTTCCTCTAAGGTCACCCATTCTAGTACTACTCCAACTTGAGCGCACTTCATGGTTAACTTGCTTTGCTTGCAACCCCATTTGCAAAACATTAACGAGTGGTGTGCCTTATGAACCAATAAGTACTAGCAATGGCTGCCATAAGCTCTCAAAATTCCATGTAATTATTATTTTTTCATTAATGTTGTGGATTACAATCATTGATCCTTCATGCAAATAAAAATATTAATAATTTGATCATATTAGTTAATGAAATTAAGTTTTCAAACGTCGTATAAATATGTTATTAGAATACTTCATTTCAGATATAATAAAATAAAGTTTAGGAGATTGTGTTTTCTATTTAATTGTGGTTCTTATTAACTAATTTTTTTATTATATATTTTTTGGAGAGTTCAAACCTACAAGGCAACCCAGCGAAGACACAAGGCCTGGGAGCTACCAACCAGTGAAGGCCACCACTTAAACAATTTAGGAACCTGATATGAGCCCACTCATTCTTGAAACCTCTTCGGCTTAGGGCTAAGGACTGAGGGGTATCCCTTGTGGTGCCGAAGCCTTGCACTCTGGAAGACTTGATCCCTGGTGGGCTCTTTGTGAGCCATTCAACTTCACCACTAGACCAAGGGCCCATTAACTTATTAAGTAATTTGAAACAATAAAGTTTTATAAAAACTAAGAGAAGTATTTAGGTATAATGGTGTACTTGATATAATTATGTTTGTATCTATAATTTTAACTTTTTCCTACAATTTAATTTTTATTATTTATTTTTTAACTATGTATTTCTAGTCTTTATAATAGTATTTGTATTTGTTACTGAGAAATGATAGTACTTACAAGCATTTTTAGAGTTTGTTGTGATGGGAGAGGAAGGCAACTTACTTCCTAGTTGTTAACTTGGCCAAAGTCATATGATGTTATAGATGGATGTTTAAAATGACTTAGATTTTGTCACTTTCTACAATCTAGTGCAAAGATTTGAATATTTCATGATTAAGTCAACAATAGTGGCTAATTAGAAGTACACCAACTTCAACCCATATTTAAATTTGGGTCAATCTCATGGATGCAATTTCAAGGCTAGGCTTACACCAATAAGGGATAAGGACTCATAATCCAATAAGGTTTACACAAAATTATTCCACTTGGGCAATGGTTATTGAATTGAGGACAAATGGGATCAAAGTAAATCCAAGATAAATGGGGAAATGTGTTATTATGTGTGTTTTTCACCCTTACATCATTCCCCACTTTGACTTGCATTGAAACTACTAAGTGTTATGTAAACAGATTAATCAACCTAAAAGTAAGTGTCAAGTATGTATAAAAATGATCATATGTTGAATTTGAATGAATTAGACATCTAACGACCAAGGAGAGTAGTAGTAGAGTCATAAAATCTTGGAGAGGTGTTAAATTATCAATTACTCAACATGGTGGTTGATGAACACTCAATCTAGATCTACATATATCCTAAAATACACCAATCTAAATTCTAGTCCATCACTCCTACAACCAATCGTACCTATTGATAATTCTAATTCTAATTTTTAAACATGCATGACTAATTCCTACCCCCTAAATCCGACCTAAAACTTTGAATACATCACATCCTCACATCAACATTCAAACACAAGATTTGCTATGACATTCATTGCAGATTTTTGCTTTTGGACTAGGTCAACCACCCTATCAAAAGTAATCATCAAATGCGCAAATTATTTTTTCTAGTGCAATTAATTTAGTTGACAAAATCCATGAGTAGGGTATTGATGGGATATCATGATAGATACATTACTTAAAGTTGAAAACATGCAAATATTTAAAAAAATCCCAAACATAATATAGAGAAATAGTTCATCCAATAATAAAAACTTCTTATGGCATCTTAAGCATGTAGCATGGGTGAAACCTATTCTTGCATATCATCCATGAAATTAATGTATCTATGCATATTTGTATGATTAGGAGTAAGCTCTCTCATATATCCCAACATACTTAACTCTAATCATAGAATTCCACTTTTCTCCATTTTCCATACACATTTAGTCACACCTTATTCATCTTCCTTCACCATCTTGATATTGACAAGGACTGAGTGCACAAACTTAAAATATTATCTAGAGAACTCTTGACATGGACACCCTTTGACAACATACTACCTAATGTTCTCTCATTATGATATAGCTAGTGGACATCTCCTCTTAATGTCAATCCATCAATGTACATCCCATACATCTCATTTCAACTTCCAACCTAATGTAAGAGCATATTGGGTTCTTGGAAATCTTGCATTACTAAAATATGTTTGTCCTTTAGTTGCTTATCTATACAGTTACAATGTTTCTTGTAGCAATCCTTCAATTCTTTGACTTAGTTGTTGTGGAGCTAGGAACATATTCTAGAAATGGTACTAGATTATTCCTAGGTTCGCATTGCATTTGGTTACATTGACTTATGATAGATTCTTATTGGGGCATTAATGTTCTTCATAGGTTCTCAACAAATTTGTGTTTTTCAATCTAGAGAAGTTATTTCTCAATCGGTAAAGCGTGTTGGTGTGTATCTCGATGTTCTTGGATCATGTATGGACTTATATCTTGTCAAAATGGATTTATCGACTTATGTGATGATTTCTATGTAATTTAGGCCCTACCCTATATTGTAATACATTGTCCTAATTCTTGGAGCATATAATTTGTGTTAGAGTAATAAAGTGTTTCCTTATTAATTAAATCATGTTGATTTAATTATTAAGTCACTTATTATCTCTAGTTTACATAAGCTAAACTTTGGGCATATAATAATTAATTCTTTTATTATTTATTACCATGCAACCTAGGTTTTATCTTTTAGGGTATTGATCTCCTTTATAAGGATTGATCTCTTTTTATTTTATTCATTCACTTTTGATTATAGAAATTTATCTTTTTGCTCATCAAGAATGTTTCATCTATGGATCAGGGAATTCCAACCTCCATAGCTTTTTCTTCTCTCTTTCTGTGACAGGTGTTTGCATGCAGGTGATTCTTGGGAGTTGTGGGGTTGATCTTTCATCAACTTCAACATGGTATCAAAGCTCCAAATCTTCATGCCCATGTTATGTTTATGAGAAGTTTGGCTTGGCTTTTAGATCTATACTTTTTTTCAAAGGGTTTCATTTTTAGAGATTTGTCTAGATATGTAGGGTCGTTGATTTTCAGGTCACTTTGATCCCAAATGGACATCACCATTGAGCTCAAAATGCCCAAAACCCCTTGTTTCCATATAAGGCATATCCAATTTGGACACAATTGGAATTTAAGGCAAAAAACAATTGCTCCCAGATTGGGCATGTTTCTTGAGGCGACAATTTTAAGATTTCTCAAAATAGACATCAAGATTTCTTAGCACAGAAATTGAGATTTTTTGGCATGGAACTCAAGATTATTCAGAATGGAAATCAAGATTTTTTAGTGCGAAAATAAAGATTTTTTGGCACATAAATTGTTATTTTGGCATAGAAATTGAGATTTTGGGACAAAAATCAATATTTTTGGCACATAAATCAAGACATTCTGTGCGTGTTGGCACAAAAACTGAGACACTTCACTTTTGTTTGCCCTTTCCACTCTGTTTTGACCTACCTATGGATTTTTGGATGTAACTTGCTCATTCGAACTTCATTTTTCACAAACGAGATATCGCTGGAAAGTTGGTTCCAAGCTCATTCCATTGGTGTAGGTTTTACTAGTAATTGTTTCCAAGATGGTGTCATTTTTTGTTGTCAAAGTGAGGGGCTCTATTTTGCACTCTGGGAGACATATCTTGAGCATTCGATCTTCAATTTGAGAATCATTTATATCGTTGGAAAGGTCTTAAATTGTACTCTTTTCATTAATTCTAGTTGTTTTTTCAAATTATGCTCCAGGCACATTCTATTCATTTTATTTTTTTTGTGCATCTTGGTGGATATCTTGGCTATTTTAGGTTTGGGGATCGATTTTGTTGCTTCAAATGATTCATCATGGTTTGTACTATCTATTATATTAGCCATATGTCTCTTCTGGTCTATTTAGATGTCATTTGTATGCATTCTTACAAATGCATTGAGATAAAGTGCCATTTTGCATCTATATTTTTGTTTTAGTAGTTTTGCCTTGTTTTTCCTTTTAATTCAAGCAGTGTCATTTGAGGACACTCATACAGATTACAATATTCTTAGGACTCATAATCTCTTGTGCCTTATTATACATGCACTACTCTGATTAAAGTTCCAATGGGGGGTTGATGTTTTTTCATTGTTTGTCATCTTCCTTTGTCTACTGAGTGTCCCTTTTGTGACATTAGCCCCATGATGTGTTTGAGATTGATCACCTTAGTACACACATATGTATTATTTTTTGCATCTTGATCATGATTCCTTGACATGCAATTCTTTTGGCCCACTTTTCCAATTACCTGTCACCTCACCCTTTTTTGCATTATGGGGGTTCTTCTATGGTTCTTATGCTTCCTTGGTTCGATGGAGTGAGTTGTGCATTCAGTTTTTGTTCCTATGTACTAAGTGGATGTAGTTGCTAGGTACCTATGCATTTCAGTGAGATTGATCATTTACCATATATAAACTCTTCTTTTTGTTCTTACTTTGGTTGCAGCTTTCCATGTTCGATTGATTAGCTCTTTAGGCTTTAGCTTTTTATGCCATATGTATCTTTGAGTTCAATTGTTTGTCTTTGTGTGCCTCCTGATTTGAGTAGTGTCTTCTTAGAGCACTCATGCAGATTATAGTCTTATCTATCTGGTTAGGTTCTATTTTAGTAGAGGTTCTTCAGATCAACAATTACTTTTGATAGAGCTTTGCAACTTTTATATGCTTCAATGGTGTTTTACATGTTTATCTCTTTGTTTCTATCTTCTGGGACATTCCCTAGTTTGGAGTCTACTTCCGTCCTTCACTAATTCTTTTCAACATTTTTTCCATCTCTTTTTGGAGTAGGGTTTTTCCCATGTGGTTTTCTCTATTTCTCTTCTTTACAAAGATTTGGTTGTGCTTGGGTACTTCATCAGACTTTGTTGTTGGGACCCAAATTTACTTTCAGTAGTAGTTTCTACGTTTTTAGTTGCTCTCTAAGTTTAAGGGGGAGGGGGTCTTAGAATAATAAAGTATTTCTTTATTAAATAAATCATGTTGATTTAAGTATTAAGTCACTTATTATCTCTAGTTTACTTAAACTAAACTTTGGGCATATAATAATTAGTTCTTTTATTAATTATTATCATGCAACCTAGATTTTATCTTTTAGGGTATTGGTTTCCTTTATAAGGACTTATCTCTTTGTAATTAATTCATTCACTTTTGTTTATAGCAATTTATCTTTTTGCTCATCAAGAATGTCTCATCTTTCGATATGGGAATTCCAACCTCCATATCTTTTTCTTCTCTCTTTTTGTGACAGGGGTTTGCATGCAAGTGATTCTTGAAAGTTGTGGGGTTGATCTTTCATAAACTTCAACAATTTATTATAGACCAACCTATGTATTTTGAATTCTTTACAAGGCTTGCAATTGATTTCTCTACACATCAATAGGAATAAGTAACTAAAACATCAAGTAGGTCTTAAACCTAAGTATAATAATAGGATTTCTATTTGTAATCAGACTTGTTTACCTGTAATGTATGACTACATGTTGCATCCTTTTGTAATTGAATTTATGATAATGATTAGGTAGGTTGATCTTGCATATCTCTTAATTTTTCCTTGTTATTTCCATTGTGTGACTCTTGCTACGAAATTGGACTGATCTCTTTGAGGATTCTTCAACTACGACTACAGTAACTAGTATCAAAGCTAAGTTATGTTCCTTATTGATATTGAATCATTGTTTTTAAAGTTGAAAAGCCCTAGCTAGATTGTTTTGGGATGAGATACTTGAGATTTAAACTATAGTTGCAAAGGACTTGTGTAAAGAGGGTTTGTAGAAGGAGAGATGTAGATATAACCATGTTAGACATGTTAAGACTAGTTGCAACTAGACTGGAAGCTGAGGAAATATCCTAGAGGAGAAGTGGGCATATTGAAGATGTAAGTGAAGATGAAGCCAAAGTTGTTTTCTACTAGTTTTTGTAATTCATCCATACTGACCAATACTGGATCTACACATAATCTTGCTTGTTGCGTGGATTGGTCAAGGATTCTTTTGAGATCTTCTGCAGTTAATGGATTGATGTTCTGAGCAAAAGTGTCAGGAACATCTTGTACTATTACAGTTTTTGCAGGTGTGATGGATACATGAGGAGAGCTAGGTGGTGGCAATTGTGTGTCTTACACACTCTGGTCTTGTTGTTGCTCTTGCTCAGTTGTTGCCATTTCATCTTGCTTTTGCATCTCCTCCTCTGTTTCTTTCTTTTCTTCTTCCTTCTTCTCTTCTTCTTGTTTCTTTTCTTCTTCCTTCTTTTCTTCTCTACCTTTCTCTACTTCTTTCTTCTCTTCTCTCCTTTTCCTTCTTTCTTCTGGTGGAGCAATAGCTTCTTCCTTGTATTCTTCTTCAAGAAAATCTTCAATCTTTTTGTACAAGTTCTTCCATGATTTTGTTGTTCTTTGTACAATATCTTCCATTTTGTTTTGGAGAATGAAGAATTCCCTGTACTTAGGTGTAAACCTAGTATTATGCCTTTTGATTGCTATCTCTATTTTCTCCTTAGTCAAATCAAGAAGTATGCTTGCTAGGGTTGATTCTCTCATCTCCTTCTCCATTTTCAAACAAAAATGCCATCTGTCTTCTACAATTTTTGACAGTTCATTTGGCAATTGTCCATCTAGTTCAAGAGGAGTATACTTGAACTGTGCCATCATTTCATACACTGATTCTTCTATTCTATTTTGTTCATCTTTAGTGAACTTATTGAAATCAACTTTATTTATGTTGCTTAAGTCTCCATTTATAATCTTTTTACATAATGTATCAACTGAAAAATGGCTTACCTTTTCAGATTGATCTTCTTCATCAGTATTAGGTTGAGCCACATATTTTCTTCTTTTCCTTGGCTCGTCCTGTGTCTTCTTGATTGTTTTCTTCTTTGTGGCTTCCTCTTTAGCCATTTTTGTGGAAGCCCTCGTTGCAGCTCTGGTTGTTGGCTTTTGTGGTGATGGCATGGCAGTTTTCTTTGGTTTGGACTGAGCTGGAGACTATTCTGTTGCCTTTCTCTTCTTTGGCTCAGCTATGGTTGGTGCATCCTTGGCTTCTTCTTCCTCAACACCTTCCTCCTTGTCTTCAACTAGGCCTTGAGTTAATTCCATTAGGCCTTGTTCTTGTTCATCCTCATCATCATCATTGTCATCATCTTCTTCTTCTTCAGCTTCAGCCTCTATTCCTTCACCAAATTTCTTCTTAATTTTCTTCATCAATTTATCTTTCTTTTTCAATGTGGAGGCAGTTTTTAATTCCATATTTATTTTTGACCTTACCACATCATAAGTGCCAAAGTGTGGGGCACTCTTATCTATCTCTTCTACCAACAATGCAGTTATTGCTGCAGATGCTTCATCAATGTTAATTTCATAACCAAATGGCCTTAGCCATCTCACCCTTGGAATTGCTTCTTGGATATAGGTGAAGTTAATATCAACTAAGAAGCATATATCATTAATATGTTTTTCCACTAATGAAACTAGTATTCTCACCCTTTGCTTCATGGATTTCTTGAAATCCTCAAAATAGCTTGTCATCAAGGTATCAAAATTGTCTCCCATTTGTTCTATATATTCATTTACTTGGGATATGATAGTTTTATCACTTCTCCATGTAACTTTTCCAAAAGAGGGAAATTCATTTTGAACATAAAAGAATACACAAACTAGAATTGTTCCAAATTTACATTGAGCACCCTTTGTCCTTCTTATGGCTGCTAGGTTTTTATTTATTTGTTGTAGTTGTAGTTCTGCAAGATCATAAGTATGATCCTTTTTCACCAGTTTGTAGCCTACATCCACTACAATACATGGCATACTGTTGAGTCTATTGGATTGGTAGAATTTGTGGGCAATAACTCTAACAGCAAACTCAACTAGAGGATCTTGAATGGTATGAATAGTCATTCCTCTTTTGTTCCACTGAGCACCTGTGTTCTTTTCTATAACCTCCTTGGATTCACTTCTCAAGGTCTTGTGCCGATCTAGGGTAGGATATCCAATTACCCTATGAATGATTCTTTTTGTGATTTTGACAGGGACATCTTCCAACCACATACTACCATCATGAATTCTGCTCAACACAAGTCTGATCCATTTTGTTTTAAATACGGTAGGAAAACTCAAAATTGATGTTAAACCTTTCTTTTCAGCAATCTTGTATTCATCTTTCAAGACTCCATCGACACACAGCTTTGCATAGGCTTCTTTATTTCCATGTCTCCTATGGCTCCTATCTTGCAATTATAACATCTCCTTGCATCCTAAACCATAACAACATTTGGGGGTATGCAAGAAAGGGCTCCAGTGGGATCATTTTTGTATGCAACTTCAGGGATAGGGCAAAAATTAGGCTACCTAACCTCATTAGATACTAATTGGACTTCAAACGACTCTTTGTCCTAGGTTGTCTTAGAACTCGAAGCCATTTGCGCAAACTAGGGTTTCCTTTTTACAGAAATATGAAACTACATAGCTCGACACAAATGAAAAATACCTCAAGATCGATGAAAATGCATTGAAAGGGGTTGCAATCTGCTTGGAATGCTGAATTCACTATTATGAAGTCACTCTACTCTCTTTCTCTTCTTTGCTTCTTGATTGCGATGAAGAAAAATGATTGAAATCATGATAATATACCCTATTTTTGTCGCATTATATGCTCAACTGCAAACTCGGCCTTTGAAGGATTTTTGACATTACTCAGCTTGCACTACATTTCCTCTTCACTTGGCTTCCATAGGAATTACTTAACTCAGCATTAGCTATCAACTCAGTCACTGTTAGGAGCTCAGCATGTACTGGAGTTTTACTCGGCATCCAAAGATAGCTCGGCATCTTCGTTTAAAATTTTGTTTTGAAATCTTGTTTCATGCAGATTTATTGTTTGCATTATTTCTTCATGGTTTTAGGGTTGGTGTATGATACTTCCTGATATGTATCAGCCCTGTAGACTCTTTCTTGTGTTTAGTTAAATGAGAAATGATCACTTGACCTTGTGGGTGAAGTGACCCTTTCATTGGATGAACTTGATTCATTCTTTTTCTGCCATGTTTTCTTCATGTTTGTTCTTATGTGTTTCACATCAATCTTTTCTTTGCCCTTGTTTACTTCAATCTTTGGTGCCTTTGACCTTGTAGGACAATTTTTGCTGATATGACCAATTTTCAAGCAACTAAAACATGTGGTTTGGTTTAACCATCTTTTATAGTTCCCTTTGAAATGTGTTCTTATGTAGTTCTAGGGTATATGTACATATTCCTGACAATAATGATAGCTATACTTGGTGTTGTAATCCCAATGGTACTAACTTTCATTTCCTTTTGTTTTTGCTAGTTGATTTGATGCCCACATAGACTTTGATCTACATTCAAATGCTCTATGTCCATACTTCTTACAATTATGACAATGTCGATCAAATCTTTGTGTCCTTGTGACTTTAGATTTGGAATCTTATGTCATATGTCCTTGCATGTTGCACTTGTGACAATAACTCTTGCTCTTGGGTGTGTTTTGCTGATTGAATCTTCTACTTCTGCAAATATTAGTAGTATGCCCCTTTTTATTATAGTAATGACAAATGGGTTTAGGATCCTTACATTTGTCACCTTTTTTCTCAACATTCTTTGATGATTCCCCAATTTCAGTGCTGTTGTATCCAAGTCCTGATGTATCATGGTTTGATCTTGGAAATTTCATCAACTGTTCAAAGTACTTGATGGCTTCACTTGACTTGTTTAGATTCTCTGCTACCTCTTTTTCTCTGTTCAATTCATTCACTATTTGTTCATTTTGCATCTTCAGAGTAGAGATCTCAATATCTTTCATATTGAGTTCATGATGAAGGTTCATCATTTGGGCAAGTGTATCCATTTGCATGTTTGACATCCTTGTTAATTCAATACATTTTTCTTCAAGTCTGTTTGCAAGATTTCTTTTGTCATCTTCCATCATGACTCTATCCTCAACTGCTCTTTTTTTTTGTTCAGTAATTTCACATAACATTATGGCCTGTGATTCATGTTCCATCTTGAGAGATCTTATCTCTTCTGCTTGAACTTTGTTTTTCTCCATCAATTCTGCTAGTGCTGCATCAAACTCTTTAGTTATGATGGATAGTAAAATTAAAATTTCTTGACTAGATCTCTACGATGGAGAAGTATGAAAGTACCAATGCAGATAAACATTTGAAGTATGTTAGTACCAAATTAAAAGGTCATGGCTCTTCATGGTGTGAACAAATGTAGATGGATAGACAAAAGAGAGGAAAGGAGAAAATTAAGCCACGAGATCAGATGGTGAGAAAAATGAAGGCTAAGTTTTTACCAAAAAATTACCAAGTAAATGTATTAAGTTGCAAAACATGGGACACAAGTAATCAAGGGTGGAGTACACTGAGAAACTATATAAGTTGGACATTAGGTCAGGTCCTGTTGATGATGAAGTTGAAAAAATTGCAAGGTAATTAAATGTTTGAGGATCTCAATTCAAGGTAACATTAGTTTGGTTAAAATGAAGAGTATAGAGGACATTGATTAGTATGCCCTAAAGGACGAAGAAAATTTCAAGAAAAGAAAAGAACACAGATTTAGAGGAAGAAGTGGAAGACTTCAAAGAGGAAGGCTATTTTCTAGAGGAGGAAGATATTATCTAGATCCAAACAAAAGAAAAGTAGAATACAAAGAAGGTAGTTCACCAAATAAAAATATAGAAGTTACCCTAGAGGTAGTGGATCAAATAGTTATAGAAGGAATGATTGAATATTTGTTAAAGGAATATTTGTTAAAGAAACTTGTTTCATTTATGGAGGACATTGAGCCTTTGAATGTACCCAAGGAAAGATGTTTGGTAGTAGTAGAAAAAGTTCCTATGTGGAAGAAGATCCAATTGAGTCTATGAATCATCTAGAGGGATAGAGGTCATAATGGTGAGAGTCTCATGTCATGAAGAGCTAGATCAAAAACCAAAAATGAAGAAGATTTTAATCAAAATAAGATGCAAAGTGGAAGGTAACTTTGGTAAAGTAATAATTGATAGTGGTAGTTTAGACAACCTAGCCTCTAAGGAGTTGGTGAACAAGTTAAAATTACCTTGAATCATCCAATCCCTATTAAAATTCATTGATCAAGGATGAAAATTAGGTTTTGGTAAGTAAATAATGCATTTTGAAGTTGAAGATTAGATCTTATCATGTGATGAAGTTCTTTGTGATATTATGCCAATGGATGTATGCCACATCTTGTTAGGTAGACCATGGCAATATGATAAGAAATCATTACATGATGGTAGAAGGAATGGGAAAACTATATTGGCTAATGGGATGAGACAAGTATTGTAACCTTTACTAGAAAGCCTTAAGAATGAAAAATATTCTATTGGTATAGTTTGTCTTGTTGGTAGGAAATTCTTGGATGGTTTGAAAAGTGAAAGTATATTTTATGCTTTGATTCCTTGAACTTTTGATTTAGGGTTGGTAGAGGAATAACCTAAGGAAGTAAGGAAATTATTGACAACATATGAAGACATAATATCTGATAATATACCTAATGGATTACCATTAGTAAGGAGTATTAGTCTTTTCATGGATCTAATTCCTAGAGGAAATTTACCAAATAAAGTAGCACACCATATGACATCTAAAAAGAATGATGAATTGAATATAGCAAGTGAAAGAAGTTTTGAAGGAAAGCCTAATCATAGAGAGCTTGAGTCCTTGTGAAGTACCTACAATTTTAGCACTTAAAAAGAATACAAAATTGGATAATGTCTACTTTTTCTAGAGCAATCACAAGATCACAATGAAGTGTACATTTTCTTTACCAAGGATGGATGATAATATGGATTGTGCGAGTGGAGCTAAGTGTTTTATCAATATTGATATGAAGAGTGGGTATCATCATATCAAATTTAGAGAATGTGTTGAATGGAAAACCACTTTCAAGACAAATGAAGGTTTGTATGAGTGATGAGGAATGTCTTTTTGTTTGACTAATGCACCTAGTACTTTCATAAGGTTAATGAATGGGGTATCGAAGAAGTTCAAATTTACAATTGTGTACTTGGATGGAATTCTAGTTTTCAATAAGGTAAGATACTATTTTTTTTTGCATTTGAGAGAAGTGTTGCAAAGATTGAGGGAGGAATAATTGTTTATCAATATCAAGAAATATTCTTTTGTGAAGGAGGAGATAACGTACTTGAGATTTGTGATACAATTCATAGAAGGTTTGAAGATGGATCCTTGAAGGTAAAAGCAAATATTGAGTGGACTACACTAGAGAATATTGGAGAGGTAAGATCATTTCATGGATTGGCAAGTTTGTTAAGGAAGGAAGTTTATCAATAACTTCAATTGAGTTTGTAGTTACATGATACAAACCACAAGAGGTAATAAGAAGGAATTTAAGTATACAAATGGAGCACAAAGGAGTTTTGAATTGTTGAAACAAAAGATGACAATACAACCTATGTTAGCCCTACTTGATTTCGTAAAAATTATCTCAAGTGGATTGTGATGCATGTGGAAATGCAATTGAGTAGTATTAAGTCAAGAAGGGAGACCTTTTTCTTATTTAGTGAGAAATTGAATGATGCAAAGAAAAGGTATTGAATTTATGATTAGGAGTTATATCCCATAGTTCAAGATTTGAAGAAATGAAGTTATTGCTGGTTACATGAGGAATTTTTATTGTACACCAACCATAAATCATTGCAATACATTTGAGTAGTTAAGAGAAGTTGAATTAGAGTTGTATGAGATGGATTGATTTCTTGTAGAGTTACACGTGTGTTAAAGAATATGAGTGGTTAGTTAAATAAGATAACTAATGCATCGAGTAGGAAAATAAATTTATTGACAAATATGAGAGTGGAACTACTTGGATTTGATAAATTGAAGACTTGTTATGAGGATGGCATTGATTTTGCAGAGCCATGAAAATATTATAGACAACCTATTGTAGTTCGCTAGAGTAGATGGTTAGAATATTCCATTTAGGATGATATGTTGTTCAAATGAGTTTAGTTGTGCATATTGGGGAGTTCAATGATAGAGAGCTTGATTAAGAAAAAATATTGTGGAGGATTGGTTGGTCATTTTGGTAATGACAAGACAATGAGTTTGGTAAGTAAAAGGTAATATTGGCCTCAAATTTATAAGGATGTCAAGAAGTTTGTTTAGAGTTGCGAAGTTTTTCAAGTTGTTAAGGATGGTAGTTAGACTGTTGCATTGTATACATCTTTGCATGCACCTAACAAACCATGAGAATACCTTAGCATGGATTTCAGGCTAGGGTTGCCTCTAATGCATAATAGTAATGGATCTATTCTTGTGGTACTGGATAGGTTTCCCAAGAAGTCACATTTTCATACATTCTAAGAAGAATAAAAATGCAACACATGTATTTGATTCATTTTTTAGAGAGGTTGTGAGATTTCATGGATTACTAAGGATTATTGTTTTAAACAAAGCTAGTAAGTTTGTTGGTTACTTCTAGATAACACTTTGGAGGAAGATGAAGTTTGATTTGAAGTTTAGTTCTACATTTCATTAACAAACTAGGGTTGTGAACCAAAGTTTAGGAAATTATTGAGATGTTTAGTTTGAAGAAAGCATGGTAATTAAGATTTGGTTCTAGCTCAAGCAAAGTTTTCATATAATAATTAGGAGTAGAAGTACATGAAAGAAACCATTTGAGATAATCAAAGGCATGAATCCTAAAAGGGTATCAAAGTAAATGGATCTTAGTCATGAGGTTAAAATGAGTGAATACAGAAAGAGTTGTTAGAGCTTATGAAATTATTACATTAGGGAGTAAGACAACATTTTGAAAGGATGAATCAAAAGTATAAGGATTAG
This sequence comes from Cupressus sempervirens, assembly GCA_028749045.1. Lineage (NCBI taxonomy): Eukaryota > Viridiplantae > Streptophyta > Pinopsida > Cupressales > Cupressaceae > Cupressus > Cupressus sempervirens. Next base: position 350,487,190 of record CM053786.1, on the reverse strand, counting down.
ACAAATAAGAAAATAAGACATAAGGAATATCAAGTTGGATTGATGGCTTATTTGAAGATGGGGAGATTCACTATTTTTACTTATAGAAAGTTAAGGACAAGGAAGGTTGGGGCTTGTAGGATCTTGAAGAAGTTTGATTTAGGAAATGCTTATGAATTTGAGTTATTGCAAGATATGGATATATCACGCATATTAAATGTTGCATATTTATATGAGTATCATGAAGATTATTTGAGTTGAGATGGTGAACCAAATGTTTAACAACATCCTAAGTAGTAATTGGAAATGATAGAATAGATTTCGAATAGTAGAGTTGGTAGGAGCATAAGAGGTAAACAATATAAGAAGTATTTGGTGAAGTGGAAAGATAACCACTAGATGATATTTCATGGATTTCTTAGGATAAGGTGAATCATTTTGATTTTCCTCTAGCACCAAAGTGAGACACTCACTTTTCAATAACCTTATCTATCTAGTGCATGCGTATCTTGTTTTCTTGGCAATCTTGCATTAATCAAAATATGTTTTTTTCTTGAGTTTCTTGTTTGTGTAGATACAATGTTTCTTGCAACGATCCTTCAACTCTTTCAATTAGCTTTTGCAAAGCTAGGAATGCATTTTGTTCATGGTTTTGCATTGTTGATCAAGTTTGCACCGCATTTGGTTACATCACATTCTAGTTATAATGGACTCTTGTTGATACATTAATGTCCTTCATAGTGTCTTGAAGAATTCTTGTTTTCTGATTTTGTAAAGCTATTTCCTTGTTGGTAAAGCATCTTAGTGCATACCTCATTTCTCTTGGATCATTTATGGACTTATATCTTGGATCAAAATGGATTTCATGGATTATATGAAGAGTTCTATGTAGTTTAGGCCCTGCCCTATATTGTGATACATTTTTCTGATTCTTGAAGAATGTAATCTATTATGGGTTGAATTGTGTGTCATGAAGTATTTATAAAGCTTGTAATCAATATCTCTAGGCATCAATAGGAGTAAGTAAAATAAACATCAATTAGGTCTCAAATCGAAGGATAGTAGGATTTTTTCTTGTAGTCATGCCTATTTCCCTCGAATGTGTGGTTGATTGTAATCAAATTTATGATAATAATTAGGTTGATGTTTCATATTTTTTATTTGTTCCTTGCTCCTTATTTGTGTAACTCAATGCATGATTGGACTAATCTCTTTGAGGTTTCTTTGACCATGATTGCACCACAATCTCTCAACTATTCCATCCTATCCACTTTTACCTCAATCTCCAAGATTGGATTTTCCTTTGTTGTTGGCTCCATCCTTTATGGAAAAACTACAAGTAAATATCTATACAAGAATAATTCAAATTTGAATAATTACCTTGAAATACTTCTTCCAAGCGATCCAAATTTGAACACATCACTCAATGTCTTGCACCCTTACATAAACATCCAAAGGATAATTTTGTTATCTTGTTGAAATTTGTGTTCAATTCTAAATAAATCTAGCTATCATGATTAGGATATGCCATTATTGATCTTTGTGTTGTTCTTAATAGCTATCAAAGTTTCGTTATATTATTGCTGTCTGCGTCACCTGTATCATTATTGTCAACATCGCCATAAAATTAATCTATAGCTCATAACATGATGAAGGGTACATTTAATCTTATCTCATCCTTCTATGCTATTGTACTATATCTCATCTCATGTATATCTATGATCTATGTGTTGTTTTACTTGCTTCATTTAATGGTGTAAATGAATGGATTGAAACATACATAATTGTATTTGTATCACATTCATAAGGTATTCCATTGTACTAGTTTGTGGTTAATATAATAGGGATTAAATTGCAAACAATTACCATGAATTAGTAATAGGAGGAATGACCATTCTGGATTGAAGTTTTTAGGAACTTAATAGTATTCTAAACACTTTAGAGCTATTTTATATACATAATAGTAAATATTTAGAAGGATTTTGGAAACTGTTTGAGGAATTCTCAAACAAATGTTCTTTCAAAACAAAATGTGATTCCAATACATTGGAATAATGTTAAGATCAATAATGGTAATTAAGGTATTACATTAATAAACAACATCACTGTTGTTCCAATAGGATATTTAACATTACATATGAAGTGACATTCCAATAGGATATTTAGCACTCTTAAAATTTTTATGAAGTATATGGAATGTGTATAAGATTTTAATCTTTAGAACATACTTTTCTTTTCCTTAAACATCATAAGGGCTTCTTTTGGTAATGCTTTTTAAAATGCAAACAAAAAGGAAGATTGATAGTTTAACAAGGGTGTATTAAACTCCAAGATAAAAAATCAAGTTGAATAGTATGTAAAGCACATAGAGATTAGAACTATAACTATTTATGTAATCTATAACTATTTATGTAACAAAAAAACTATGTCTCAAAAACTAGTTTAAATTGAGTACAGATGCAAAGTTTTTCTTCCTCATGAATTATCTTATAGACTTGCTAAGCAGTAAATTGAACTTATATTATGCTTCTAATTGTATCCGTCCACTTTGAATTGCTAGTATATTGCATATGGATAGTTCAATTGACTTTCACCCTCACCATGGATATTAATACGTCTAATATGCAACATATTACTACTTTTCACTTATTCATCCATAAGGTCTATATTGTAATTAAATTACAATCACATTGTGGGGTGTTTACAAAATCTTATATCATTTTGAAATATGAAACCTAAGTATATGAATAAGGGAAACACTAAATTACATTCCAATATAAATTCTAGGGGAATTATAAGGATGGTCGTGGGTATGTACAAACAAACACAATCTATGTTCTTAAGTCTTGAATATGTATAAATTATAGCTCATGAATAAAAGCCACCAATTTTTTGTAAGAACATACAATCATCTAATCGACTTCCATGTAGTGTAGAACTACATATAACTCTTTATTAAATTTCATTCTGCTTTCCATTTCTTTAAAATCCTTGATTGATTAGAGATTGACATCAACTAATCTCATTCTCCTTTCCATTTCTTTAAAATCCTTGATTGATTAGAGATTGACATTAACTTATCATATCTATTCTAGTTAGAGTGGGGTTTTCATTGCACTAAAAAATCGATCTATCAATGCCCGATACAACCACTCAACTTATAGTACACAGGAGGCGGTTAAGCCCTTGTTACAAATCCTGAGGGGAGTGCTGAACAAATTTCTAACAATCTCCCCCTTAGTGTTACTCGAGGGTCTAAGGATTCAAACTTGTGACCAAACTCTGATACCACTTGTTAGGGTGGGGTTGCCATTGCACCAAAAGACCGATTTATCAATGCTCGATACAACCACTCAACTTATAGTACACAAGGGGTGGTTAAACCTTTGTCACAAATCCCGAGGGGAGTGCTGGACAAATTTCTAATAGTATATTCTTTTCTATTAGTAAAGATCTCCAATCAACTTTCAATGTTTATTGAACATTCAAGATCTCTTTATTTACTGATATGGAAAAAATAGGCCATGTTCAACTTCACAACTATCTTGAAGTGCTACAACTAATACATGTAAAACCAAAGTAGGTTTAGTGATGAATGTGTGTGTGTTTCATGAAGGCACATGGTTGAATTTGGAATTTGGAAGAAGATATACATTTTTAGCTTCGTAAACACAATATGAGCTAAAATCAAAATCAATCACTTTGTAAATTCCAGACTTTTCACCTCTTATGACCATTATATATTAGATTTAGAAATATTTGCTTTTTCATTATACAACTTCAAACAAAGAACATGTCATCAACATGTCACAAATATTTACACTAATGCCAACAAATATCTAATATATTTTTCTTATATTCATCAAATTTTCCTATCTACAAGTTGACATAAAACTAATTTAAATGAGTACTTAGATGGAACATAGAACATCAAACTATTTTAAATTTGAGTACTTAGATGGAACATAGACCCGTTTGGCAACGGGAATACAAGTGGAATAGGCATATGTAAATTTTTTAAATTTTGAATTCTTCATTTGGATGCACCAAATCAGAATTGGAATACGAAATAAAATAGAAATACATATTCCAATTTTGGCTCAAAAATGAGGTTTTGCAATTCCACCTAAATAGGTGGAATTGGAATACGTATTCCTATTCCAGTTTTATTTATTTTAGAAAACATAAATTTTTGAGTTCGTGAATTCCTCATCAAATTCTGGCTGAACCAAACAGAGAATAAGAATATGTACCCCCATTTCCTATTCCAGAATAGCTATTCCTATTCCCCTGTTCCTATTCCCATAGCCAAATGTGCCTAGAAGTGACTAAAATTAATCTCACTTTCGAAGTTTAATTCACACTTATCCTCACCACACTCGGACAAAATGATGACTTCATAGAGAGTTTTGGTCAAAATAAATTCTCTAGTGCCTTATAACAATGGCTTCTGACTCCCGCTTGGAACGTGGCTTACTGTTATTAATGCAAAGTACATCAAGAGCAGACTTGTGGAGGCCGATTTGAGGGAGATTGGAGAGCTTTGTTAGCTGTTTGCATTTCTTCAATGGCTGCCAAACCCTTCCTTTGTGGCCGTTCAAGCCGAGGGAAAGGCATGGAGATTTGGAAGAGGCTGGAAGTCTATTTTGGTGAGTTAGTGCTACTGTATTTGAGGTGTCTAGGGTTCGAATGTTGAAGGATTTTCATTTTGTGAAGAAAAAATCAGATCTGGAGGTGTGGCAGCTTATTGGGTTTCTAGATTGCTGCTTTCCATTGTTAGTTCACTATTGTTAACTCCTGATGCTGTGGGTATGATGGAAATCGCATTGCGAGGTACTTTGATAATCCGGGTTGTCTTTATTTGGTTATAATTTGTATTTCCAATTCTGGAGTAGTTATGAAAATCATTTCGAGTTGTCAGAATTTCTACAATATTGTATTTGAAAGCATATTTCTGTTATTAATTGCAGCAAACAAGTTTACTGTAAGAAGCACATTTTGCATCTCCGCCTTCTTCACTAAACAACCCAAATACATTAAACAAAAACAAGAAAATGCAAGGGTGTATGTTACATGCTGTTTCTCAGACCAGGATATCAGAGGTGGCATAGGGACGGCTCTGATGTGTCTCTGCATATTTAAGATGCAATGGTTGGGTTGTGGCAAGAAAACATCTGCATAAAGTGAAAGCATACAGTTTCTCTATAATGTGGATTATCATAGTAAGTGAGGTAATATGGATTATCATAGTGAGTGAGATTTTTTGACAACATTAATTTCCTTCCTTAAATTTTAATAAAAAGATGTAATCTTGTTTGTGATTTCTATTTATAAAGGTCATAACACTAACAACCTGATGGATGTCATAGATATTTTGTATGCTGTGAAGAATGCTTGTGACCTTGGTTGGAGAAGACTTATCTATGAATCTGACTCACAAGTGGTGATACGTCTATTGAATCAGCACAGAAGTTGTTAGTTGGAAGTTAGCTTTGATTGCGGACCAGATTCATAATTTGTGTACTTCTTTGGAGTCTGTTATTTTCACTCATATTCCAAGGGAATGGAATAGTGTTGCTGATTGTTTTGCGAAGTGGGCTTCTAACCATATGTGTACTTGGAACATTGTTAATAAGACTCAACTTCCGATGGGCCTGTTCCATCAACTTGATCACTTGGTTGATCTTGACAGGGCTGTCTGATGCCCTTTCTCTATTTGTTCTTGTTTCTCTTTCAACTTGAATAATTTTAATCCCTCCTTTATTTGAAAAGATCTAATCTTTACTCCATCTATATACAATAAAGTGACTGTTGAGAATTATTTTAATCAAACCTCTTTTCTTCACATGTTGGTCCAAAAAGAGTATAATTCACTCCTCCCTCGTGCAATTTTTCTGTTGATTGGTGAATGGCATCTGCTTGTTTTGTACTTGGTTTATGCCCTTTTTTTCTTTCAGGAATGCATCAATAGAACTTCACTGCTGCTTCAAAAATGAAAACCTCATCAAGATATTATACTGTAGTACATGGGAAACCACCTAATGAAGCTGTTGCAGTTGTATCTGATACATACATGGATAGATAGACATATTTAATGATCATATATATTTATATATGTTTGTTTAATGATCATATAGATATGTTTATATATGTTTGTTTGATGATCATACTAAAACATTAGTTTCCCATAGCTTGCAGACTGAATTATTTTAACAGAACTTTTAAGCTGTCAGACTAATGTCCATGTGCACGCCTAGAATGTTTCTTCTTTGTGCTCAGTTGAACATAGTAGAATCAACTATAAATTGAGTGTTCATGTGCAATGTGGACTTGTTAGTCTATTTCGATGCACTTCATCAACACCCTTACACTGGCCTGAACAGGACATAGAATTTGTTACCAATCTTAGTCAAAAGACATTCTAGCATATATAAAAGAAATCCATTCAAATCCTTATTGGAACTATTTGCACTGTTAATATGGAAGAGAGATTGCACAGTTGTGTAGATGGATTGGCAAGGTTCTATTCGCTTTTGGTCATGTGCTGAAGACCTCAAGAATGTAAAACTTGCAAGATTGATTAAATAACGTGAAAATGTTCCCATTCTTATGTGAAGGTTCTTAGATGCAGAGGGAAGCTGCCGGGCAGCCTACAGCCTAAAAGATATTAGAGAGAAGCGTAAAAACATTATCTGCCGTCAAAAGTGGGAGCATCTATTATATTCATATATTTTCGTTTATATTACAGTCATATTCAAATCATAGGCCTGCAGTCATAATGATTAATGCATTAAATCTCAAGCAGCACCCTTTTGACACAATCTTATTCTAGAAACGTTATCATACAAATTTTATAAACCACCCTGATTAACAAAAACTGACACATGTCAAAACCACTAAGCTGATATGGGTTGAATCCTGACCCCATCAAAAAAAATTCCAGATTTCCAACGACCTGAAACTACCTCTTTCATACTGAACTCAATGTATTTTGGCTCCTCAGAATGAGTGTACGCTTTGACAGCAAATTCCCCTGCAACCACTTCTATCCACCCATCCCTTCGATTATTCAAAGGAGCAATCTTCATATTCGGATCTCTGCTTGCTCCTTCCCTCTCCACTAATAGGCGACCTGATTCCATTTCATCTCCTTCTGTAGTTATAATATTAAATTTCAGGGGATGCGCATTCCATCCATGAGGACGGGATCCAAATTTAATCAGAAATGACATGGAGTAGTCTGTATTTGGTGACAACAGCCTGCAATCAAATCTGCCTTTTATCTCCAACCATGCAACCATTTTTAATTCGGCTACTTCCTTAAAACTGCAAAAACAACATTAAGCCTTCAGGTTTTCATCCCACCCGGGAAAATTATATAATGTCAATTAAGGGTATAATCTCATTATCTTGCAATGTAAAATGAGAAGAATGTCTATTTCTTTGCAAGAAAGATCAAATTTTGAGGATGAGAGGCATGTCACACTACACTGTCTTATATAGAATCAAGTAAGACAATCATCAATAAACCTTGAAGATTTGAAAAGATCAAAATAAATTCGATTCACTTTACTCCTACTTCGATTGCGGTCAAAAGCCAGGGAACAACATATATAGGTAAATGGAGATAAGTCCTTGCTTTGGTTTCCATAAGGGAGGTCTGACCAACGCAATTGGCATCTGGTTTCGCCATGAGCCGTTAACCGGGCATTAATTATTTTCTTGAAGGACAAACTAGTAATGAAAATATTTTAATGATGCTTTAAAACAACAAATTTCTACAATATAATTTGTTAATTATTGTTAGTTGGACAGCTGTTATTTCTGACCCGGAAATAGCAGCACTATTTATGGGTAGCTTGGACAGCTGTTCGTCCTTATCTATGAATAGCGGTTGTATTTATGGGTGGTTTGGACAGCTGTTTGTCCACTTGCCAAAAATTAGTAAATGGTTATTATTTACTAATTTTAGAGATTCCCTTTTGGACACCTTGCAACCAATTCTATTATTGGCTGTTGAGTTGTCTTAATCTCAGCCGTTGGTTTGATTTAATCTCGGTCGTTGGCTTACCAACGAGAGTAGTATAAAAAGGGGTCTAGGGGGCATTTGGAGAGTAAGGCGGTGATGCTTTGGTGAAGCTGTTTGCAGTGTTAGCAAACAGTCTTGCAGTGTTAGCAAGGGCACAGAAGGCAGGAAGCTTTTGGAGAAGCAGTTTGCAGTGTTAGCAAACAGTCTTGCAGTATTTGCAAGGAAGCTTTTGGAGAAGTAGTTTGCAGTGTTAGCAAACAGTCTTGCAGTATTAGCAAGGAAGCTTTTGGAGAAGCAGTTTGCAGTGTTAGCAAACAGTCTTGCAGTGTTAGCAAGGGCGCAGTGTTAGCGTGGGGATAGCAGTGAGAAATATCAGCGGGAGAAATTAGGAGGTTGTCGGAGTTCTGCCAGTGTGAGGCAAGGAATTTTGTATCTCTTGATTTGCTGAAGTTTAATATAATTTCTCATCTGTAGAACTGGTTTTCCCTTAGGGGTTTTTCCAGGGACAATTTGTCCGAAAATATTGTGTTGATTCTGTTGCGCATTTCTTTCTGTATTTTAAGTGAAGTTGCAGTTGTATTATTTTTCGATATTAGTTGGAAATTTATTTTCAGCAGTTTAATAATCATTTGTGATAGGAGATTAATAATCAGTGACTGCAATAGTTTGATTTTTCACATAATTGGCTTCAAGGAACACATTTGATCTTGAGTATACATTTGTTAAGTCTAGGATTGTTAGCTGTTCAAGATTGTTGGACAAGCTTTCAAACAAGGGATATCCCAATAACTAGAAGATTGCACCCAATTGCAAGAGCAATCAGGAAACCCTATAAACTGCCAAACCCTAGAAGTCTTACACAACAACAGAGTCCTCCCTAATCTCTTGGGCGCACAAAAACAGGTTTCAGATAGATAACTGCTAAATTCCAAAAGAATTTCGGGTTTCATTTTGTTTCAACTTTTATAGCGCCAAGTATAAATCCCACGGTGCCTTCACCGCATAAAGAGCAATTTAAGGGGAAAACATATTGTAGGTTAAAAACTCTTCAACTAAGAACTGGCATGATGAATTTTAGATTAACATTCATCTAAAATATTCTCTCTTCTTCTTAGCATGCCGATACATTAAATGACATACACAAGCCACTAAAATTAGCTATACTGGGATCAATTGAAAGGAATCTATATATCTCATAAACCTGGAATTTGCAACTTCACCAGGACTCCACCTCCAATAGCGTTGGTCATCACCCCAAACGATTGATAATTCTCTGGAAGATAACATATAACACACTTTTGCGGTTGGCCTTTGTAGCCAAAATCTCTGCACGTTTCAACGAATTGTGTGCAAAGTTTAAAGGAATAACAAATCAACAGGAAAACAAATAAAATTTGTGTACTCATCCGGGTTTCTCCGTTCAGAAAGATTGATTGACAGAGGAGAAAATAGAGTTGTTTCTTTGAAGAGAAAGTGATGGGAGAAATTGAACTAGGAAGGATTTGGGCATAATGGGTAAGAAGCCATTTATCCCAGAGAGAGTCTGAGGAGGCTGCAGATCTGAAAGGCTTCGAGACTGCTGCGAGTCGGCAGGCATCGCGAGGAGCTGTAAATGACAAGATTAGAGATATGCAGTTCTCTGGAAACTCTTTCATCTTCTCCATTTGCTTAGTAATCTAAAGCTCAGAAAAGTAAATAGATCAAGAGCCAAGGCAGTTCGAACAACACGGATTTCTTAAGGCAGGCCTCGAATTTGATGGTCTCACCGAATCTATTTATAAAGTTTTTTACATAATTGACTATTTTAATCTATTTTCTAAATTGAAAAAAGTAATTTATCTGAGTTTGTATTGGCTGACTCTAATAAAAATCTAATTTCGAAGTCAAAATTACAAAGAAATTAAAAAAAATCAATGGAACGATATGCTTTTGCATTGAATTGGACAATGACCTGTCGTTTCCGCTAGATCGTTCTCCGATTTTTTCCTTATAAAATTTGATTCACCGCCATGCCACATCTTTAGTTTTTAACAATACTACTATAAAATAAATTAGAAGTTTCATCAGAACAAAATTCTGGAAGCTTCTCGTCGGGAAGCTTCTCTAAAGCTGGACGGTTTTGCTTCAACAATAGCAAAAGCTAACCACCTAGCCACCCCAAAGAATAGTATAAACTCATGAACAGAGATAGATCTATTCATTTAACAGGCGACTCCATAGACTCCTCCAAACAAGCAGCCTCCAAAGAACGCCTGGTCTTCTATTGCTTCTTGACAATCTCCTGTTGATCCTCCGAATTACTTCTTGATCCAAAACTGCCCGGTCATGAGATTAGAACAAGGGACATTACATAGGGAGCAACAATTAGTTGATGGCAGTAGCAACTTTTGTGATAGAATACTCATGAGGCCAACAATTACTTCATGCCACTGTCCAATATGAAGATCTAAAGGTATGCCTAAGACAAAGACCCATCATTGGATGTGATGATCAACGTTTAGTAAACTAAGCCAAGGATTCTACTAATCAGAAGAATATTGTACACTATAAAATAATAAATCAATAAGTTGTAACCTTAATACTATCAATCAATAATGAAGAATCCCTGATATTGGTGACTCGACATAAAGGTTTACCAGGTAGTTAAGAGGTTGTGAAGAGGTGTGTCTTTTTAGAGAAGCCAGCAAAATACTAAATTTCTTTTGGATTTCCGATTAGAAGAAAACCTCCCAAATTTGCTTTGAATTTCGTTTATTAGAAAAAAAACACCTAATCGTATTTGAATTCCATTTTATTTTCCTGGATATGCAAATTGCAACTAGAGTACCAGAGGAAGCCACATCAATTCTTTACATGATACTAAACTTACAATTGCAGAACATTTTTTCGTACTAACCAATTGCTCTTTATAAATTCCTGATCGGTCTTTGGAGAAGGCTTTTGCACTCAGAATCAGACTCATCATAATTTTGCTGGACTTCCCCACAGACTCCTATTCTAATCTACCTGCCTTTCCATGGGCAATCAAAACAATTGTGGCAAAACATTAGAGGACTTTCACAATTTTGATGCAGGCTATATTTGCTAAAATTAGTACAAAGTATATCTTTTGGAAAAGATGATTTGATTGGCTACTGTTCAGACAAATCATTTCTGCAAATGTTACAGTACTCCCTGAGGTTGTTGCAGACTTGCAGTTTAATTCTAGGCTACTTTCTGAAGGTATCCTGCAGCCAAAAATATCAACATTGGAAAGTGTTAAAAGGGAAAACTTGGTTAAACCATCACTTGAAGATCAGAAACACTGAACAGGATCTCCAGAGCGTAAGCATTATACTTTTAATCCCATTTCATACCCACTCAGAACATTTCAAAGAGCTTATTTCAAGAAGAGAAAGTGCATTAATAAGCAAATTTGTAGCGATATCTCACCAAAACTCCAGACAGAGATGGAAGTATTGAAGGTAGCACTGCAAAACCGTTTTTTTGGTTTCCTCTTAGAGAATTATTCCTCTACACATTAAAGTGGCAATTAGTAGGCTGGGGTTCTATGGGTGGGGGCTTCTTTAGAAATAGAGCCATGATCGCTGAGATATTTTAGGAATGTATAAATGGCAGCAGTCATGAAATTTTAATTGTATTCTATTCTCACAGTTTTAGCTCCTCAATTTAAGCAATGTGTAATTGATTAAATATTTAAAAAAATAAAATTTAAATTGTGTTTCTAAAATTTTGGTTTTAGAGGGGAAAATTTCTATAAATTGATGACATGTGGCTAAAATTTAGCCCCACCCCATTTACACCCACTCAAATTCAGCAGCCTAAAAATGAGGGCTCCTATTTTGGAGGAAAAGATTCCAAATTATCTTCCAGCCCTGCAAAAAAAATCTCATGAGACCTCTTCCACCTAAAAAATAGAGCAGTAGCCCCTCCCATGGGACCCCTGCCTTAGATTTTGGAGTATCAATGGAGAAGCCCAACAACACACATAGTGGAAATTGCATTGAGATGTGGCAGCCATTATTAGTTTGGAGAAAGCATTGTTCAAAGCTCTTCTTCGGATTAATACAGTTTGTCCAAATTCTCAAAAATAATATTTGTTAGCCCCATAAGGTAGGGAACTAATGTTCCCATTTGCCCCCCAATTAATTTATGTCAAACAATCGAACCATATATTCTAAAGTTTATAAGGTTTTGATTAAAAAAAAAATATTATCACATACTATTTCTTATTTTTTGTTGGTCCCATGGCAATTTCCTGAACTTTATTGTTATTTTTGGAAAACAAAAAATTTGAAAATTAAAAAGGTGGTGCTCTGAGGAAGTTTCCAGAGGGCCTCTCCCCACTGACCTGAGGTCTATTGTCTCCACTGCAATCATCACCAATTAAATAGATAAAGTCTCATTATCATCACCCCTAGAGGCATAGGCCAGAGATAGAAGGAGGCGGTGAAGGGAGAGGTGGCCATTGTCAGGTAAGCCATTACATAGCAGGTGCAAACAATGGGCCACAAGGGCAAACAAACAGGTTCAATGCCTGTAATCAATAGCCATGCCAGCCTGCTTGCCCTGCCAATCTCCGGTGGTACCGAGAAGCAATCAGCAATAAAAAATTATAATAATGATAACATCAAATATGCTTTCTCAGAAGAAAATCCTCATCTTACTTCGTTGTTTATTCTTCTTCTGGTCGAAATTTTTTATTATCACAAGAATAATCATGCGGTCCATGTCAAAAAACCCTTCCTCCTATGCAATCAACCCATGCTTATAAAAGCTTGAAAGAAAATCTGTGCACAAAAAGTATGCTTGCCCCTTCAAAATCACAAAAAATCTTTAGGAAAACACCATCAATTATGCCCTAAGAACACTGTATCTGTTCTTGCATGATAGAGAAAATAGGCAAACTGGATATTTGGATCACTGGCACCACCTGTAATCTCAATGGGATGGACCGGTCACCCTCTGCAGCTGTGGTGGCGGACATATGTTCCCATCACCCCTCCCACTGTAATATCATGTCAAACTAGAAGGCAGGAGTGGTGTTGTCATGGGCTAAAAATATCATTCATTGGAGGTGTAGGAAGGGTCAAAACTACTATAATGTCTGAACTTTTCAAACCATAGACAAAAATTACCGAGCTTCATATGCAAGTTTATTTCTGACACTGTCTTTAGGTAAGGAGAATATTTGATGCTTTATTTATGATGCCAGATCATAATTCGGGAAATTTTTAATGCTTTCTCTCACAAATAGATTAAATTAGGGATTTGATTTATTTTTAAATATAATTGTCCTTCAATAGTTTATATTGTAGAATGGATTAATTTAATGAGAATCGTGTTAGAAAATACCATTTTGATTTGCAGGTAAGGAGAATATTTGATGCTTTATTTATGGTGCCAGATCATAATTTGGGAAATTTGTAATGCTTTCTCTCACAAATAGATTAAATTAGGGATTTGATTTATTTTTAAATATAATTGTCCTTCAATAGTTTATATTGTAGAATGGATTAATTTAATGAGAATTGTGTTAGAAAATACCATTTTGATTTGCAGGTAAGGAGAATATTTGATGCTTTATTTATGGTGCCAGATCATAATTTGGGAAATTTGTAAAGCTTTCTCTCACAAATAGATTAAATTGGGAATTTGATTTATTTTTAAATATAATTGTCTTCCAATAGTTTATATTGTAGAATGGATAAATTTAATGATAATCTTGTTAGAAAACCAATAGAATTATGATATATTAATAGTTAATTTTTCAAAAGAATCTAAATGCATCATATGAAAATTTCAAAATAGAAATCAATATTTTTACAGAAAGAAATTATTTTAAGATAAATTAGTTGTGAATTTCTTTTGTACTTTTTTCATTAAAAAAAAAAAACAATTTCAGAACAAAAACTTATATTCTATCTTGAAATCTGCACTATATAATCCAAATCATTAAACATAGTTTTTAAAAAATTTATGTTTATGTTTCATTATTCTTTTCCTACACATAGACAATAGTATTCATAATAACAATTGTTCATACCTATATTACACTATCTTTACTTATTGCTACACCATTGTAAAAACTCTAAAAAATTTATTAGTTAGTGAATGAATTGTAAAAACTCTAAAAATTTTATTAGTTAGTGGATGAATTTTTTAAAGTATTTTTGTTATTGTTACCATTTAGGACTCATCATTAAATTTCAGCTAATATACTATACTCTTTCTATCCCTCCACTATAATATTTTATTGAAATTTTAATACATTCAATAGGTGTAGATTCCACTCATGTCATTTAAAAAAAAAGGTAAAATGTGAACTAAGCTTTTAAGAAAAATAGCTTATTTGCTACTATGATTGTTTCTAACATTTTTTTTAAGATAATAGAGCATTGAAATCGATTTTTAAAATTTGTTTTCTATTTTTAATTGCTTACTTAGAAAAATTATGTAGTATTGATATTTGAAGGCTCCAAGTTTGTTAACTTGATTCTCTTCCTTTAACTTAAGAATTTATGGACAATGGAGCTTAAAGTCTTCAATCATAAACTTGTTTACTTATTTATTGGTTCGATTTTCAGTTTGAATTTAAGATAGTAGAACTTTGAGCCTTAAAAATTTGACATTTGTCAAATCAATATAACACTTTGAGCTTGGAGAAATCTCAATAGACTGATTAAGGGGTCTTATGTTGGTCCTTTACACTGTTGGTCTCATGGACATCATTAAAAATATTTCATTTCATTTCATTTCGCAATAAACATTGCAAGATGACTGCCTTTCTAAACACACCCTCACAGTTACAACCTACACTATGGTTCCAAAAGGCTGGGACTCTAGCTCAGCTCTTGTTTTATTTCACCATAACTTCAAACAAATAATAATAATAATATAATGTATGTTCAACAACAATGTTAGAATTATAATTTATTTAGTCAAGTAAACTGATGGCTACTAGTAGTCACCTATATTTGGAATTTTGAGAAATTAAAAATTACATTTTTTTCATATTTGTTTTTAAAAAAAAAGTTTGCTACAAAAGAAAAGTATCATTTTGAACTCCAAAACATGAAATGAGTTTAAGGTGTACACCCATTGCTCAACCACAAATTTATAATTTTTATGTCATGTTTTGAATTAAGTTATATTAAGCTTTGTTGCAACTATATAACCTTTGAGTTTAATTCATTGTCTCACAATTGAATTTCTTTTTTTGTCTCATGTTATTTTAGTGAAACCATAATATATATATATATATATATATATATATATATATATATATATATATATATATATATATATATATATATATATGGATGCATTTTCATTTCATCTAATATGTTTGTGCATATTGTCTTTAAGTAAAATGTGCACTGAAGGAGAAGCTACTATAATTACATGTGGAAAAAGTTTAAGAAGGAATATGAAAAGTTACAAATGATTTGTGTTTGTGGACCCATTAAAATTTGTAGTGCATGCCCCTAAGTCGCATTTCAGTCATCCTTGCCAAACTCTTTTAGGCCAATTTTATGTTTGATGATTAGTATTATTATTTTAGAGATTATCAGATGTTGTTTTACACTCAATTTATTATATGATGAGATTACTTGGTACTCTATATTTCATGCATGTATGATGATTATTCAATGTTTTCAATTATCGATGATGATTAGTTAGATGGTTTATTATCACATGTGCTTTCTTATGGATACTTACCCCATACTGCATGTGTATGGTGTGCGTGTTTGTTTTCTTTATGTATGGTGTTTCTGATATAGTTAAGGAAGGGAGTCGTAGTCACCTGCTAGTCGGGATCTACACGATGCACCACTTCCTGCCATTGTCTGTTTAGCTTAGAATATTGTGTTTGTACATGCGTGAATTTTATGCAAGTTGCAGGTACTGGGTATCGACTTCCCTGAATTGCCAAGATGAGCGTACCCTATCGCATTATCTCAATGGTAAGAGAGGGGAGATAAACTCTTAAGTCCAAATCCTAAACCCTTTAGCCAATTGTCCTAATTGATAATTATGACAAGTATCTGAGTTAAGTACCCTCTGACTGCATCAAATGATGTAATTTCGTGATTATAACCCTTTTGTTTGATTTAGTATGTGTTTTTCTATGATAGGTTTTCGTATGTTGCTTTATGAGTCCTTGATGTATTTTCTATTAATTAAGTCTAATTAAAAAGATTAATTAATGATTTAATTTAATAGAAAATTATTATGATATTTTAATATTTAATTATATTTAATTAATTAAAAAATTAATTAAATAAAAAGAATTGAATTTGGATATAAAAGTTAAGGATAGATTTAGAACGTGATAATATTTATTTAATTTAATAATAATATATCTAGAGTTCATTTTTAAATAAATGCTAAATAGTATTGTTATTTAAATTAATTAAATATTTTATCAATTAAGTTTCTAAAATAAATTAAAAGTGGAAAAGATATTAAATTATTAAAGTTTCTAGATCGCATGATGTGAGCTTGAGTTGAAAATAAAAGAAATAAATTAAAAGATAAAATAAGTAGAAATAATAATGTTATTTTAATTTCATAAAGTGCGCATGGGATTAAAAGTAATAAAGATTAAAAATAGAAGTCGAGTGGAATATTAAATAAAGTTATTTAATAATTCATTTAAGGTGCATTAAAAGAGAAAACAAAGAATTAATAAAAGTTAATTTTGAGTTAACTCAGTTGAGCAAAGAGTCCTCTCGGGTGAACGCACAATTAGTGCTCCGATTTGAGGAGAAAACTCCTTATCACAATTTTGGGGTTCATTTTTGGGGGACACGAATTTGGACCGTGAATTTTGGGAGACAGAAATTTTGGGGAGAGTTTTTGGGAAGCAAATTTCAGAAGGAGAATTCTAGGAAAGATTTTCAGAGGAAAGTTATTGAAGAGGAGCGAGTTCTCTTACAGTTTTGGGGATTGCGTATTAGCATCAGGTTCAAGTAGGGTCTGGTATTTTGACCCCTAAATGATTTAAAAAATTTAATATGTTCTGTCTACTTCGTGATTGTAAGAATCTTGTCTTCTTGAGTGTATCATTTCTTCGCTCTGGATCTTTTGCTATTCATTTTCATTTGTAAATCTAGACTGAAAAATTGTTTAGGAACATCCTTCAACAAAATTAAATCGGGATTTAGGATTGTATTAAAATGGAGTAGAATGAAAATTGATTGGGGATAGTTTTGAGATTAAAAAGAAAATTCGTAGGGTTGGAATTATTTTCTCTATTAGATTACAATTGTTAATGTTTAAAAAAAAAAAAAAAAAAAAAAAAAAAAAAAAAAAAATATATATATATATATATATATATATATATATATATATATATATCTAATTTTATTTTATTTATTTAATTTTAATCTTTAAGCAAAAAATTTTATATATAAAAACAAATTGTTTAAGCAAATATATTTTAAAGTTTAAATTTAATTTTTTAAAATAAAAAATTTACTTTTAATTATTTGTTTTGGGGAGGCGGGGCCACCACCCCCCCACCGCCCCTTCTTTTGTCTGCCGCGTCGCAGCAGGTACTGCTGTGGCAGCAGGTACTGCTGACGCAGCAGTAACTTGCTGCGACAGACCGCAGTCTGTAGGCCGGTGGGCCTAAAATGTTTTTTTAATACGTTTAAAAAAAAAAAAACATTTCAGGGTTATTTTATTAAATATGATTTTTAATTTTTAATTTATTAAAAATAGATTATAATTAATACAATTTATTAAAAATAGTATTATTAATAAATTGTATTTTATTTTTAGTAATTGATTAGTAATGCTATTAAAGTTAGTTTATAATGAATTAAAATTATTAATTATTAATATTGTTAATAAATTTTATTAATATATATTAATAATTAATTAAATATTAGTGATATCGTTTAGTATTTAATAATTAACTTAATTAGAATTAGTTGAATTAAAGTTAATTATTAATAGATATTATTTGATTAAATTGTAGATTTAGATTATTGATTTAATGGAAGTTATTATAGAAATGGGTTAATCGTAAGGGGTAGTTGCGAAAACTTAGTTACTTGAAATAGACGTTAAACTGGAACTTAAACCTTACCTTAACTCAACAGTATATTATCGTTTAGATCCAACTGTGTGATGACTCTGTTTTTTTCTATGAGATTATTTTGTTGTCTATGTTTTGAGGTTTTGGGGTTTGTTCTAGTATTGACCAGTTTAGGTTGTTACCAGAGGCTCGGGGTTGGGGATGTGATGTTATGATGATTTGGTCTCAATCTTTCTTAACCCGACCATGGTAATGTGATGGAGTGCTCTATGATATGGATGTTTTTACTGGTTGTTATTGCTTTTCAGTTTCCTTATGTGAGACTGAGGTGTATGTATTTGAGTTACCTGACTTAACCATTTTGGAGTCTTCGATCAGTTTTGTGTTCTATTATTGGGATTCTTTCTGGTTGCTCATTGGAGAACCTTTGGATATTGTGATTTATCATTGATGCCTTTAGTTGCTAATAGAGAACTGTTGAGTTCATCATGATTATTATTTGATGCTTATTAGTTGCTCGTGGAGAACTGATGTGATTATTGTGGATTATATTTATGATGCTTTCAGTCGCTTGTATAGGACTGAGGTGATTTTTATTTGGTGTTGTCATGAGCCTAGGGTAGGTTATCTATGTGTAGTGTCGGGAAGTGGCTTGCAATGAGGGACGGGAGACCCGAAGTGGCTCTGGGCATGACTCATTGTAAGTTGTTTGTTTTAATAAGTGAAAACATCTCACCTAAATACTGACTTAAATGAACCTAATAAGATAATTGTATGTTCTCTCCCATGCCTTGAGTGCTAGTACAGACTAGGATGGGGTAGAGAGAACGCTTGGTTACGACTTTGCATTCCATAGTATGCCTCGTCAGTATGAGAGGATACTAGTGGCCGCAGGATCACAGGGGACCCGCGATTCCTAAGGGATTGCTCGGGTAACTTCCAACGTGACTTTTGCGATGACACTTTCCCGCTTGCATAGTAGGTTTCCTACGTGTCTTTGTGGTGCCTCTAGGTCTAGATGTCTATCTATGTTGGAACCTTTGAGTTAGTTTGCTTTTAGGATATCCTGGACTTAGAGAGTTCTTGTGTCATGTGATTTGATATCTTGTTTGGGACTTCAGACTATCTCCTCAGTGCGGTGGGAGTGGGCCATTTAGGTTCCACACGATCGGGTGGTAGTGCTTTTACTCTTACCATTGAGATCCGTCCGTAGTCGCCGTGGCTGTAGCTTTCTTGGTTGGCATTTACCTTCACTATGTTCTTGGATTATTATGATGGATGGTTAGATTTTATGATAGATGTTTTATCATTATGGATGTATGGATGTATCATGTATGGTGAATGGTTTCATTTATTTTACTATACTTTGTATCATGGATTTGAGGATGATGTAACTTTATCTTTACATATGTGTATTCTTTTAAGACTTTCATACCTTGTGACATGTACAGTGGATGATTGAGCATTCCAAATTAATTTGCCAAGAGGCATTCGGAACAAATGTATATTATGGACATTGGACTTTCTGATTATTCTTTCATATGTATGTGGTAGTTGTTAGACTTAGAATTAATTAAATTTGAAAGTGACTCAACGTCTTGGGATCCTTAAGGAATGTAACCTGTTATGTATGATTGTTGATGATTACATGTTATTGCTTCTGCTACTATGTGTTTGATGTGTATGTTATACATTCTTACTTTAAAAAAAAAAAAAATGTTTAGCAAACTTAGTAAAACTTTAGGTTAATTCTTTTGGATCTCTTGGCGGGGCATTACAAAATTAACAAGATTCTCTCTTCAGTCCACACATCACCTAGAAGATATGCTCTAACCTACCTTCCATAATATCTCAAATTTTAGTAAGAAATCTAAAATTATCTCACATACCCTAAATTACCACATAATGTGAAACATTTGGATAGGTGTAAGCAATTCTAACTGTCACAAATTGAAGATGAATTATCCTTATACCTCAAACAATTTATTTCTCTCTACCTCTTCTTTTTTCAACTTGAATATTCTTCGCGAATGGTGTTGCAAGTACTTAAAGAATAACAACCGTGACAACATGATATTAATTAACTATAGCATTTTAATATTACTAGATGACATTGAAGCATGTACAAAATTATATAATTACAATTTAATTGATGCAAGGTATATCACTTTTTGGGTTGGCTATACATGGTCATAGATTAAGAATTTTTTAGCCAAAAAAAAGAAAATAATTGTGTTTGTAGTTTTGAAGTATTCTTTTATTTTTATCAAAACCTAACTTCTTCAGGCCATGACTTCAATGACCTTATGCTAGACATGTGGCTTAACATGACCTATGCTAGATAGGTGGCTTGAACAATCCCATGTCTTTGCACATTTGTTTAGTTGTGCATGCATTGTGGGAAGTCCTCAATTTTGCAATTTATGAGCCATGACATCTTTAGTAAAACAACATGGAAGTAAGTATTATCTATCTGATTTGATTAATTTATGATTCTATTTAAATTGCATAATTCTCACAACTAAAATGTACAAAATATAGAGGACCATATGGACATCGTAGCTATGAAGCACATAGATCTTAGGCAAGTTAAATGTCAAACTAGGTATAGTAGGAAACTTGTAATACACCTATCAAAATTGTCTACCCTTTCTTTCCATATTTTCTTTGATGTTAATCTTTGATACAAAGATAATGAAATGAAAGAATTTTAATATTATTCTTGATTTATAATAATTGAAATTAACTTTTTTGTCATTTTAGAATTTGAATTTAATTGATATTTAGAGTTGTATGGAATATTGTTCTTGAGTTTAAATCCATTCTGAAGATCATCCCAAGGAACAAGCTTGCCATCCAAAAGAATATCCTGAAACTTACAAATGCTAGCTTGTGCCCATTTTTTAGCAGAACATCCCTGCAAAAGAGCCAAAGGTTTACCATATTTCTTTAGATTCCACTAGACGGAGCCTATCCCACATAACCTTTTTCCTAATTCCAATCTTTGAATAGGACCCAACAGGGGTTTGATAGTATTCCACCCTTTCCATAAAGATTTAAACACATTGGAACCTCTAATAGAAAATTTAACCTCAAGAGCTAGGATATCTTGTATATCCATTCCTCTCCAATACTTAGCCCGAGTAGAAAAGCCACTACATATATTATTTCTGATAAGGATCTTCCATGGTTCATCACCTTCAATGGCTTTCACAATCCATTTGATTGCTAAGGCAATACCCTGAAGTCTAAGATCTTTAAGACCCAATCCACCATTATCCTTGCTCATAGTGCATTGGTCCCATCTAAATGCATGCCCAAATTTACCTCCTCTCCCATCTGTCATGCCCAAAATATGGGGCAAAAAAATACAATTTTTTTGTTTTGTTTTGTTTTTGTTTAATTAATCCACTAAGTTCAATATATGGTTGACTACGACTTACATGATAGATTAGGTTTGATATAAATCTATATGTTTGCTTCACAAGTTAAACTACAGGTATGTTGAAAGACAGATATAGATTCTCCTGACAATACCCTAACACTTCATTTCAGGTTATGACTAACGTGTAGGAATAATTCATTGTATTTAAACATTTGTTATATAAATTGATTATTTAAAATAAGCAACCCAATACAATTAATTAAAAGATCCAAGCATCGATATTTTTAAAGTTGTATACTAATTAATATACTAACTCATCTTTTAAAATTAACCTTAGATTTCATTGTATTAATATTAACAAGATTAATGTTATCATTCGCAATTTAAACATTACTAATATTAATTACATCTTACATGATAAAATAATATATATAATATTTTAATTAAATTGAATTAATCTAAAAAAATATATTATTTTTATTTATTTTAAAAATATTATACATATTAATCAATGAAAATATATTATATCAACTAACTAACCATCTACTAAAAACATAAATTAAAAACTAGAACTAATTTAAAATAATATTAACTTAACTAATATAATATTAGTCAACCAAAACACTATTTAACAACATAATTAAATTACTCTAATAATAAATTAAATAAATCTAAATCTAACCAATTAAAATAACAAAATAGACTAATCTAACATCTAACATACAAATCCTATCACTTCAGTATTAACATTATCTAATACTAACTTTATAATTTAATATCTCACACTGTAAGAATTTGGCTTAGGCCAGAATTCACCCAAGACCAAGGAACTCAAACACAAGCACACAGTAGACCAAAATAGAGAGAGTATGATTAGAATGACGATATTCATTCAATATGCCAGCTCTGCCAACTTAAGAGTACACTAGGAGTGCTTGTATATAAATGTCTCAAGAGAGCTTCTAGAATGCATAGAAGTCAGCAACATGATAAGTCATACAACCAGGCACATGTCCACCAGATATGGGTTATCCTCCATTAAGCATAGAATTAAGTGCGATGATGTGAGGATAAGCCTACAATGGTGTAGCACACAAATCAGTGGTGTAGAAAACATGTGCTAAATGAGGAGTGCGGATAACTGTGTTGTCAACATGACAACTCAGTGAATGATGCAAACTCCTGTGTTGTAGACACCATGTGCATAATTAGAGTTGTGTAGCTCATGAGAGTACACAAACTCCTAAGTGTCTCACCTAAATAAATAATAAAATAATGCATTAACCTAAGTAAACTTAAGTAAGTGTAATAAGTAAATACTTATTTACATCAACACCCCCCCTTAAGTGCAACTTAGGGGAATGCCCTTAAGATTATGAAAACTATGATGATATGCAAGATGGGTCCCGACTACTAGACCATGTTAGGTACCCATGTACATAATGATATGCAATCTCTCATAAAGCAGAGAAAGAGAGAAAACCTCATGGGAAAAACCCTCCCCCAAAAAGAGAGATAAATAGGGATGCATGGATGGATGGAGTAATCAAAACCCCCCCATTATGAAATACATCTAGTATATGCATAAGAGAATGATGAGAAGAGGAAGAGAGATAAGATAGGCTCCCCCCCCAAAGAAGAATGCCTACCAGTGACTGCTCTGATGAAGAAGATGATCCAAGACTGTAGAACGGTGTTCCTCCCCTTAGGAAGAAATAGGACCAAGGGTACAAATGAGATGCTTCCGTTGTGTGTGGAAAGAATCTCATGGATGAGTGCTATCTCTGAAACCTACTCAACTGGCTAAAGAACCTGTCTCAAAGAATTGTCTGTCTTTGCAACCTATAAAAAACCTTGCTGCAACTATCGATCAATAAGTATCCACAATCAATTCAACTCGTGAGGATCGATCATGTAGAGAATGAAAAAGAGAGTTTGATGGAGCCCTCATGACAATTGAAGAAGGTAATTCTGCATCAAGAAGAAGAAGCAGATCATCAATATTGTCCCCCAAATTTGTCACTAAACCTATATTTGGAAGATTGGATGTACCCTGCTATTCTGGACCTATCACTATGGCAATGTGAAATGTCCCTTTACTGATTTTTTATGATATTTCCAGCCTCAAATCAGAACTTTAAAATCAAACAACCAATATTACAAAGATCTGCCAATTTCCCAATAAAACCCAAATCAGGTATGTCCAAATTAGTGCCAAAAACTTCACAACTTCACAAATTATTAGTAAATCTGAAAATGGACATTTTTACAGAAATTTCAGCAGCATAACAGCCTACAAAATGACATTTCTAGATTTTTATAGCCTTTACAAAACAACCCACAAATGTAGGGCAAAACTATGCTCAATCGGGCTCCCGAAATTAACACAAAAAAAGCTCGAAAACACCACAAAACACTCATAAACTATCTCAGAAGTTTAATCACGACCCAATACATATATTCAACCCTATTTTAACATCATAAAGTCTGAAATACAATAGCAAACCAAACTGATATGAAACACTCAACTGAAAACCCAAACTCAAACCAAAAACAACCCCGAAAACACCCAAATTGGCACTATTCAGCACAAAGGCAAACTCTGTATGAGCATGCACATGGAATGGCTTCAAACTCCCGTCCTTAGCCTTTCTGGAAACCTGCAAACTCCTGTTCTTGGGTCTCCTTCTCCACAGGTTTGGCAGCCTCTGAAGAACAACAAGAAAATTAGCAAGAATCAAGATGTAGAATGAGCCCAAAATGCCTCCAAACCCCTTTTAAAGAGGGCATAACCCTAACTCACGTCCAAGAGGGGTTAATAAAATATAATTTAATAATAATTTTTATTTATTAGTCCATTGGTTTCCAAAGATTAGCCCCTTTTTCTGAAATTTCACCTTTTTGGAGCCTGCCTGCCTTAACAAAGTTTTTTTTTTTTTAAATTATTTGAATAGGGGACATGACAAGTCCTCCCCTCCCAAATATTGCTTGTCCTCAAGCAATGAAGGTTGGAATTCTCAAGAATATGTGCTCCTTCCCAAGTTGCATCCTCTAGTGGTAATCCTTTCCATTTGACCAAATGCTCTATGATGCTCCTATTTCTCAACCTTTTCTCTCTTGTATCCAAAATCTCTTCTGGTATCAAAACTAATTTCCCTTCATCATCAAGAGGTGGTAATTCTGTAGATACTATGGTTTGCTGGCCTAGAACCTTCTTTAAGCAAGATACATGAAAAATATTATGTATTTTGCTGTTTGGTGGGAGCTCCAATTCATAAGCTACCTCTCCTACCTTCTTGATGATTTTATAAGGCCCATAGAACCTTGGCTTGAGTTTCTTTGCCCCACTTCTCTTCAAGGTGCTTTGCTTATGTGGCTGCAACCTAACGAATACCAAATCTCCCACCTCAAAAGATGTTTCAATCCTCTTCCTGTCAGCATATATCTTTTGTTAATTTTGTGCATGTTGTAGATTATCCTTGAGGGACCTTATTATGTCTTGGCTTTGCTTGATGAAATCACTTGTTGCAAGTACTCTGCTATCGGAAAGTATTAGATCAACAAAGGAAAGGGAATCATAACCATAAAGAGCACGAAAAGGAGGCATACCAATAGACATGTGATGAGATTTATTGTAACAATACTCCCCTAGGTGTAACCATTTCACCCAAGCATGTTGTTGATTTGAAACATAGTTCCTCAAATATCCTTCTATCCATTTATTAACTATCTCTGTTTGTCCATCTGTTTGAGGGTGATAGCTAGTACTGGGCGTGAGTTCAGTTCCTGCCAAATGAAAGAGCTCCTTCCAAAAAGAGCTGAGGAATCTACTGTCCCGGTCACTAACAATGTTTCTAGGCAAACCATGTAATCTAAAAATTTCCTTGAAGAACAATTCGGCCACTTGTGATGCCTTGAAATCAGATGTGATAGGAAAGAAATGTGCATACTTAGTTAGTCTATCTACCACCACATATATGCAATCCTTACCTTGAACCTTGGGCAACCCAGTGATGAAATCCATGGAAATACTTTCCCATTTTTGTTCGGGAATAGGAAGTGGCTGCAACAACCCTGCAGGAAAATTTTGCTCACTCTTGCTTTGTTGGCATACCATACATTCCTTAATGTGTTTAAGGACATCCTCCTTCATACCCTTCCATGAAAACCGCTCTCGAATTTGCCTGTATGTCTTGAAGTATCCTTGGTGACCAGCCAAAGGTGTGTCATGAAAGGCCCTCAATATCCTCTCCTTAGTTTTTGACCCTGGCACTAAGAAGATTCTGTTCTTGTAATAAATCAATTCATCAACAACCTTGTACCTGTTATCATCCACTAACTTATCCAAAATCTTGGTGGCAAATGAATCTTTAGCATACTCTAAAATTATGGAGACTTTCCAATCAGCAGAGATAGATGATAAGGAACACAAAGTGGGCTTTCTTGAGAGAGCATCAGCAACCACATTATTCTTTCCTTTCATGTATTCAATATCAAAATCATAAGCTTGCAATTTGCTTACCCATTTTTGTTGACGATCATTCAAATCCCTTTGGTTCAAGAAGAACCTGAGGCTATTATGGTCTGTCTTTACAATGAATCTCCCACATACCAAATATTGTCTAAACTTATGAAGTGCATGCATGATTGCCAACATTTCCTTATCATAGATGGAGTACCCTTTCTCTGATTGATTTAATTTTTGACTCTCAAATGCTATTGGATGTCCCCTTTGAGTTAGGACAGCCCCTATACCTTCTCCCGAAGCATCACATTCAACAACAAAAGGTAAAGAGAAATTTGGAATTGCAAGCACAGGGCATGAACTCATTACCTCCTTAAGCTTATCAAATGTTTTTTGTGCCTCTTCTGTCCAAACAAAAGCTCCTTTCTTTGTCAAATCAGTCAAGGGGGCAGCAAGCTGAGAAAATCCCTTGGCAAATCTCCTATAGTAGCTACACAACCCGAAGAAACCTCTCAACTGTGTAAGATTAGTGGGTGGAGGCCAATCCAAAATTGCTTGGATTTTTTGTTGATCAACCTGTACTCCTTTAGAGCTTATAATATGTCCCAAATATAGGATCTCTGTCAAACCAAACTCACATTTAGATAGCTTAGCATAGAAGGATTGCTACTCCAAGATTCCCAAAAATAGTGTCTATGTGCTTTAGATGCTCTTTCCATGTTTTACTGTATATCAAGATATCATCAAAAAATACCAAAACAAATTTTCGAAGATGCTGACTGAATACCTTATTCATACAAGATTGGAATGTTGCAGGTGCATTAGTGAGTCCAAATGGCATAACAAGAAATTCAAAGTGCCCATAGTGACATCTGAAAGCAGTCTTTTCCACATCTTCACTCCTCATTCGGATTTGATGGTAGCCTGATCTTAAGTCAATTTTTGAGAAGTATACAACACCATGTAACTCATCAATGAGTTCATCTATGCGTGGTATGGGATACCTATTTTTTATGGTCTTCTTGTTTAGAGCCCTATAGTCTATACACATTCTCATTGTACCATCCTTTTTCTTGACAAGTACCACAGATGATGCAAATGGACTAGAGCTAGGCCTTATGAATCCCATGTCCAAGAGTTCTTTAATAGTTTTTTCAATTTCTTCCTTATAACCTCTTGGATGGCGGTATGGGGTTGTTATAACTGGTTTGGCACCCTGTTCTAACTCTATAACATGCTCAAAACCTCTATCTGGTGGTAATCCTCGAGGCAAATCATTGAAAACTATACTATGCTTATCAAGAATATTTTGAATTTCAAAATGGAAATTACCTTGATTCTTTGGAGAGCTTGTTGGTTGGATTATGACACCTGCTGCCCATGTTACTTGTCCTCTTCGAAAAGTCCTCTCCATCCTCTTTGCAGAGACTGCCTTAGGTGCTCCATTCGATAACCCTCTCAATATGACTTCTTTCCCATTGGAATGAAATTTAAACTCCATAGTTTGATGGTTCATGTAATAGCCTCCGATAGAGTGCAACCATTGAACACACAATACAAGATCTGTCTCCCCAATACCAACCACATAGAAGTCATCACATAACTCATAATCTCCTAAGGTCATCTTGAGTTGTTTCACCACCCGTGTGCAAGGCATAGTGAATCCATCAGCTACAGTAACATTGAATCCCTCAAAATCTTCTGCTTTAAGCCCTCTTTTCATGACAAATCCCTCATCAATAAAATTGTGAGTTGCCCCACTATCAAGAAGAACAGTCAACCTTTGCCCTGCTAGTACCCCTCGAATTCGGAAGGGATGGTATCTTGGGACTCCTGATAATGCTACTAAAGTGCCATCCTTGCTGATTTCTTTTACTTTCTCTTCTTCTACCTCCTCCTTAGTATCATGAAATTCCTCATGCTCATCTGAATCAGATTCTGAAGCAACTTCAATATAGTGCACTTGACCTTTCCCCAAACATCTGTGTCCTGGAACCCATGGTTCTCTACAAGTAAAACAAAGCTTTTTCCTTCGTAATTCACTCCTAGTCTCTTCATCTACCTTCTTTTTTGCCACATTTGTCACATCTTTTGGTGGTAGTGTTGGGAAAGTCTTTTTCTAAAAATTTCCCTTATGTTGCCAAAGATTTGGGGGTTTTTGATTAGTGATTGATTTCATAGGCACGCAAGTTTCAAGTTGCAAGCTTCTTTTGATAGCTTCCTGTAAGGTTGAGGGTGAGAAAGCCTTAACCAAACCCTTAACATAATCTTCTAAACCATCAAGAAAAAGATAAACGATCCTCTTTTCACTCATATCAGGTACCATAACAGCCACTTTTTGAAATTCTTCTATATACTCATTAACTGATTTGGTTTGCTTCAACTTTGACAATTCTTTAAAGTACTCTTCATCATCCTTGAGGTCAAATCTATCTATCACCCTTTGACTAAAATCTTCAAATGTAGTTACCTGATCATGACCTTGAGTAGTCATTCCATGATACCACCAATCATAGGCTGCATCTTCCAAGTGTAGACTTGCAAATTGAATAGCATCACTCTCTTTCATGGGGTTAAGTGTGAAGAAAGTTTGTAATTTTTGTAGCCATGCTCTAGCTGAAATTTTATTTGTTCCATCAAAAGTAGGTGCTATAAACTTGCTTATTTTATTTTTGAGCTCTCTTCCACTTGTGTCATGCTCCCTCCTGTTCTCTTTCTTGGGCATCAAAGCGTTCATCATATCCACATATTCTCTAAAAGGAACTGAACTACGAAAGTCATCATCTAAGCCATTGTAAGTAGCTCTTAATGTAATCAAATTACCTGTAACCTCTTCCACTGGATTAATGGCTGGATTTGGTACTGGTGGCTCATCTGCAGGTAAGAAAATAGATTTGGTTGATTTAGATGGTGTGGATCTCCCATTTCTTGGCTCCTCTGAAGTGCTCCCTTTCTCATTAATAGATGCAATTCCTTGTAATTTTTCTGTCAATATTCGCAAAGCCTCTCTAGTTTCCGCCAAACCATCCACTGTTTGCTTCTGAGTATTTTGGATGTCTTGGAAGAATTTCTTTGCCATCTCATCTGGATCAGCCATACTTTTTTCTTCCTTGGATTTTGTACTTTTGCTTTCAACTGGGGGTTTGATCAAAATTTCTTTATTCTTTTCTCGCTGCAAATATCTTTTTTCTCTTTCACTTAGTTGCATGCAATCATAAAATATGACATGCAAGATCTGGGTAGTTATCAAAACTTGACATGCAAGATCTGGGTAGTTATTAAACTGACATGCAACTTCTACAAACCCTCAGGCTGGCAAGATCACGGCTCTGATACCACTGAAATGTCCCTTTACTGATTTTTTATGATATTTCTAGCCTCAAATCAGAACTTTAAAATCAAACAACCAATATTACAAAGATCTGCCAATTTCCCAATAAAACCCAAATCGGGTATGTCCAAATTAGTGCCAAAAACTTCACAACTTCACAAATTATTAATAAATCTGAAAATGGACATTTTTACAGAAATTTCAGCAGCATAACAGCCTAAAAAATGACATTTCCAGATTTGTATAGCCTTTACACAACAGCCCACAAATGTAGGGCAAAACTATGCTCAATCGGGCTCTCGAAATTAACACAAAAAAAGCCCGAAAACACCACAAAACACTCATAAACTATCTCAGAAGTTTAATCACGACCCAATACATATATTCAGCCCTATTTTAACATCATAAAGTCTGAAATACAGTAGCAAACAAAACTGATATGAAACACTCAACTGAAAACCCAAACTCAAACCAAAAACAACCCCGAAAACACCCAAATCGACACTATTCAGCACAAAGAAAAACTCTGTATGAGCATGCACATGGAATGGCTTCAAAATTCTATCCTTAGCCTTCCTGGAAATCTGCAAACTCCCGTTCTTGGGTCTCCTTCTCCACAGGTTTGGCAGCCTCTGAAGAACAACAAGAAAATTAGCAAGAATCAAGATGTAGAATGAGCCCAAAATGCCTCCAAACCCCTTTTAAAGAGGGAATAACCCTAACTCACGTCCAAGAGGGGTTAATAAAATATAATTTAATAATAATTTTTATTTATTAGTCCATTGGTTTCCAAAGATTAGCCCCTTTTTCTGAAATTTCACCTTTTTGGAGCCTGCCTGCCTTAACAAAGTTTTTTTTTTTTTTAAATTATTTGAATAGGGGACATGACACAATGTATGCATGTGGATTGAACTGATATAGTGACCTCTCATTGCAACTGTTGATAGAACTCCACGTGGCTAAATCTATTGAAGCACTATCGTTGGTGTCACTATTAGTTTCTACACTGTATGATGTACAGAGAGGAGTAGAGGAGAAGCTGGGTGAACTTTCCTCAAAGTATACATCCTTCTCCACAAAAATATGATGTGTCTCTGGATCTAGAAGTCTATATGCCTTCACACTGTCTTCATAACCAATGAAAGTACAAGGTCAAGGTGACTGTACATTGCATCCCCTGGAAGATATCTTTTCCCATGCAGGACAACCAAAGAATATGAAGTGTGTCACAATAGGTTTTTTGTCGCACCATGCCTCAAAAGGAGTCTTGCCATCTAAGGCTGGATGAGGAGAATGATTAAGAATGTGAGTGGCAGTAGAGATTGCTTCAACTTCTAATGATGGATCTAGAGACTTGGCATGTATCATGCAACTTGCCATAGACTTTAGAGTTCAGATCCTCAAAGTTGCAACATCTCTCTTATGTGGACTGAATGCTGAAGGAGTCTAAAGATCAATGCCCTCATGTTTGCAAAAGTCCATAAGTCTTCTGTTCACATACATGCTTCCATTATCCATTTGAAGAAATTTGATGGCTTTCCTAGATTTTCATTCTACATGAGTCTTGAAGGCTAGAAATGTGTCCAACATTTCATTCTTATTATGAAGAAAATAGACCCAAGTGAACCTTGAAAAGTCATCAACAAAGGTAAGTATGTAGCAACCTTAGCTGAATGCAAAAGGGCCTGCTAATACCATGTGAACCATCTGTGGAACACTTGGTGCTCTCAAAGACTTCCCTCTCTGTAACTTCCCCTCTAGATGCATATCCACTAAATCTATTGAACATTCACCATTGGAAAAGTTGATTTGAGGTAGACCTTTGACCATTTTGTATGTGCAAAGTTGCTGAAGGTAGCGAAAGTCAAAATGACCATACCGCTCATGCCATAATTGCATGTTTGAATTTGATTGTGTTAATGTGGCCTTTGAAGAAGACTTGGGCACAAAATGGGAGAAAGAGTTCAACCTTTTGTTATGATTCACTTTCTCCACTGCAACCAAGGAGTTGTCTTTTAGACTATGCACTTTTACTGAGTTTGGAAGGAATTCAACTCTATGTCCATCTCCAAGGTGAGTGATTTGGTAGATTGATAGGAGATTTGAACTTAAGTCTAGAACATAGAGAACATCTTAAAACTCTAAATTTTTCAGTTCCACGTTTCCTTTTCCTTCAACTTCCATTTTGCTATCATTCCCCATGAAGATGTGCGATACCTTTGATTGCTTCATTGAAGAAAAATCCTCCTTTGAAGAACCCATGTGATATGAGGCACCTGAGTCAAATATCCATTCCTTTGAAGAGTTTGAATTTTCCATGAGTGCTTGCCCTTTGCCCTTTGAATTTGAAGAAGACCCTTTCTCCTTGTAAGCATTAGGCAATGGAACATTATGTTTCTTCATGATGTTGGTCAACTCATCAATCTTTTTAAGATAACACTCATGCTCTTCATGACCCAATTTCTCGCAATAAGCACACTTCTTCTTCTCCTTATTATTGTCCCCCTTCTTGTTGGAATTCGAGGACTTTCCTTGTTGATTGGATTGTGGTGTTGTCTTTTCTGCATCCTCAGATGTGTTCTTCCACTTCTTCTTACCCTTTCCTTTATTTGAAGACTGTCCAGCTGAATTTTGAGAATGCTCATTGTTGGCCACC
Source organism: Cupressus sempervirens (assembly GCA_028749045.1). Lineage (NCBI taxonomy): Eukaryota > Viridiplantae > Streptophyta > Pinopsida > Cupressales > Cupressaceae > Cupressus > Cupressus sempervirens. The sequence goes on along the minus strand of CM053786.1, from coordinate 350,455,297 downwards.
AATGCTGTAGATTGAGGTGATTTGAGAATCCCCATTGATTTCAACTTCTTTTCTTCATGATCCTACAGTTTAGCATATTCATCAAAAGTGACTTTCTTATAGGCAGACCCTAAGGTAGTCTTTGAGGTGTTAAAAGAAGATACACATGTGGAATATTTTGATGGCAGCTTGTTATGAATGAGATAGATCAGTTTGTCATCTTTGATAGAACTCCCACAATTAGTAAGCTTTGTCCTTAGTTCATTCACCTTGATGATGAAATCCTATATGGAGTCATATGACTTAGGATCTAATAATACAAGCTCATCTTCAATTTTTAAAATATCCTCTTCAGACACTTTACCATAGAGGCATTCGAGGGTATCCCAAGCTTCCTTGGATGTAGAACACTTCTTAATTTGATACATGATCTTATCATCTACCCACAAACATATATCACCCAGGGCTTTCCTATCCATGGCTACCCAAGCTGAAATATCACTATCTAAAACTTTATCACCTGCTGGTTTAGGAAGAGTACCATCTACATATTGTGAAACTCTATTATGCATTAAGTGATACCACATTTTAATTGACCACATAGCATAGTTATGAGGAGTTAATTTAGGAAACTTAAAGTTTCCCATAATGTAGAAAATGAAAGAAAAGTGCAGAAAAGAGAGAACACAACACCAAGAACACTTCCCCTTTTCACTAAATCAAGAAACCCTCTTAAAATAGATGCTTTGGGCACTTTATCACTAGTGCGATTACAATGGGCCACTTACCAATTTTGGCCTTCATGGACTTATGATTTTTCTTGTTACAACTTCTAAATAGATTACAAATTTGGAACCTTACAATGTGCTACAATTTTGAAGCATTACAAAGCAAAGAAAGATCCTATTGCTAAAAGTGACACTTTTGTCCACACAACCCTATAATCTGATAGCAAATCTAGAAAGTAGATGAAAAATAACACACTTTCAAAATAAATGGAACCTATTTTCGACTCCAGATGTGCCCATACAGAGCGTTTGAAGTTGCAAAATGCAAGATTATGCAGGTACAATTGCAAAAAAATGTAGTTTCTAAACAATCCTTACACCAAAACTAGAAAAGAGTTGCACAACTAAAAAGTTTAGGAAATTCTACCCTATTTCAAAAAAAATTGCACCAGATTTGGAGTCCGAATGTTTGAGATATGGCCTCTCGAAGCCGAACTACAAAAACCAAAATCAATCTAGAGAGGGGTTGCATTAGCGAATGATGGGGTTAAATTTAACGATCATACAACCATTGCAGTAGTTTTATTTTGACCCTGGAATGATGGTCAAATGGTCATCAATTTTAAGACAGTGAACCTAATGACATCAGCAATGTGTAGGCCTGTAATGATGTCATCGTGATGTCAGTAGTACAGATATGTATGAAACAGTACAAAATTGGTACAAATAATGATGTATGTAGGCTTGTGTGGAATACAACTACCCACATGGATTGCTAACTAGAGTCTGCGGTTTGATGAGTTTGCAGCTGACTGTGCTCGCAAGTACGGTGATGTGGATGCCATTGGTCATAGGTTTTAGCAATTTAAATAGTGCCACATGTCTCACCAGGGAAATGACACATGTCGTGGGAACATGAAACATTGCCATAGACTGTGAGTGTGTCGAAACTCTAAAAGGTGTTGCCAGATTTATAACAGTAATGGGGTCAGATTAATAGCCCAGGAATATGCTGCTATAGGCACCGAGTTTCTTAACTATTGTCGGAGAAGCTGCACAAGATCCTATTTTCTAGAGATTCAAATTATACTTTGCCGAGTTTTGATTCTGATGCCAGAATCTCATTTATGTGGGCGAGATTCCTTGTGTTTTGTCCCACATTCGTGGGATAACTGCTACAAATGTAGTTTATAAAGACTATGCCAAAGGAAACAAGTAAATAATATCCTCTGTCGGTGGTTGGTGGCTCTCGGCTAGTGGAGGTCTACGCTAGTTTTGATGAGGAAGCCAGTTCTATGGAATTAGCTGCCGGTAGATAATTCGCAGGGCTGCTTGACGTTGAGGTGGGTGATGGACCGTTGGTTTTCCTAATGCATGGGCTAGTATTTGTAGTACTAATTTCTGTTATGTATGGTCAAATTCAGATTTGAATATTGAGCTCGTAGATTTATTAAATATACCCTACAAATAAATAAAATAGTCAACCAAAAATGCAGAGCCAAGTCGGGGTGTCACTGCTTGGTTCTGCTAATTTTTTTTCTCTGCTCGGGAATAAATTTGAAAAATAATTCCAAAAATACTAGAGAAATTGTAGAGATGAAATAATATTCAGATTTGAACAATTAAATAATCAGATCAAATTAGATCATACCCGAACTACAAATCGAGGCCTCTGGGTTCCAATTTGCAAATTTTTTTGGCCTCACGATCAACTTTCACCCAACATAGGCAAATTTATAGTCGATCTTCATCAAATCGTTGCTCTAGACACAACGGTGAGGTTAGATCTAGCTCTAGATGCTCCCAATTTCTATGGATCCTCTAGATTTGTGTTGAGGTGCTGAAGTATGAACAATCTCAAATGGCTATGTGTAGAGAATCTCCCTTAGAGCTCTAATACGATGTAAGAATTTGGCTTAGGCCAGAGTTCACCCAAGACCAAGGAACTCAAACACAAGCACACAATAGACCAAAATAGAGAGAGGATGATCAGAATGATGATATTCATTCAATATGCCAGCTTTACCAACTTGAGAGTACACTAGGAGTGCCTGTATATAAAGGCCTCAAAAGAGCTTCTAGAATGCATAGAAGTTAGCAACATGATAAGTCATACAACCAAGCACATGTCCACCAGATATGGGTTATCCTCCATTAAGCACGAAATGAAGTGCGATGATGTGAAGATAAGCCTACAATGGTGTAGCACACAAATCAATGGTGTAGACAACATGTGATAAATGAGGAGTGCAAATAACTGTGTTGTCAACATGACAACTCAGTGAATGATGCAAACTCCTGTGTTGTAGACACCATGTGCATAATTAGAGTTGCGTAACTCATGAGAGTACACAAACTCCTAAGTGTCTCACCTAAATAAATAATAGAATAATGCATTAACCTAGTAAACTTAAGTAAGTGTAATAAATAAATACTTATTTACACCAACACACACAACTCACTTACTAGCTAACTAAAATATTAATACAAAATAATAAAACTAACTAATTCTACATCTAACATATTCTAACATTTAACTTCAAAAAAAAAACATACTAACTTTACCACTAACTAAAAAATATATAACTAACTACACATCAACATCTCTCATCACCTAACCCCAACTAACCCCCTTATAACTAGGCCACTTGGCAAGTGGCTGTCCTAAAGACATGGGTGCTCCCCAAGGTCCCCTCACGTTGACAAAGGAAAGTTGCATGTTTTCCCAAGGACTGTAGGCATGGGTGGAAGGAAGGAGACAAGGTATTTTCAAAAAACATTATAAAGTGTTTAAAAAAAAATCTTGCAAAACTTTCCCCCTTTCTAAGTCAACGTACCCCCCACCAAATGGATATGCATGGGAATTAGTGGGCATCTCCCAAGGTGAGAATTATGTCAGACCTCTTAAATGCTATTTAACTCACAAGTTTTCATTAGCAATTTGGTATTATGCACCTGCTTTTGGGGAGAGGGGAGAGTAAATGTTAAGTTTAGTTGTTAAACCTTAGCATAAAATAGTCTTTATTTTTTTTTTTGATGTATTTTTTTTTTCTTATTTAAATTCATAATATTAATTAAATCAAACAAGGATATTTAAAACGAATCCTTAGAGGGAATATGCTCTGTACTAAAGGGGCTTAAATTTATTTTCCCATACAAAGGATAGAGAGCATATTTGCTCTAAGATGACATTTTTTCTTTATTTCAAGTCTCCCCCTTTTCTTTTTAAGTGTAGATTTTTTTAAATCAATTTGGGTTTCAAGGCAAGGGGATTATTCTTTTTTTCCAATACAAACTCCAGATAGCTTTATTTGCTCTAGGGATGTTAAATTTTTTTCTCAATTCCATTATTTTTCTAAGTGTAGATTTTTAAGTTTCTTTAGCTAGCCAAGGGGGATATTTTTTTTTTCTAAAGTGATTATAACATAGAGTTTAATGTTTTTCTTATTCATCCACGTAGGGCTATTTTGTGTTCCACCAATTACGAAAATACAAGCTAATCTATCGTTCAAATATTTGAATTTTCTTAACATAATTTTGGTATCAAATTTGCATAACTTTATTTATCATCATTTCCTTTAATTACAATTTGATCAATGATTACAAAATTGAACTTTAAGAATATCATAGAAAAGGTAAAACATCATTGCATCCATTTACTGAACAACATATGCATGTAAATTTAATCACATAGAATATCATATGAATGGAAAATACTCCATTTTTATTTATTCATCTGATTCAAGGACTCCCTCGGGAAAGAACCAGAGAAGGAAAATTGAGATTATAATCATTTCAAAGGGAAGTTTATTAATAACATTTTTACAATAGGACCATAATTCCAAGCAGAGAACTCCCAACACATTCAAAATGAAAACAACAACTTTGAGATATTGCTTGGCTCCACAACAAAGTAGCCACTACAAGAAACTGTAATTATATCAAGGTAACCATGGAGAATAATGAAACCAATCGGGAGAAAAACAAATTTAACATGAAGGCACGTTCAACCCATTTACTCCTAACCCAGGTTTACACAATGGGCTCATCATTGAAACTGACTAGGGAGAAGGTGGATTTTTCTAGATAGGAGACGTCGGTGACAACACCATAATAGATGCCCTTTCAAGGCTAATATTGCAAGAACTTCTATTCTTTCACAAATGGCCTTTCGAGGTTGATATCACAAGAACTTTTGTTCTTTCACTTGTCAATTTTCCAAAACACAAACATGGTTTGCACTGACAAGTAGGGGCCCATAACACCCTACTCTCTCCCTCTCCTCATCATAAGGAGAGACTTTGCACTGTCGAAGTTCAATTGAAGCCCTCCTCCTATACATTTCCACTTCTACCCTATCTGAGGGTGAGTAATGCCAACACAACCCACACAATCCCTTTGAAAATCAAATGTAAAAAATGAAGGAAAGCATTTAAAGAAAACCCATTACAATCCATCCCAAACATGTTCATCAAACACACAAACATACATATGCAAAAGAAACTACTTAAGAATGAAACAAAACATGGACACATGAGCTTGAAGGATTCCTACCTTAACAATATGGTTATGACAACTAAAATTTGAGAAGAGCTATCCTTCCTTCTCCTTCAATCTTGAATTTTCTCTCTAAATTTAGAGGTTGGGTGAACAACCTTTCACTCTCAAATTTGCCACTAAAATAGGCTCCCAACTCAACCACTTACAAAATACAATAACTCCCTCACTTGACTAAGGTTTCTAGAGTCTACTAACTTAACCTCAGCACTAAAGCAAACTCCAAAGTGGAGTTTAACTTATCAAACACATGAGAAAACTTCAATTTTCGCAATAAAGCCAAAATGAGATATTTGGGTGGTCACCAAAGTCAATGAAATAGGCTAGAGGGGTGGAAAATGCCCCTAACCCATACATATACCCCCTAGGTACTTAGTTTTCATATTTTTCGGCCTCTAGGACTATTTAATGACCTGCTAGAATGCTAGAAATATTTAGACTTTTTAAAAAATCCTAAGAATGCAAATTTATCACTAAATCCTGATTAGGGTAATTAATCTCGATTACCCACTAATTAGTATTAGGTTAATAACCTAGTCCAACTCAAATAATTGGGTTACTCAGCTAACCCTAACTGCCATGCTGATATGCATATATGGATTACGAGTGTCAAGTGACACTATCAAAATACTATTATAAAACATTAAATATTTTATGATTACAAAATGATGCATACATTCAATTTATGATACAAATAAAATACTAAACAATGGGGTCTGCATCTTTCATTAGAATCAACCCTAGTTTTGACAAATGGTACATAGGTCCAATTTTGATTCTTTGTTAGATTTCCTAGCTATTAATCTTGCATACTATGATCACACATCGTTAGTTCGAGAAAAATCACATGCATATATTCAAAACTCATTTGGATAGTCACATAAATCAAAACATAAATCTTTCATATAGTTAACTATTTAGCTCATTTATGCTCACATTTAATCATCAGTAATTGCATGATCAATATAACTTTTAAACCTATTCATTATTTTGTATTAAAATACTAGAATAATTATTATTAGGCATGCATATACCTAAACCTCATAAAAATCACCAATTAAGGAATACTAAACTATCTAAATGCATATAACCTAATCATTGAGGTACCATAATTAACATCCTCATCATTAGGTGAAAACACCTCGTATCATCATTAGTGCAAATTAATGTTTACATAGTTGAGATAACGTAGTAGTTCTCCAATCACTAAGTATTTAAACATGAACGTATCATCTGATCTCAATATTCATCAGGACATCTAAAACACAAAACATTACCTCACATCCATTCTAATCTCCTATAATGGATTTAAAAGAGAAATTCATATTTAATAAGTACATACGAGGACGAACCTTACACCATCTAACCACAAGAAGTTCCTAATAATCCTTTGAGGATAACAAAATCGCCCCACATTAAATAACCAAGCATATGAAAAATAAATAGTATATGAAGATAGAATCTTCTGGAAGCCTTAAATCCTCCCAGCCATGGTTAGATATGTGGTGTTTCACTTATTAAGTTTCTCAGTCACCTTATCCTTAATCCAGCACCACATGTGGTTAATATTAGGATTAATAGCAAATGGGATACCCAGATACCTAACTATGTTATTTGGGCCTCTCCAACCAATATCAAATTTCACACACTAGGATGGAGGAGTCTCATCCCAACCTAAAAGAATAGATTTACTAATACAAATATTGCTGCCCGATGCTTTGCAAAAAAAATCCAACTTAGTCATGAGATGAGCCATATTTTCTTCCTCATCAACAAAAAGGATAAAATTATCATCAATGAATTGAATATTTGCCATTTCTTCTTTATTGGGTAAAACATGGCCTCTGCTCTTTGGGGAGAGAGTATGATCTCTTGGGAAAAAATGTAAGGAGTTAGCATCAATAAAAAATGAGGAAGAAGCTAATGGACATCCTTGCCTGATTGATCTTGATAGATAGAAAGATCCAAATCTATCCCCATTAACTTCTATAGTTGCTGAAGCATCTTTCAATAAGGTAGAGACCATATGATAGAATAATTGTGGGAAACCTAGGGCCTCAAGCATCATCAAAATAAAATCCCATTGAATTCTATTATATTCTTTTTCATAGTCTATGAGGAGCATACCAACATTTTATGTAGAAGATTTAGCCCACTCCATGGGTTCCCAATATATAATAAGGTTTTCCAAAATATAATGCCCTTTAACAAACCCAATCTGTGTAGGATTCATAATCTTAGGAAGAACATTCTTCACCCTTTCTGCAAGAACTTTGGCTAAGATCTTATATGACACATTGAGTAATGTGATTGGCCTCCAATTTTTTATAAGAGTTTTATCCTTAGTTTTGGGAATGAGTTTAATAAGCCCAACATTGATCTCTGGTCCTAAAGATCCTCTGTTGAGTGCAAATTCATATAACTATTTGAGTTTAGAGCTAATCCACTCCATGTTGATTTTGTAGAACTCTATTGGTAAGCCATCTAGCCCAAGGGATTTCTTCATGGCCATACCCTATATAGAACCTTTAATTTCCTCCAAACTAATAAGGGCTTCTAGAGGTATTGAATCTTCTTTTGAGAGTTTTTTTGGAATAATAGAACATATATTCTCCTTGGCTCCTTCCATACAATTGTTGACATCCTCCAAACTTAAGAGCATTTTATAATATTTGGTGAAGGCATCAAGGATAGATCTTGGATTTGTAATAGTATTTCCCTCCTCACACAAACAATCAATATTATCCTTTTTTTCTTTAGATTTTAAAATCTTAAAGAACAACTTAGAAACTTTATCTCCAAATTTTAACCAATTAAGCCTTGATCTAATTTTGGCTCCACAAGCTTTCCTAGTTTGAAGCTTCCTAAGGTTATGTCTTGCTTTGGCCACTGACTCTACCATTGAATCATTGTAGGGATAGCATTGAGAAAAAGCTTCAACCTCATGGAGGAAGGAGATCAACTTGAACTCTTGGGCCCTAACATCTTTATCTTTTTTCCTACCCACTGTTTTAAATAGATTCTTCCATGAACTCAAGTTTTGGGCCCATTTATTTGCAGGGTCCTTATGATGCCAAATAAAGGAGGTGTACTAGTTTATGACTGAGACTGTAGCCTTAACATCCTCATCATCAAGAAGAGAAGTATTTAGAGCAAAAGAGTTATGTCTCTTATGAAGCTAAATAGGTTGGCTAATCCTAAAGATTTCCACCAAGATGGGATGATGATTAGAAAGTGAAAAGGGAACAACTTGAACCGGATTATCACCTTGTGGTTTGGAGAAATTGAAGGTGTCTTTGTTATAATACACTCTATTAAGTCTAGAGTAAATTCTCTTATCTCCTTTCTAAAAATTAGACCATGCAAACCAAATGCCTTTAGAATGAGTCTTAAGCCCAGCAAGGGGATCAATCAAATTAAGTTTATTAATCATTCTATTCCACATATATTCTTCATTAGCTTTCCACTCAAGCTTACATCCACCACTCCTATCCTAAGCATATTCTAACATATTGAAATCTCTAGCCATGATCCATGTAAGGTTAGGAAGAGAAGGGAGCCATTGCCAAAGGTTAATCCTATCAATGGATTCATTAGGAGCATAAACAGAACACACCCCAATTCAAAGTCTTTTACTTTGAAAGAAACCCAAGTTATCCGATTACAAGGAGAACACCCCCATTAACAAATAAACTTCTTCATTTTATGCCCTACCAAAATGGAGGTTCCTCTTTTACCTTTTTGTTGATTAGTGGAGAAAATTGAAGCATCCTTCCAAATGCATCTCGAGGCAATTTCCAATGAAAATCCAACAACCTTAATTTCTTGTAATAACATGATATCAACATCTTTAACCCATCTTAAAAATATTTTAACAATATACTTTCTGTCAGAGAATAGGATGCCAACTTAAACATATCCATAGCAAATATTCATATATCAGTTTCCATATGGGATTGAAATCCTTTATAGCAGTCTGGGAGCTTCTCCCAAGAAATTTTAGAGGATTTAGGATTTCCTCCAGAATGTCTAGGTCTCCCTCTTTTCCTCCTCACTTTCCAAGAATGAAGGCCTTTGACTTACCAACTTTTTTAGTTTGCTTCCCTTATATTTAGCTTTAAAAGAAAAATAGTCTAGATCTGAAGAACACTCCTTTTCTACAAGATTCCTATCCTTTCCATTGAGGGGAACATTAGTCTGTATCTTCTCATCAACCTAGCAAGCCTTACTAGGGGGACTAACAGGAATGCAATCCTGGGAAAAAAGAGGACGAAATAGAGGAGGAGTTGAGATAATAATAAGATCAAAGTCATTTAACGTCTCCTTAGGGAGAAGAAAGTTAGCAACTAAGGGAATGATAATGTCCTCTGATTCAATGTCATCCTCTACCCTCTAATAATAAAGATTAGCCTCTAGTGAGGCTCTATCAAGAAGAATAAAAGGTACAGGCAAAACATTCCTTGGGATGGAAGAAGAGGAAGGGTAAGAAACCTCACCAGGGGGATCAGATTTATGAAGTTGATCCCTTTCACTAATGGTTCTAAGAGCCAACTATTGAGCATTAAGGTGGGAGGGAGGGGGCTGGGGAGAAGCATCACCCAAGCTAAAATTCTCATTGGGGACATTCAAATTCAGATCAAAACTAATCCTTGGGGGTGGATCTTTACCAAAAGGAGCACTGTTAGAGCTCTTAGAAAATTGCAATTTTAAATTATCAAGAGAGGCATGAATGTGATCTGCATTATCCATCCAAGTTTGGTTGGCTGGGTCTAATTGAGGTAGGATAACTTGGGGAATGTGCAGAACAAAGTTCACATTCTTATGAGAAATAGAGGATTTGAGTTTTGGAAGAGAAGATTCAACATGGAGATTTTGGCTACCAGAAGTGAGGGTGGTATCTGAAGATTTCTAATTAAAACTTTTTTTTCTAAGAATAGGACAATCTTTTCTTCTATGCCCTTCCTTCCTGCACAAATAGTATCAATTCAACCCACCCATGTATGAGACTCGACATTCAACAGGGGAATTACCCAAATCTAACCAAATGACCTTGGGAGTGTCTATGCCTGGATAAATAGAGAGCAAAAAAACACACATCAAAATTAGGGATTAAAGTATTAGAATGATCATATTTCAAAACCCTACCTATTGACTCCAAATATTGGGGAATGAATTTCCAAACAAACGGTGGGAGGTTACTGACCGTAACCCACCTAGGGAAAGATAATGCAAGAATTTCTTCATTGATGATCTCCATAGACCAAGGCAAAGCTCTAAATTTACACTGATCCACTCTCCAAAATCACCTTTCAACAATGACTTTTTATGATTCTGGGTTAGAGAAAATTAGAATAAAAAGGCCTTTTTGAACCATTCGATAGGAGCAATGAAACCCTAAATTTCCCCCCCAAATATCATGCAACCAATTATTCAAAAAATTCCTTGAGGGCAAGGAAGATGGGTCCATAGTAGCAAAGAAAATGTCACAATGTTTAAGTTTATTCTTCTCCTTGTTCAACACTAATTGCATTTGTTCATTAGGTTTAACAATGGACTTTGGGGAAGCTAGTTTCTTACCTCCATCTCCATCTCTCTAGTTAGCGTCTGAAATAGAAGAGGTGGTGTCTAAAGTTGAGAGACTTTTAACGAACTTTGCACCTAATTCGATGGCGCAGGATCCTTGTAAGGCTTTTTTGAAGGACCTGTGAGCCTAGTCCTATCCAGAGGGGGATTGGCCATGGTGATTATCCTTAACTCCTTCCTTATCAAGAATGTGGGCACCCAACAGAGATGACAAGGGTTTGTCTAAAGAAATACCAAGTGAAGTGAAAACAATAGAAGAAAAGGGGGGAGAATGGGTAGAGCCATTAAAGAATGTAGCAATAAAACCATTCTTGGGGGATGAAGAAGCCATTAAATGGTAGTATGTCACAATAAAGAGGGTTCTATGGAGCCAAGTTGCAGAGCCCTCTTGCCCACCTCGTTCTGAAGAGAGCGATAAAAAAATTGATAGTTTAAAATAACATATATATTTAATATATTTGATCTAATAAGTTTTCAAGATTTCATATATGATCTAAAATGAAAAAATAGCCACTTAGATTATAAAGCACTCTCAAAGATGTTTCTAGGGCTCTAATACAATTTCTCAATTACATTTTCTCATTTTGGAAATCATAGGTGCAAGTTTTAGATTGCTCCATATGCTTGAAGATCACACCTCACCCTACCCAAAAAAGTGAGGAACCTTATATTATATGTGATAGGAAAAATTATACTTTTGATATAGGTAAGGAGTGTGAAAAAGGATTCACATTTTGTAAGTGATACATTCTATGCAAACGTACATTTATGATTATAATATTTTCATTTTAGTGTCTTAAGTATAATAATTAATTTTTAAGTGATTTATTTTATGCAAACTTTAGTTTGTTTGCTTGCCTACCTACCTCGGTGTCTACTCGTCTATCCATCTATTTGTTTGTGTGCCTATGTATTCATCCATCCATCCATCTATTCTATCTATTTATCCATTGATCCATTAATCTATCGATCCATTAATCTATCGATCCATTAATCTATCGATCTATCCATCTATCTATTCTATCTATTTATCCATTGATCCATCTATCCATCTATCTATCGATCCATTCATCTATCGATCCATCCATCTATCCATCTATTTATCTATCCATTTATCCATTTGTCCATCTATCCATCTACCTCTCTACCCATCTATCCATCTATCCATCTATTGATCTATCTATCCATCCATCTACCTATGCATGGATCACATCTGCATCCATACCACACATGCTTGACATTTACAAAAGATCGCATTCCCTTATACATTTCATCAACTATGTAAAACTAGTGGTGACTTAACCTCATAAAATTTAACTAATTACAAGATTTAAACCTTTAAATATTATATCATAATGTTAAGCAAGAGAACACACAACAACACATGAACTCATGACATTAAGATTTGTGTGTGGAAATCCTATTAATAGAGAGACCATGGTGGGGTCATACCCACAAAAAACTATACCCTGTTAAAAGTATAACTTATTACAAACCAAAATGTACCTACACTTGCACACATTTCTTAGAGTTGAATGCTCAATTACAAACAACAACTCACTCCTTTACATAAATGAACATAATTTATAAACTGCTTGGTAGCATGTTCCTCATGCTTGTTCAATTCATTTAATGAAGCTCATTAGATTTGATTCATACCTCTTCATCTATCCATCTACCTATGCATGAATCACATTTGCATCCACATCACACACACCTCACATTCACAATAGATCTCATTCCTTTATACATTTTATCAACTTTGTAGAATCAGTTGTGACTTAACCTCATAAAATTTAACTAACTATTAGATTTAAACCTTTAAACTGTAAGAATTTTCCTTAGGGAAAAATCACCCTAGACCAAGAAGCTCAACAACTAGCACAAAATATACCAATAGAGTATGATCAAAATAACAATATGAAATTCAATTGATGTACAAGTACACTAAGAGTGCCTAAATATAAAAGCCTCTAGAATGCTTCTAGAATGTCTAGGACTTAGAAATATGATAAGCCTCACAACTAAGCACATGCCCACCAAGAGTGGATTATCCTCCATTAAGCACAAGAGTTAGTGAAATGATGAGAGGATAAGCCTACAAAGGTGTGTCATGTAAAATTATGTTGTAGACATCATGCGCTTAATTAAGAGTGTGAACAACTGTGTTGTCAAGATGACAACTTACTTAATTATGTAAACTCTAGTGATGTAGACAACATGTGCTAAATTAAAGCTGGTTACTCTTGTGTTGTCAACATGAAAACTCATATGAGTATGCAAATTCCTAGGTGTCTAACCTAATAAATAATAAAATAATGCATTTATCCTAAGTAAACTTAAGTAAAGTGTAACTAATAATTATTTACACTAACACCCCCCCTTAAGTGCAACTTAGGGGAATGCACCTAAGCTCACAAAAGATATGATGAAATGCATAATGGGTCCTAGCTACTAGGCCATGTTAGGTACCAAAGTAAAAATGCAATGAAATCTCTCTACAAAGAAAGAAAGAGGGAAAACCTTATGGGAAAAATGCTCCTCCAAAAAGAGAGATATGTACAATATAGAAGAGAAGGATCATGTGACCCCCCCTCGGGTGAAAAATCCATCACCCCCAAGATATCTCACAAATGAAGATACTTGACCTCTGTGAATGGCTTGGTGAAGATGTTTGCTACCTGTTGCTCAGTAGGACAATACTATAATGCGATGACCTACTCATGAATCATCTCTTTGATGTAGTGCATATGAACATCAATATGTTTGGTGTGCTCATGTTGTACTAGATATTTTGAGATTTCAATAGCACTCTGATTATCACAATGGATGACTATGGGTTTGGGTAGATCAAAACCAAACTCCTTTAGAATTTGCTGTAACCAAATAGCTTCTATCGTTGCATTCACAGCTCCTCAATACTCAACCTTAGTTGATGAAAGAGCAATGGTATTCTTCTTTTTACTCTGCCAACAAATGGGGCTAGAACCAAGATGAAGCATATATCCTGAAGTAGACTTGCAAGAATCAAGGTCCCCTGCATAGTTAGAGTCTGTATATCCCACTAATTGAAGTCTCCTACCCTAGATATAGTGCAAGATTTTTTTGGCTACCTTCTAATGAAGTTCATGCAACTCTTGCATGAAGCGAGAAACCATGCCAACTACAAATGATATGTTAGGGCATGTATGCGTCAAGTAGATGAGGCTTCCAACCAACTGTCTATACAAAGTTGCATCAACAAGTGGAGTGGAACACTTTATTTCTAACTTAACACCTAAAAGAAAGGGAGTAGGTGCAACCTTGCAGTCACTCATGCAAAACCGAGGAAGTAGATCAAGAGCATACTTGGGTTGTGATATGGTGATCCTTGATGAAGACTAATTTATCTCAATACCAAGGAAATAATATAGTAGACCCAAGTCTATTATTGAAAACTTGTCTTGCAAAGTATCCTTGACACTATCAACAATGGATGTTGTACTCCCTGTAATGTTCAAGTCATCAACATAAAGCACAATAAGAAAATGTGAATCATCCCTCTAAAGAATGTAGACATTTGCGTCAGAATGACATCTGGTGAACCCTTTAGAGAGAAGGAAATAATCCATCTTGGCATACCAAGCTCTTGGAGCTTGTTTAAGTCCATAGATAGATTTCTTCAATTTGCAAACCAAGGAAGCATCTTGGATGAATCCTTGCGGCTATTCCATATAAATCTCCTCATGAAAATCACCATTCAAGAATGTGCTTTTCACATCCATTTGATGAACAACCCATCTCTGAGCTGTTGCTATAGCTAGTGTTAAATGAATGGAATTCATCTTTGCCATTGGTGCAAAGGTCTTAGTGTAATCAATGCCAAGTACTTGAGAGAAACCTTTTGCAACAAGTTGAGCCTTATGTTTATCAACACTTCCATCTGCTGTGAATTTGGTTTGATAGATCCACTTAAACTAAACCAATTTCTTCCCTCAAGAAGAGAGACTAAGTCCCATGTATGATTTCTCATAAGAGAGTTATATTCTTCCTCCACTACTCTATCCCATTCTAGAATACTTGATGCTTCTTTGAATGATTGTGGATTTGAAGCAACTACAATATAAGCATGTGGGAGTGAGTTGTACTATGATCTTGTCCTCTGAGTATTTGAAGGATTCCATACCAATGGTCTTGCCATATCCAATGTCTTCTTAGCCCATCTAGGTATATTGGAAGAAGATTTAGTAGGAGTATCCTCAACCTCTACTGGCTGATGTCTCTATTTGGGTCATGGATGCACATCTTCCAAGTCAATGTTATCACTATCACTCTCTTCAATGAAGGAGGAAGAAGGAGGAGTTGAAGAAGTAAAGCTTGGACAAATTTCTTCAAAATGTACACTCCTCTCATAGAATATGTCATGTGTCTATGGATCCATCAACTTATAGGCTTTAGGTGAGTCTAGATATCCAATAAAGATGCAAGGTTTGCTTTGAGCTTCCAATGTCTTGAGTTTTTATGGAGTTATTTCTGCCCATGTTGGACAACCAGAGAGTCTGAAGTGCTTAACCATAGGCTTCCTACTAGTCCATGGTTCAAAAGGAGTTACACCATCCAAAGCTTTGTGAGGACTCCTATTCTAAATATAGATAGCATAATTCATTGCTTTAGCTCAAAAGACTTGATCAAGAGACTCGTTTTGTAGCATGCACGTGGTTATCTCCTTGATAGTTCTATTTTTCCTTTCAGCAACACCATTCTGCTATGGTGAATATGGTATTGAATGTTGAAGGTCAATTCCCTCTTGAGTGCAAAGTCTATTATTCTTGAGCTCACATACTCCCCCCACCCATTATCTATTCAAAGAACTTTGATGGCTTTTCCTGACTGCTTTTCTACTTGAGCCTTGAAGTTGAGAAATCTTTCAAACACTTCACTCTTATGAACGATGAAGAAAACCCAAGTAAAGTGAGAGTAGTCATCTATGAAGGTGAGTGCATAGCGAGACTTTCCAAATGATGGCACTGGAAATGGGCCTACCACATCACTATGAACCAATTCAAGAACACATTGTGCTCTCCAAGACTTCCCCTTTTCATACAATTTTTCTGGATGTTTTCCAAGTGAACAACCTAAAAAAACACCTTCTGAAAACTAGACTTGAGGAAGAACATTAACCATTTTCTTGGTGATAAGTAGGAGAGTTAAATATTGATAGCAATATCACAATTTGACTTGCTATGGATATTATCTCCTACTTATCAATTGATGAGCTTAAGGGGATTTCTAATGAATGGTTCATAAGACACAACACTTGGTGAATGTTTTGCAAATGGGGTTGTGAGCTTTGGGTTTAACCATGGAGGAAACTCCATAGTTAAGCGTGCTCAAGCTTGAGTAGTATTGGGATGGGTGACCTCTCAAGAAGTCCCAGTGCTTCACCCCTGTGAGAATCACCTAGATCTAATGAGTGCTAAGTGTTCCATTTATTCTCATGAGAGATGAATTCATGTTGAATCACTACTCATGAAACGTGGGTCAATGAGTTTGACTCAAAATCACACAGTTAAATCCTAATAGCAATATCACAATTTGACTTGCTATGGAAATTATCTCCTACTTATCAATTCATAAGGCACAACACTTGGTTAAGGTTTTGCAAATGGGGTTGCAAGCTTTTGGTTTAACCATGGAGGAAACTCCATAGTTAAGCACGCTTAAGTTGGAGTAGTACTGAGATGGGTGACCTCTCAGAAAGTCCCAGTGCTTCACTCCTATGAGCATTAGCTAGATTAAATGAATTCTAAGTATTCCATTTATTCTCATGAGAGGTGGATTCATGTTGAATCACTACTCATGAAACATGTGTCAATGAGTTTGACTCAAAATCATATAGTTAAATCCTGATAGCAATATCACCATTTTCTTGTTACTAAGCTACTAAAGATATTTTTAGTTGAGATGTTCAAATCTCTCATACCGTAGTTTGCTTTCTACATTTGAATGTAATAACAAGGCCTGTGCATTTGATTTTGGCACAAAGGAGGAGAAAGTGTAAAGCCTTGAATCATGATTGGCTTCACCTATTGCAATCATAGTCATCCTTAATGCTTTTCAGTACCACTAAATCTAGAAGAAATTCAACTTTATGTCCACCTTCATAGTGAGTCATTTGGTAGACTGAAAGAAGGTTGAAGGTATGATTAGGAATATATAGAACATCCTTGAATGCTCCATTGTTCATCTCAACTTCACCTTTACCTTCAACTTCCACCTTAGTGTCATCCCCTACAAAGATGTGTGGTACCTTTGAATGTGTCATGGAAGAAAAATCTCACTTTGATGCACCCATATGATGTGTGACACCTAAATCAATGATCCATTGTCCTTGACTAATAATATTTTGAGTAAAGCATGCCCTTTGCCCTTAGAATCTAAAGATGAAGATCATTTCTCCTTATAAGCATTAGGTAGTGGAACATTGTGTTTCTTCATGATGTTCTTCAACTCATCAATCTATTTGCGATAACACTGATGTTCATCATGACCCATCTTTTTACAATAGGCACACTTTTTCGTTTCCTGATTAGTGTCCCCCTTTTTGTTTGTATTAGGAGAAGACCTACCTTGTTGTTGATTTGATGTTGGTGTTGTCTTTTCTGTATCCTCTTATTTTTTATTCTCCCACTTCTTCTTTTTGCCCTTTGTTTGAACTTTGACTTGCTGAATTTTGAGAACCCTCATTATTAGCCACCAATGCCTTAGACTTTGAGGACTTGAGAATACCCATTATTTGCTACTTAGTTTGTTCATCCTCTAACAATTGAGCATAATTATCAAAAGTTATTTTCTTATAGAAAGCTCCTAAGGTAGTCTTTGTGGTGTTGAAAGAAGAGACAAATGTGGAGTACTTGGATGGTAGCTTATTATGAACAAGATAGATCAACCTATCATCTTTAATAGGACTACCAAAATTATTGAGTTTTGTTCTTAATTTATTCACCTTAATGATACAATACTAAATAGAATCAAAGGTCTTAGAATCTAGGGAGACAAGATCATCTTTAATTTTGTAAACATCCTCCTCAGTCACTTTACCATCTAGGTTTTTGAGGGCATCCCAAGTTTCCTAGATGTATCATACTTCATGATCTGATAGAGGATCTTGTCTTCAACCCCTAACCTAATATCACTTAGGGCTTTCCTATATGCCTTTCCCCAAGCTTCGATATCACTTTGAGATACTTTATCACCTATTGGTTTAGGAAAGGAACCATCTACATATTGAGAAACTTCATCATGAATCAATTCACACCATTTTTTAATAGACCATATCACGTAGTTATGTGGTGTTAATTTTGGAATCTTAAGATTTCCCATGATGCAAGAAATGAAAGATAATAATAGGAAAAGAGGAACACAACACCAAGAGACACCCTCCTATTCACTCAATCAAGAAACCACACCCCCCCCTGAAATGAAATATTTTGGCACTTTATGCTTAGTGTGATTGCAATAGCCACTTGCCAATTTTGACCTTAGTGGTCTTTTGATTTTCTAGTACAACTCCCTCTTGGAGTTCAAAAATGGAACTTTATAATGTAACTCAGATATACAACAATTCTGAAGTTTTATCAAAGCATTACAATGCAAAAAAGGACCTAATTCTAAAAGTGGTATTTTTGTCCACACAAGCCTATAATCTGATTATAGATCTAGAAAGTAGATGAAAAATTATTCACTTTTAAAAAAGGGAACCTGATTTGGAGTCCAGATGAGCCTCTATGAAGCAATTGAAGTTGCAAAATGCAGGATTGGACAGGTACAATCACCAAAAATTGCAATTTCTAACAAATCTGTGCACCAAAACTAGAAAATAATAGGACCACTAAAAAATTCAAGAAATTCTAGCCAAAATCAAAAAAATATTGCGCTTGATTTGGAGCCCGGATGACTAAGATATGGCCTCCCAAAGTCAAACTGTCAAATCAAAACTAAATCTAGAGAGGGATTTGATCAACAAACTGTGAGGTTAAATTTGATGTCCAAATGGTCATCATGATAGTGCAATTTGGCCTGTTGATGACAATCAAATGACCATCAATTTTAAGCTAGTGTTTTGATGATGTCAGCAAAAATGTCCTCCTTGGGTGATGTGGTAGTGATGTTAAATTCTAACATCAAATATATAGATGTGACATGTGGCGGTAGGCATGGCAAGGTGAATCACAATATGACTACTGATTGGTATGTATAGACAATGAGCTAGCTTGTCGTACCTGCTGACAGGGTTGTTGTGTTGGCAGACTATTGTCATGGTCGAGAAGCTAACGGACATAGACACTTGATGATGTGGTGGTATCCAGCAATCTGAGCTAGTGGGTTGGGCATTTTTATGTCATGCCATGTGGAAAAATCACTGGCATTGGGGTTTTGATTAGCGCGGGTAGGAGATAGTCACTGTGGAAGTGAAGCCGGTGGCTGGAATGGAGGATGTCGCTGGTGACGAGATTTTAAAAATACAGTGCCAGTTAGTGTTTTGGTTGGCCAGTAGTTTGTTGAAAGTCAACGGTGTATGGGGTTGTCAAAAGTGGGATTAATAATCCCACATACACGGTGGGGATGAACTCGGAGGTATCTAAAATTGAGAGCCCATCGAGGTAAAACAAAGCAAGGCCGCTGGGAGTATTTCGTCGTCTATGAGTTATGAAGGTAGTACCAAAATTTGATTGAATCTATCATGTAATGTGTGACCACCTGATTATGTGAAAAGTGTAGTTGCCAGAAATTATAAGGAATATTCTGCCAGATATCATGTAGAGGCTGGGATTTCACTACCCAATTCCTGCAAAAAAAATTCTCTGCAGGCAATTTTTTTTTTGAAAATACAAATATGAAAATTCTAAAAAATTGTAGAATAATGGCAGAGAAAATAAATTTAGATCTAAAAAAATAAATGCACAGATCTAAAAATGATCATATCAAATTTGCAAATCGGGCCTTTGAGTGCCAGTTTGTAAAAACATTTTGCCTCAAATTTGACTATAGCCCAACATAGGCAAATTTATAGTCAAATTTCACCAGATCGATGCTCTGGATGCAATGATGAGGTCCACTTTGGCTCTAGATGCTCTCAATAGTTGCAAATACTCCAGATCTGAATCGAGGTGTCCTCAAAGAGGTGAAGCAAGAATGGTCTCCAATGGCTATGAAATGATGCCTCTATGGCTCTGATACCATGTAAGAATTTTCCTTAGGGAAAAATCACCCAAGACCAAGAAGCTCAACAACTAGCACAAAATAGACCAATAGAATATGATCAGAATAACAATATGAAATTCAATTAATGTACACATACACTAAGAGTGCCTAAATATAAAAGCCTCTAGAATGCTTCTAGAATGTCTAGGACTTAGCAATATGATAAGCCTCACAACTAAGCACATGTGCACCAAGAGTGGATTATCCTCCATTAAGCACAAGATTTAGTGAAATGATGAGAGGATAAGCCTACAAAGGTGTGTCATGTAAAATTATGTTATAGACACCATGTGCTTAATTAAAAGTGTGAACAACTATGTTGTCAATATGACAACTCAGTTAATTATGCAAACTCCAGTGATGTAGACACCATGTGCTAAATTAGAGTTGCTTAATCCTATGTTGTCAACATGAAAACTCCTATGAGTACACCAACTCCTAGATGTATAACTTAATAACTAATAAAATAATTCATTTATCCTAAGTAAACTTAAGTAAAGTGTAAATAATAATTATTTACACTAACATAAACCTTAGATCATAATGTTAAGCATAACAATACACAACATCACATGAATTCATGACACTACAATTTTTGTGGGGAAATCCTATTAAGGGAGAAACCATGGTGTGGTTGGTACTCACAATAAACTATACCCTATTAAAAGTATAATGTTATTATGAATACAAATGAACCTACATTGAGATGCATTTCTTAGAGTTTACTACTCAATTACAAACAAAAGCTCACTCCTTTACATAAATAAACATAATTTATGAACTGCTTGGTAGCATCCTCCTTGTGCTTGTTCATATACATTGAAGCTCATTAGATTCCACTCATACCTCTTCTCTAGATCACTGATGCATGGATTACATCATCCACACTATGCACACTTCATATTTACAAAAGATCTCATTCCTTTATACACTCTATCAACCTTGTAGAATCTATCATGACTTAAACTTATAATTTTAAGCGATTATCAAATTTCAACCTTTAAACCTTAGATAATAATATTAGCATGAGAATACACATCACATGAACACATGTGTGTAGGGGAGAATGGGGCAATCACCCAACACAAGGGGAAAGAGCAAGATCCACCCCTTGGCTTAGGTTTGATTAATACAAAATGAAGTATCAATGCAAAACCATAATTCAAAAGGGATGAATAACTTGGATTTAATTCCCTCTCACCTACACCTTAAGAGGGTTTAAGAAATCAAAGAGAGGAAGATGAAATACCTTGTGAGATACAAACTTGAAAAAAAGTTGTCAAATGACCTCCAAAAGGGCTGATTCCTATTAGTAGGATTAAAAATTGCACTACAGACAAAATCTAGAAATCATTTGGTGAGATGTCAGGGGTAACCTAGCTGAGTTAGGGGCAGACTACAACCCTAATTAGCCCATTAGGGGCACACTATGATCTTGATGGACTATATGCAACATTGATTCTGATTTTCCAATTTTGAAGAAAGCCAAAAAGAGTATCCAAATTTGTAACTTGTTTACCAATATGATATGTGAAACCTACAAAATAAAGGATTTGTTTGTTTATTGTTGGGGGGGTTTCATCAATCAAACCCCAATTTAGGAATTAACCTTTAATTGAAATAAAAATAGAATGATAGAAAGTAATAGTGATAGATCCAACATAAAAGCAATGTAAATTTATGAATATGCTCTTGAATTTGGAATGTTATCAAGTATGTAGATGTAGTAGCCTTTGACTCAATTTAGAAACCCTAGAGAGGAAATCAAAGTGACATCAAAACCTTCATGAATGAATGCACTTGAAATCAACCTTATGAATGCATGTAGATGAATTTAGAGCTTGAGAGGATGAATGTAGAAGATACAACAAAGGATCTCAAGTGTATGAAGGGAGATATTGAATCTTAAAATGGTAGATCTTGATAAACTTCTTTAATAGCTTGAATGTACAAGTCCTCGATCTTTAATGGAAGGGAAGGTTGAATTCCTTGAATACTTGAAGAATGCTTGAGAACTTGAGAGCTTGAGAGTGTGAGCTTGTGGATGCTTGAACACTTGAAGATGAGATGTGAAAATGAGGAAATGCTGTCGGTATGATTTTCACACTTGCAAATTTTTTTTGAAAATTATGGTGAGAAATCATTTGAGTTCTTAGGTTGCTCTAGTCTTGCCCTATTTCATGTGTTATCAGAGTCTATTGATTTCTCTAGGTTGATCTCCTAAAAACACCCATGAAATTGTTCTAGGTCTGAAATTGATGGCATCCCTTTTGAATTTCTCAGAAGGAGTTGTAAAATGTTTTAAGTTAGTCCTTTACGTTCTTATGGTGTGAGGTTTCACGTAAAAATGAAATGCCTTTTGCTTTTAGTTTTCATGGCCACGCTTTCTGATACAGCGAAGAGGCGTAAAGGATTTATCGTGCCTTGAAAAGCTCTTGTTACAGGCTTACAAGTAAATACCTTGAGCGAAGGAGCAGGGAAGCCTGCATTGTGACCTACGCATATACGCCTCAATGGGTAGCATAAAGGCGTAAAGCATGATCTGAAGGGCACACGAGGGTATTACAATGTTACGAGTAAAGGTTTTTCTGTAAGAACGGAGGTAAGGTTTCATGGTGTTTACGTGTCTACGATTCTTGGGTTTGCGAACAACCATAAAGCTTTGTTCTTAGCGGTAAAGGAATCATGTGGGACCTGTTGAAGTGTCAGAAGGGCCTAGTTGTAGAAAATCAGATGGAGACACAACATTTATGTCAGATGTGCCCATCCCTCGTGGCATATGACTTAAGCTTTTGATATTACGTCCTTACGCTTGTAGGTTAAGTGTATGAACGAAGATCTATTTTTTCTTTTTTTCGTGGTTACGGATCCAGTCTTAGCGTGTAAGCGTAAAGAGGTGAGAAGGAAGATTAGTAAAAGGGGTTTACGCTCATACAATAAAAGGAAGACGTGAGACTGCAATAGCAGTTGAGAGGGCTCTCCGGTGATACGAATAAAGCTGAGTCGTAAGAGTGGAAGATAAGTTTTGAAGCCTTACACTGCCCCGCGAAATGAAGTAAGCAGAACAACGTAGAAGGAATTTCCAAGGTCTCCGTAGATACGTGCACGAAGGAGCATAAAGGCTACCAGGACGGCTTGAATGAGGGTTTTACACTCACACGAGGAATGTTGAATTGTAAGAACGGAGTTGTTAGTAAAAGGGTTTTCGATGTTTTGGTGTAAAGGGTTACGTATAACCGTAAAAGGTAATAAGACAGAGTTAAGGATCTTTACGCTTATACGAAAGAAGCTTAAATCATAAAGGCAGAAACACACAGTAAAAGGGCTTGAGATCCTATAGGGTAAAAGGTTTCGTAGGAATGTAAAAGGGATTTGCAAAACAACGTAAGAGCATCATTACATTCCTACGATCAGGGCATTTTGAAGCTTCTCCGAGTGAGCGTAGAGATCCATCAAGAGCATTTTCAGCATCATGAATATTGAAAGTTTTGACTCAGCGTAAGAATGGAAGGTAGTCATATAAGAAAGAACCTTTGATGTGTCATGACAGATAAGCAAAAGGACAAAACTACTGTAGCTAAGCAAAGTAAGGTTTTGAAAAGTACAATCATAATCCAATTTTGCGGCTGATATACCTTGATGGTGACCTGCGGTCATAAGTTTTAAAGCTCATGCATGCTAAATTTATTAAAAAGGTTGGTAGATATATAATTAAAACATCAAGGATTTAATTGAATTACTAGCCTCAAGAAGCTTGTTCCTGTGCTGTTCTGAATTTTTGAAAGCTACAGAGCTCTGTGTATCCTATGAAATTGCAGAAGAATTCAAAGTAAAAAAAATGGCTGACCAAGAAGTTGAAGAGGTGCACGCAGAAGAATTCGAAGTCAAAGATGAGGGTGATGATGTGGTAGAAGTCACACCAGAAGGAAAAAGGAAGAAATCTGCTATCAAAACAGAAAAGAAGACAAGGGTCAGAAAACTGAACAAGCATGCAGAAGATTGGTTAAAACTTCTTCCAGGGTCGTCAAATGCAATTTCTGCAAACAATCATATATTCAGAGACCCTTATGCTTTTGTTCGAGATGCTGAATACCCTAGAATTACTGGCTATGATCTTTTCATGTACTTTTATCAGAATAGAACAAAGAATGTGCCAGTATGTAACCCTTGGAATAGAAATATGGAAAAATTAATTTTTCCAGAAGTGTTTGTTGATGTTGACCTATTGAAGGCCCTAATAAATTCATACAATCTAGTAACCAGGACTTTTCACAGGCATAATGGGAGTGTATTATGTACATTGGACAGAACTTCTTTTATTGAGGCTTTTGGATTGATGGGACAAATGGATGTACCTATTGACATTGCGGACTTACAAGAAAAATTCGCTAGGAATAAAACCTATTTTGTAAACAACGCCATGCTACCACACATTCCTTACAGAGTTAAGAAGGCAGGGTTAATTCCAAGAAAGGTGGGAGATTTTTTACCTTTGAGTAGGTTCAAAAATTATTTTAAGAACACAGTGTATGGGTTGCACAAAGTATTGGAAAGTGATGGTGCAGAGGATTGTGTATATGGTTCTCTTTTTCTAATGGCATGTGACATACAGTATCCTTTTCATCATAAGGAGTATGATTATGTGGCCTTTATCATTGACAGTATGCACATGTAGATTTGTGATGCTAAGAAAGGAGAACTGAAAGACTTCAAGTTCCACCATTATTCATTATTGATGCACCTTATCCTGTATAGCAACATTGGGTACATCAGTGGAGACTTCATTGATCAAACTTCTGATGAATTTGGTGAGTTACCTGTGCAACTTTGGACTCGTATTTGGCACAAAGATTTCTTCTATTCAAATGCTCTAGTTTTTTTCAATTTGTTTAGTTCTGTTATTATGAGGCAGCTAGATCATACTTTCTTTAGGGCACCCAATGTTTTGAAAACTCTGCTTAGGCCCTCTTTCTTAGATGAAAAAACAAAATTAGATCATAACTGGGGAAGCATATTTTTGTTTAAAGAATGTACTTTAATCAGAGTTTTTGCATGCCCACAGCCTCCTCATCTATTTCCTAAATATCTACCCCCTAGATTGGCCATTATTGAATTCTTTTTGCAATTCTTATTGATGAATAAAGAAATGATCCCTCCCTCGCTGCATAAGCCTACTTTTGTATGTAGAACCTTTAAGGTAGGAGAATTTGAAATAGGCAAGAATGATTTTGAGGAATTAAGTGACTATTTAGGTCAGTATAAATTTGCTACTGGGCCCTATAGGATGTATGATCCTGACAGTTACATTACAAACGAGGTTAAGACCATTAGGGGTTTTGTTCTACCTCCAAGTAAGCCTATCCCTGTAGAGGACCTAATTGCCAACATAGTAGCAACAGGGGAGGCAGATGAGTTATTGAGGAAATATGAAGAAATAAGGAAAGTGGAAAATGCTTTGAAGAGGACCAACCCTGATTTTAAGGGTTTTTATACAGAAGTTCCACATCCTAATAATTTGAGGAAAATGATTGAGAATTTTGATCATATTATGTTACAAATGCCTCATGAGCCAGAGGGAGAAGAAGCCATTGTAAATAGAGAATCCCCTGAACCAGATACACAATTAGAAATTGATTTGGAAGAAGAGCAGCCATCAACTTCAGCCTGGGTGCCACAAGGAAATAAAAGACAAAAGACAATGCATATCCCTGAAAAGGTGGTAAGCAGAGTTATACAAGTCATGTCTGGAAGTAGTGAGTATTTTGCTGATATTAGGCAAAATTATTTTCATCAAAGGGCTACTGAAGCAGGAAAAGCTTCTACTGACATGCAAATTGCAACATCAAGGTTGGATGACAGGCTCATTCAATCTGAGAAATTCATGGAAGATGATGATTTTATTAAATCATTAGAATTTAAAAGTTTTCTCTATAAAATCAAAAAAAATGAACTCACATTGAGTCTCATGCCAGGAGAAGATCCAGAGAAAAATAAGGAGTTAGTTGAAAAACTATTGGCTTATGACCCTGAAAGTGAAACAATGACTGTCGTAGAAGCTAGGGAATTAGTATATAGAAGTGGTATGATTCTAATACCACATTGAGATATTGAGAAAGCTTTTGTGTTGGACCAAATGAGAAGACAAGATAAGGCCATCAATTATGAAGCCACTAGTAGTGAAGGTTTTAAAAGAGGGTCAGGTTTTAATGTGAACACTAAAACCCTAGCAGTATGGAGTGTGGCCCCTGACACCAAGAAGCCTAAGATGATCGATATAGAAGAAACTGCTCAGGGCAATATGATTGTATGGACATTGGAGAGCACTACTGGGAAGGAAATCTCCAGTTTGGTAAAACATTTTTCTCTTATGAATGAGGAAAAGGTTGATGAAATTGAGGATAAGTTAGCTGCAATGTTTAATGAATGCCTTGATAATAGAAGAACATACGAAGAAGAGCTCAAAATGAGCCATGTACAAAAACAAAGAATAGAGGAGTTGGAAGAAAATATTAAGATTCTGGAAACAAAAATAAAATCCCTCAAAGAATAGCTCAAGATAGCAGCAGAGGCAGAGCATGCACCAAGGCAAGAGGAAGAAAGAAGGCACAAAGTAGAAGTAGAGGCCCAAACAGAAGAAATGCTTATGGGAACAATGGTGTCAGTGCCTGTGATTAGTGTGGAAACAAAAGTTTCCCAGGTTGACAATAATACCAAGAAAAATGTTTTGATGAATGTATTAAATCATAGAATCAACATTCTGAAAAGAATATCTCAGGATACTTATAATACATTCATCAGTCTACAATCTGCAGAACAGGTATGCATGGGTGTAGTTAGATGGCTTGAGCCTATTTTTCAACAGTGGGAACCCTATATGCAATTTTTTGATAGGTTGATACCCTTGTTAGCCAAGAAGCCAGATCTCCCAGATAAAGTTATTATTGTGAAGGAAGGTATGGACAAAGTGAAATAATTATTGCAAATCTTCACAAGGAAGTTGGTAGTAATCCAAAGTAAATTAAAAATGCTAACAAGTGGTTTCTATTCTTTGATTCCTTCTGTTATCGATTCTAATGATAAGTTAAAACATTTTGATGAGTGGTCTAATTGTTTTGATCACATTATAGACTTGCCACAAGTGGTGTCCATCCTCCAAGATGGTATTGATGGATGTCTTTTCAATGAACTAATTGATACCCTTTTCAAGATTGAAACTGAAGTGAATATGTTTATCATAGAAGGAAGGGTGATTACTGATGCCAGGTGGCATAAAATAGTGGATGAATTAACAACACTTAAAGAATGTGATTGGCCCACTAAAAGATAATTATTTGTCTGGGAAGCAATCATAGAAATCAAAGCACTACCAATTGGGAGCAATTAGAAAAAAGGACAAAATTGAAGATTTTATGCTCCACTTGTCATTGGCCTTCTATTTTATTTGTTTTGTTTTGTTTGTTCAGTTTTCTTTTGAAAAGGGGTAATTTACCAAATTTTTGTAAAAGGACACCTGTCACCTTCTTTAGCCTGAAGCTTATTGCATCTCACACTATTTAAGTGAGATCCCAAGGCTAAAGAATGGTCTGAATTCTATTTTTTTCTATGTATTGTGCTTAGTCTGGTTTTTGGTCCAAAATTTGAAGTAAGTTTGTAATGTATTTTTCCGTCAATTCTCTGAGAATATATGAACATAGAATGAGCCGTGTTTCTTTCTGAAGGCCATTCTGAGTCTACTGTAAAGGATATACCATTTTCAAAGGAAATGAATACAAATTATGAACTGTCCCCATATCATTTCTTTCTGAATTTTGTCTCCTTTTAAATACTTAGCTACCTTGATGTTGTATGAGTAAAAGCTTGTGCAATTGAATGCAACCTAGTTAGGGTGTATATCCATTTATCATTGTTGTTAATTCAATGGATTAAATAAAGGCTTTGATGAATGTGATGAGATTTCTTAGGTATTGAAAAGGATTTTGAATGATAAATTCTGATAAGAATTGCTGATAGAATTTGTTGTAAAGCAACAAATTAGATCTAAGAATTTTCTATAGACTCTGAACCCTAATGGATTAGGCACTGATCAAGTTATTTCAGTTGAAGGAGAAGTATATTATAAATGGTTTTTTCAAATGCATCATCAAATCAAAATTTACTTTTATTTCCTGTAGATCTTCAAAGTTGGCCATCACTTGTCTGCATGGAATGTTTTAGCTTCAGTTAGCCATTGTTGTTGAAAACATCTGCAGATCTATAGAAGAATTCTTGGCCATATTTGTTTATGGGATGTTACTATCAAGCTAGTAAGAATTATGTATATGTTTAAGGATCTTGAAATGAGAATCAGAATAAAACTAAGAACAATCCTCATACATTTTTTTCAGTTTTGAACCATCCTTGGGTACACCCACCCTGGTTTTGCAGAGCCAAAAGAGTAGAAAACCATCTGTGGTTTTTTTGAAGTTGGGTCCAAATACCTTACATATGCAATTGTTAATAAGAATAGGCTAGTCTTTAGATTGTGTATGTACTGTCATTTTGGTATTAAGCATTTTGTCGCTTAGTAGTTTTAGCACTTTTTAAAACACCAACAAATGGAAGGGTTTATAAAGGGCTTGAAATACTTTACTCCCATAAGCTTACCTTCCTAGAAGTTTACACTTTGAAACTAACCAGATACAAGATCCAAGTAGAGGAGCCAAAATAGGGCCCAATTGGGGGTGTACTGTGACCCTGATTAGCCTATCAGGGGTGTAGTACAACCTTGATTAATCAAGGGTATAATACACCCTTGATTACTAGGGCTCAGAGCCTTCATGATCCGAAAAAAGGTCTCAAATCCCTATGTTGATCTCAGATTGGTTTTGACAAGTGAGTGTCAACACACTTAAGCTATTTACTTAGTTCATGCCAAACTAGTAATACATGTTGAGCACAACATATAAATGTTAGATCATGCCAAGCTACAATGAATGCCGAGTCACTCATGTGCTGAGTAGATAGACCATGCCAAATGAATCAAATACCGAGTAAACAGTGGATGCCGAGAAATTCAAGTGCTGAGTTAGAAACAAAAATATAATGTATGTTGAACATTAGAGACTTCATATGCTGAGTGACACAATTTGGACATATTTTTTTGTAATGGCACAAGAAACTATGTAAATCATTTTTAAGTTGACATAAGGATAGATTTTGATCTTTCAGAGATAAGGACAAATCTATATGCGAATTCCCTATGCAATTACATGTAGCAAATCAAAAAATGGTAAGGTTTAAGCAAAAAAATGGATAAATCTCAGCCATAGATTCATACCTAACCCTAAGCAAGGAGGACACAATCCTAAATTCTAAACAAGGATGAGAATAGTGTACAAGGGGTGAATGATCGAATATAGTTTGTAGAGCATTCAATGTGACTTAGCTGTAAGAGTGAATTGTAGAATTAGTTAAGTGAAGAATAGAGTATAAAGAAGGATACAACATTGATACATCAGATCATGAAGGATTAGTCAAAGATTGTGCAGAGGTGATCTATTATCAAGCAAGCAAGTGCCAACCATAAGATCTATACTAAGACATTTTAATAGGTGATTTCAGTTAAATCTCTTAAAATAGTCATCCTAACAATCTATATGAAATCATTTAACATGGTGCTTACTTAATTGTAAGTTGAAGTCCTCTAACCAGGCACACTTCTAACAGGGTGTTGAAATCCTCTAACAAGGTGGGACTCAATAGTCTTTGTAAGCCTTTAATAGGGTAGGCCTTTCAGAGGGAAAACCATGATTCATGGTCAAACCATTGTAACCTTAATTAGATACACTTTATTGTTGTAGTACTAAAGATTTGTGGGTGTCATCCCCACCCTAGTTTTACCTTCTCACTTGGAGGGTTTCTGGGTAATCATATCTAGTGTTATGTGTGTTTGATTACATGTTTACATGATTGATGCATATGTTTTGTATGTTATTTTAATATATTAATGCATGTGATGTATGAATGGTGAAATTTTTATGGGTACAAGTTTAAACTCATGATTCACCCCCCAAAAAATTTTACTCTCTTCCCACTTCTAATTCCAACAATTGGTATCAGAGCCTTGTTCTCTAAAATAGAAGCTTTGCATTTTAAAGGAAAGATCTTAAAATGGAAGTCTACAAGGTGGAAAACACTATTGAGAACTAGGAGATTGAAATACATCTCATACTACATCAATTGAGTGAAGCAAGAGGGGAACTAAAGAAATCCTTGAAGAGAAGAAAAGAGATTGCTATTGCAGAGAATGACACACTATACAAAGAGATAGACACCACCAAACTATTTGCAAATGGTAACTCTAGTGAATTTGATGTAGTAGTTGCAAATCTAATGGAAAAGAATAGAACCCAAGTTGAGGAAATCATAAATCTTGAGATAGAGAAAAAATCACAAGCTATACTACTATGTGAGGTGACTAAACAAAAGAAGAAATC
Source organism: Cupressus sempervirens (assembly GCA_028749045.1). NCBI lineage: Eukaryota > Viridiplantae > Streptophyta > Pinopsida > Cupressales > Cupressaceae > Cupressus > Cupressus sempervirens. The sequence goes on along the minus strand of CM053786.1, from coordinate 350,424,732 downwards.
CATGGAAGACAAAACCATGATTGAAGAAGACAAAAGAATTTTGGCAAACAAATTGGAAGAGAAGTCAGCAGAGATAACCAAGATCTCCACCATGCAATTGGATACTCTAAGTCAAATGATGAATGCCAACTATGAACTGAATCTCAAGGAAATTGAGATAACCACATTGAAGTTGTAGAATGAACAATTGAAGAATGACTTGAAAAGAGAAAATAAATTTTCTAAAAGTCTCAACAAGCCAAATGAAGCCATCAAATACTTTGAGCAATTACTGAGATCCCCTAGATCTAACAAAGACACATCAAGATTGGGCTACACAAGTACTGAAGAAGGAGAATCATCCAAAGTTGCTAAAGAAACGAACAACAAAGGTAAGAACTCCAAACCTACTTGTCATAGTTGTGGTAAGAAAGGAAATACTACTAATGTGTGCAGGAGCAATAATAAAAATTAGAATGTCAAGCCTAAGAACATGACTTATTATCATAAGTGCAACAAGCAAGGTCATTAGGTACATGAATGTAGAACTAGAACCATGCAAAAAAAAAGATTTGAAGGATATTGCTACAACTGTTAAAAGTATGGACATAGAGCTTTTGAATGCAGATCCAAATTCATGTGGTCATAAAACAAGTCTACAAAGGTAAGAAGCTATGGAAACCTTTATAATTGGTATTACAATACAAGATATAGGTGTCACTATTGTCAAAAATATGGACATTTTCCTAAGAATTGTATTAGAACACACTTTAGTGGTAACTACAAGAGATGGTTCAGTCAAACTACATGTTTTAGCTATTTGAAGACTGGTCAAATTAGTAAGCATTGTCCAAATAGGTCAAAGGGACCAAGTTGTGAATTTGATAAAGGCAAAGGAAAGACATATGTTGAATAGATTAGAGATGAGATGAATAAGACATGGAAAAAGAAAGAATCTTGCAACACATCAAATGCAAAAGGGATCACTTCACCCAATGGGTCAGGTGATCACACCTCATCAAACTAAACAAACAAGAGGTATGTGTGACTGATATTAAAGTATAATATCATACATTAGTTCCAAAGGGAGACAATACTAAAAAGAATACATCAGCATGAATAAAGATGCAAGATGTTGTAAATTCAAGATAAATCTTTAAAGTTTTCATGTTGTTTCTGAGCATGAAATGTTTCTTATGTATGTCGAGTGGAATGGTAGTTGATGTCGAATTGCCAACCTAGCTAGTTGATGCCAAGTTTGTAGTAGCTATCTAGTGTTGGTAATATCAATGGATGCCAAATGATTTTGAAATTGAGTTGATGCTGAGTTTATAGCTATACAAGCACTAAGCATTAAATGTAAGAGTTTTGAAGGGTATATGATTAATTTTCACTCATTATTCATCATTTTAGATTCAAGCAAGAACAAGTAGAGTGAAAGACAATTCATAAACTTTTTTATGACATCTATAGAGAATTTGACATCAATCTCACACTAGTTCTCTAGATTTCACAAGGTATTTATCACAAGCCAAGCTATGCAATTTTACTTTGCATAAACCCTAGTTTGACAAATGGCATCTACTTCAAAGAATGTAGAAGGGAAAGAGGTTTTAAATGTTCAAATTGTTAGTAATGAAGTCAAACAACCTATTTTTAAGGCTATCCCTAACAATGCCTACAAACAAGATCCTTTTGGCATTTTATCCATGATCCCACCAAATGTCATAATGGTGCAAGATGTAAGAAGATGTTATAATTGCAAGATTTATAGCATTGGGGATTTAGAAATCAGAGAAGCATATGATAGGTTATGTGAAAATGGCATTCTAAAGGAAGAGTATAAAATAGTTGAGAAGAAGGGTTTAACATGTGCCCTAGATTTTCCCAGTGTATTTAAAATTGAGTTGATTAGAATTGTTTTGAGTTGAATATATGATGGATCTTTATGGCTAGAAGGTGGACCAATTAAGATTTCCAAGAGGATAATTCACAGGGTTAATGGGTATCCAAATCTAGATGGTCCCAAGACTCAGAGGAGTGATTCCAAGGAAGTGATAGAGGAAAACATAGGAGAAAAATGGAATAAAAGAGGCATGACAATAGATACTGTTACTGATCCATTGCTGAACTTTGCTATTAGGGTAATTTCTCACAAATTTTATCAATCTAGTAGATTGAATAGTGTACCTTGTATCACAGTGGATGTTGGCTACAAGATTGTGAAGAAAGATCGTACTTATGATCTAGCTGAGCTTCAATTACAACAATTGATGGAAAATCTTGGAGCAATCAGAAAGACCAAAAGTGCTCAATGTAAATTTGGTTCAATACTTGTCTATATATTATTTTATGTGCAAAATACATTTCCCTCCTTTGATACTATAAGTTGGAAAAAAAATAGGTCAATAGCAGTGGAGATTAATGAATTCATTAAATAGATGGGAGAAAACTTTGAGACATTGATGACTAGTTACTTTGAAGATTTTAAGAATTCAATGAAGGAAAGAATGAGGATACCTATTTCATTAGTTGAGCAACATTATAATGATATATGCTTTCTAGTTGATGATAATTACACTTTTATATAGGATTCCACACCAAGAGTCAGATGGTTAAGGCCACTTGGATATGAAATCAATGTTGATGAAGCTTCAACAACCATCACTACACTCCTAGTAGAGGAAATTGACAAGACTACCAAAATCTTTTGAAATTATGATGTGATCAAATCAAATAATGAAATGGAGTTAGAAAATTCCTATACACTTAACAAGAAAGATAAGCTAGTAAAGAAGCTAAAGGCTAAATTTGGTGATGGTGCAAATGAGGAAGAAAAGGAAGGAGATGAAGAGGACGAAGAGGAAGAACATGTAAATTTTGATGATTTGGGCAAAGAAGAGAAAAATCTAGTAGAAGAAGCCCCATATGCAATGGTGTCTAAATTTAAAACTACGCTATTAGAATTTGCTAACTCAGTACCCAAGAAACTATATGACTTAGTTGAGCAAAAATAGCATTATTGTTTAAATTTGGAAAAACAAATAAGGGAAACCACTTTGGCACAACTAGTACTAGAACTGACAAAAGGGAAGATTTCTAAGGCTACTAAGAAATATGGAGTTAGGTTTACTCCTAACTATAGAGCCTTCAACATACTTCAAAACAATATTGAAAATGTGGTCAAGAAATGTACACAAATATAGATACTTATGTACGGGTTGACCACTGTAAAACAAGGAGAAGCTAACCCTTTTGAGGGTAAAGATGATGATAAAGATAAAGATGAAAAGGAAGATGATGACAAAGAAAATAATGACAAGGAAGATGATATAGTGGGGAAGGAAACTGAAAAAAAAAAACTAATGACAAGGCAACAACTGAACAAAAACAAGATGAATAGAGTGTGCAAGACACACAAGTGTCGAGTGTCAGTCCCCCACATAACATAGTCAAGTCTACTGAAACCATTATTGTAAAGGATGCCTCCAATATTTCAACTTAGAACATTAATCCTTTGACTATAGAAGACTTGAACAAGATACTAGACCAATCTACACTACAAGCCAAGCTATGTGAAAATCCAATTTTGGTCAGTATAGATGAACTCCAAAAGGCAGTAACTAATGTCTCAAGGGCAAGCTAAATCCACAAGAACCACCTTCTGTCATCCCTTCAGTTCCTCAAGTACAACCTTTGACTCAAACCATAGTAGATAGATCTACTAAGGTTAATACATTTGTTAAAGTTGACACAATTGAGAAGAGGCAGATTGTAGAAGATGAAAAAGACACTACTATTGAATAATAGGAAGAAGGACAGATAGAATCTTCTGTACCTAAAGCACAAGGACCAAGTGCTAGTCAAGTCATTGTAATAGACAACAAAAAATATGAAGAAAGTGAGCAAACACCTAAGGTAAAGGAGCAGGAAGCCATCTAGGCATTGGTAACTCTACCAACATCTGACACTTCTCTTACAAAAGTTCTTCAAAAGCCAATCACAGAAGCTATACCATTGCAAATCTTAGCGCCAGGCCCTAGCTCTTCAAAAGTTAAAAAGGTAACTCACTATGGAGATATCACTCTTGATGAAGAGATTGTAATACCAAAGTTTGATTATGATATAATGAAATTAGATTAAACAAGCATTTTGCAACAAGCCTTAGAGAAGAAAAAGCATCAAGAAATGCTTAGTAGAGAACACAAACAGAAGAAAGTGCTTCAAGACATTAAGGACATCTTTCTAGATGCATTCAGTTTGACAACTCCTAAAGAGACCAAGCCACTACTAGAACAACTAACAGATGTAGTGGAAAAGGTCAACAATGAAGACCTTGATACTAATGCTAAACTCTTAGAATGGTCTAACAATAAATTCAAGAGCAAGGTAAATCAAAAGATATCTGGTGATATAGAACTCACTCAAGTTGCATTGGCAACACAGGTAGAGGATGTGAAGAAGGTACTTGAAAATATATTCTCATTGTACACCAAATTGTGTGACCTTACACTCTTCAGCCAAGAGACTAGACATCATACTCTAAGCCTGGATAGAAATCTTAATATATTAGGTACAAGGTTACCCCAAAACCCTTCATAGAGTGAGAAGAATTTTCACACATTTCTTCAATTACAAAGCCAATTAATTGTGTTAACAATAGAAGAGGCTAGCATAAGAGTTAAATTGACATGTATACATGCATATGTCAACCCACACATGGAAATACTGCACAAGAAACTAGGTTATACAAAAACTATACTAAAGAAAGATCCCAATCTTTCTACTCTAGGTGGCCTAGTACACCTTGCTACTGAGCTTGCAATCCAGATCAAATCATTGGATGTTGTATGTGACAACTGGGATGTAGATTTGAAAATCATAATGGAAGTCCATAAATCATTTTTAGACAAACACACTATACATGTATAACTCATTTGACATAAGTGTCAAAAAAAGGGGATAGATAAACCATTGGGGAGAGATAAAGAAGAGATAAACCATGGGGGAGAGATAAAGCAACAAGGAAAAAATAAAGAAAGGGGTAGCCAAAAATAGAGAAGTATAGAAAGGGAGTATGAACAAAGGGGGAGAAGCAAATAAATAAAGTTATATTATTTTTGGAGATACATTTTTGAAGAAATCAGTAAATAGATACAGATATCAAGTAGACAAAGTATCAGATCAGATGAAAGATTATCAGATACATTGCATTGAAGTTTGAGAGAAGAAATTTTTTTTGATGCAAAACAAACACATTAACTCAGATAGAGTTATCAATTTTGAGGTATATAGGTTTTTGCAAAATCTTGAAAATTTTGAAGTTTTGTATATGAGCCGAGTCATGGATATGTTATGCTTAAGAAGTTAAGTCTAGAATATTGTATATTTAAGTGTTTTTGACTCTCATGTCAAAGGGGGAGATTGTTGATCTTAGATTGGTTTTGACAAGTGAGTGTCAACACACTTAAGCTATTTACTTAGTTCATGCTGAACTAGTAATACATGTCGAGCACAACATATAAATGTTAGACCATGCTGAGTTGCAATGAGTGTTGATTCACTCAAATTTTGAGTAGATAGACCATGTCGAGTGAATCAAGTGCTGAGTAAATAGTGGATGCTGAGTAGTTTAGGTGGTGAGTCAGAAATAGAAATACAATGTATGCCAAGCATCAGAGACTTCATATGCCAAGTGACATAGTTTGGACATATTTTTTTGTAATGGCACAAACAACTATGTAAACCATTTTAAAGCCTACATAAGGATAGATTTTGATCTTGTGGAGATAAGGATGAATCTATCTAGAGATTCTATTAGAAATGAATTAGAATAACTGAGAGGTGAGTGGTGAATCAGTTATTCAAGGTCCAAATGTCCAACTCAAACTTTTTCACTAAGTGTAGTGAGCCCATTCAACCATTCATTCATCCAAGCTTTAATTCTCCTAATTATCAAGTTACTGTAAATCAACAAGCAAGCATAACACATAAAGAATCAACACATAACATAATGATTTACATGGAAACCCAATTTGTGAAAAACCACCAATAACATGCTACTCAATTCTCACTCTTCTGAAGTGATGCCCTATGAAAGGCCTGCCCTATTAAAGGCTTACAACACACTATTAAATGTTACCTTGTTAGAGGATTTATCCACCCTATTAGAAGTGGGCCTAGTTAGAGAATTTTAGAAAATTCACTTGGAATGCCACCCTATTAAAGGATTTACAAATGGCTATTAAACCGACCTAAGTCCATAGGATTTCCATATCCAATACAATTGCTAGAGAGTATTAGAAAATCTTTGACTTGATTACAACATACAAGTTAACTTGCAGATTTTAGATCACTCTACAGTTCATTCACATTGCCTGGCCTTCGATCTTTGCAATGCTATCAACTTGCCCTCCTTTCAAGCTTTGTCTCCTTAAGTCTCCATGCTCTATGTACTAGTGCAATCATCTTTCTTTGACCACTTGTTGAAGAAGGCCCTCTATGCTCTTCCTTCTCCTAGATGCCTTCTCCTTGACACCCTTCTAACCACTTCACAATTTGGCACTTCAGTAGCAACACTTGCTTCTTGGTTTTTGACTCCTTAAATAGAAGTCTAAAATTATATTTTCCTACTTGATTCTTCCTTCTTTTGATTTCAATTTGTATGGATTAGGTAGGATTCATTGTATCTAACCCATATTTTGTTTCCTCTAGAAACTTCTTGAATAATCCTTTTGAAATTGCCTAAAAATAGTTTACATAGAATTTTGTGCCACCAACTTATCATCCTTATCCTCCAACTAGTTCACAAAATTCTAGGTAACAACTATGTAGGCTTAGATCTAATGAATCTTTGACATTTGCAATAATGTAGTAGCTTGGCACTATTGAGATACTAGTGCTCGACACATACTGTGTTACTTAGCACCTACTATGTTTTACTGATGCTTGAAACCTAAAGTTCACTTGACACCTACTAAGATTTTTTGATGCTTGACACCTATTACTTTACTCAGTACTTGAACTTCACTTGGAATCTGAAGATCGCTTGGCACACACTAGATTTTTCATTTGCTTAGCTCCAAATGAAAATTTGCTCAGCTTCAACTAGCTTGCTTGGCACCCACTAATGAACTTAGTGTAAGCTTTGCAGTCAACCTTTTTACAAATTATTCCTCCAATGTTTCTAAGTGTGACAAACTTCTATATCTTTGAGTATATTACCAATACATCATTTAACCATTGTCTTAACTGATCCTTGCACTTCATTACAACATCATAACTCAACCTTTCTCTTAGGTACTCTTGTTACATCTTGTTGATCAAATCCGCTTCATCAATCAACTAAGTGACAACACTTGGATCTTATAAGCAATTGTCATTCATACACATAGTAGGTTTGACATCACTGACAAAATAATGATTGAAAACATTCTTTTAACAACAATCTCCCTCTTTGAATCAATCTTCTTCATCAATGATATTTTCAATCAGATTTCCAACAATCTCCCTCTTTGGCATTGATGGAAAACCAAAATGATCAACCATTTAACTAAACTATTCAACCAAATTATCAACATGCTCGCTAGGTTAGAATAGTAAGTCAAATGCCAAAAAGTAATTGTGTAACCATCAGTTTTCACATCTCCCTCTTAGTGCTAACTTCTCCCTCTTAGGTGCTATATCCCTTTTTTTTTCTTTCTTCCTTCTTATAGTCTCTCTCTCTCTCTCTCTCTCTCTCTCTCTCTCTCTCTCTCTCTCTTCTCTCTCTCTCTCTGTATATATATATATATATATATATATATATATATATATATATATATATATATATATATATATATGCATTGTTCATCTTCTACTATTCTCTAATCTAATCAGCTTCTTCATTTTCTCCCTCAATCTGTTGATCAAAAATTTTATCCATTGGATGTTGTTAATTAGTTTCTGCTCTTTCTCCTATTGTTGATCAGTTTCTCACTACTTCTCCCTCTTTGACAATAATGCCAAAGACATACTATTTCAGCATCTTAATATGCAAGTGTAGCTTTTGTAGGCTCTTTCACTTTCTTCATCTGTTACCTTGCTTGTGACTAATTTGGAACCTCATCACTTCAATTACTTCAGCATGAATCCTAAAGTAAGTATACTCTACATCAATGTGTAATTTTTCAACAATCACTTCATTTGATGTAGGGGAATCTTGCCTTTTCTTAAGTAGCCTTGGCTAAGGGTATCACCCCTAACTTATCTCTAAGATACTCAAAAGCATCTTTTGGTAGTGCTTTTGTGAAGATCTCAACAATTTGTTCCTTTGAGCTAATATATTCCATCTTCACTTGTTTGTCTTCCACCAATTCTCTTACATAGTGATACTTGATTGCAATGTGCTTGGTTTTGGCATACATTACAAGGTTCTTTGATATGTTGTATCACAGTTTCATTTACCTCTTCCTTTATACCTTGCAACAAATGTTTAATCCATACAATATTGGTGCAATTGATAGCAGCTACAACATATTCAGCTTCTGCTATGGACTAAGAGGTATAACTTTGCTTTTTACTGGTCCATGTAATCAATCTTTCTCCCAAGAAAAGCACTCCTCCACTGGTGCTTTTTCTATCATCAATATTACCTACCCAATCTACATCAATGTAGGCTCTTAGCTCAAACTTTTCACTTCTCTTATAATACAAACCAAAGTCATTAGTTCCTTTCAGGTACCTCAGTATTCTCTTTACTACCATTAGGTGATTTTCTCTTGGATCTACATAAAATCTTTCCACTATCCCAACTACTAATGTAATGTCTAGTCTACTATTTACACCATACTACAAATTTCTAATCATTGATCTATACATTGTCTGATTCACTTTAGCTGATTCATCATTCTTGGATAACTTATGTCCCATTTCCATTGGTGTGCTAACTAGTTTTCACTCTTCTAATCCAAATGTCTTGAGTATCTCCTTGATGCATTTTGATTATGTCACAAATATGCCATTCTTCAATTGATGTACTTGTAATCCAACAAAGAACTTGATTTCTCCAAACATTGACATCTCAAAATTATGTTTCATTTGATCAGTAAAATCTTTGTATAGAGCATCTTTTCCTCCAAATATTATATCATCAACAAAGATTTCTGATATCAATATGTCTTTACCTTTCTTAGCATTTATGTACAAGTTTCTATTGTCATCTATTCTCTCAAATCCTATCTTCAAAAGATATTTTCACAATCTCTCATACCATTCTCTAGGTGCTTGCTTCAGACCATAGAGTGCCTTATGCAGTTTGTAGACCATATCCTTATTGTTGTCATCAAAAAATCCCTTTGGTTATTCAACGTAGACTTCCTCTTCTAGTATACCATTTAGAAAAGTAGACTTTACATCCATTTGGTAGACTTTGAAACCTTTGTATGCAGCATATGGAAGTAGTGTTCTGACTCCTTCCATTCTTGCAACAAGAGAAAATGTTTCCCCATAATTCAGTCCTTCCTTCTTGTGCATAGCCTTTGCAAACAAGTCTGGCTTTCTTTCTTGTTATCTCACCATTCTCATCAAGTTTATTCCTAAACACCCATTTGGTACTAATTACATTCTTATCAGCTGGTCTAGGAACTAGGGTCTAGGTTTTGTTCTTCTCAATTTGATCTATCTCCTCTTTCATAGCTTTATACCAATCATCATTTTGTAGTGCATATTTTACTATTTTAGACTCAACCTTGCTTAGAAAACATGATTCATTTTTGAGTCTATTTCTTGTCATTGGTCTTGCATCTTTGTCACCAATGATTTGATCTAATCACATATTTGGCTAATCTTGGTTCTACCCTTCTTTGCATGTTTGAACTTCAACTTTAGAGTCATTTTTCTCTTCTCCATCTGGTACTTCATCATCTCTTTCATGTATACTATTTTTAAAATTAGAATGTGCATTTCCCTAATTCTATAGCTCAGTTTCTGAATGCAACTTGACATTCATTGGGTGTGACTCGGTTGATATTGAAATTTGTTGCTGATTCCCAACTTTATTTGCAGCATTGTCTTCAACAGTCATTCCTTCATAGAAATATACAAAAGATCTATAATCCTCTGATTGCTTAGTTCCATCAACCTGAACTTCTACATGCTCATCAAAATTTACATTTGCACTCTCCACAATCTTGTTAGTGTTAGTATTCAAACACTTATATGCTTTGCTTCTAGTGGAGTATCCAAGGAATATACCTTCATCACTCTTTGCATCAAAATTTTCCATTTCTAGTATCTTTAAGAATATAGCATTTACAACCAAATACTTTGAAATGTTTTACATTAGGTGAGTGACCATACCATAATTCAAAAGGTGTTGCATTTGTACCTTTCTTGACTTGGAATCTATTTAGGGTGTAAACAACAATATTTACATCTTCTCTCCAATATTTTAGAGCAACATTTTTCTCCATCATCAAGGTTCTTGCATAGTCTATCACTGACCTATTCCTTCTTTTAGCAATACCATTCTGAGATGGAGTTCTTGGTGCTGATGTTTTCCTTTTGATATCTTTATCATTGTAGAATATTTCAAATTATTTTGATGTAAACTCATCTCCTCTATCTGACCTTAGGCATTTCAGACTCTTCCCTATTTCCTTCTCAAATTTGGCCAAATACCATTTAAACATTTGAAATGCATTAGAATTTTGCTTTAAAAGCATAGTACTCGTCATCCTTGAATAGTCATCGACAAATAGCATGATGTATTTGTCTCCTAGGTAACTTTGCACTTCTATTGGACCACATAAGTCTATATGGACTAATTCTAGTACTTCTTTGGATGTGAATGTTTTGCTCTTGAAATTAGGCTTAGTCATCTTCCCTATTTAACATTGTTTGCACATTGTGTTTTCAGGCTTCTTTAGTTTGGACAACCCTCTGACATTCTTCTTTTTGTTGATGCTAATTAGATTGTCAAAATTAACATGACACAATCTTTTATGCCACAACCACACATCATCAAGTCTAACAACAAGAAAAGTTACATCTTCTATATCTAGGCAAAATAGATTACTCCTAATTTGTTCATCTTTTCCTATCAGATTTCCATCAATGTCATAGATCTTGGTAGTTTTGTTTTCAAACTCTACTTTGATACACTCAATAAATTGTAGGTCAATCCTTCAACATAATATGAATTATCACATGAAATTTTCTTAGTAAGTTTAATGGAACCTTTTCCTTTAATTTGACATAAATCATCATTTCCAAATCTAACACTATTTCTATCATATTGAGTAAAAGTAATAAACTTACTTTTGTCTCCTGTCATGTGATGTAAGCATCCACTATCTATGATCCACTGTGATTCTTGTTCACATAGGTTACCAACACTATTGCTTCATCCTCATCTTTATCTGATTCATCCTTCATGGCCACATATACTACTTATTAATCATTCTCATCAAAATATTCTTCAACAATGTAGCATCTTTTGCCTTTGTCTTTGTAATCTCTGCTATCATCTTCTCTTTTGTTCTTGTACTTGTTTCCTTCTTTGTAATTCTTCTTCTGTGTACACCTTGCAGCAATATGACCTACTTCATTGCAATTGAAACAAATGATAGGGAGTTTACCTTTGAATTTATCTTTGCGTCTATGGAATCTCCTAGCGAGTAGTGCTTCCAATTGTTCCACATCTTCCTCATTTGTGCTGCTATCACTAGATGCATACTTTCCTTTTCTACTCTTCTTCTTTGATGTCACCTCCTTAGTGTCCTTCATTGTCAACTTGGCCTTGAAAGTAGATTCAAGGTTCTTAGGTTTGTAGTTATCAAAGTTTGACAGTTCAAATGCAGTAAGTCTTCCCACTATTCCTTCAAAAGTCAATGCATTTCTTGGTATACACCTTAACTCTTGGATGACTGAAACTTTGATAGCATAGATAGGGAGCAAGGTTCTCAAGTATTTTATATTGATAGTATCTTCTTCTAATTGACCACCTAGACTTCTTATTGCACTTACCACTTCCTTCATTCTAGATCCATACTGAGCAACATTCTCTCCTTCCTCCATTTTCATGTCATCAAACTTTCCTCTCAAGCTTTCTCTCTTTGCTCTCTAAACATTTTGATCTCCTCAATAGATATATGACAAGACTTTCCACATCTTGAATGTAGTATCACATCCTTTGATGTCATCATATTTAGCATAACTAAGTGTAGAGGCAATCTCCAACATTGCTTGATTATGCTCATTCCTTTTGTTCAAATCATTTGTAGTAAGAGGTCCAGCTGGTTCTATATGTTCTGTTCCAATTGATGTTTTTGCATAATCACTTATTGATCTAATGTGTAATTTCATCAGACTCTGCCATGCAGCAAATTTGTCTTTGTTGAGCTTGGGAACTTTTCTCCTGGATATCTTGATCTTCTTGCTTCTAGTACCTTGAAACTAAATCAGTAGATGGCTTTGATACCAATTGTTAGAAATGATTTAGAATAACTGAGAGGGGGGGTGGGGGGGTGAATCTGTTATTCAAGGTCCAAATGTCCAATTTAAACTTTTTCACTAAGTGTAGTGAGCCCATTCAAGCATTCATTCATCCTAGCTTTAATTCTCCTAATCAACAAGTTACTATAAATCAACATGCAAGCATAACACATAAAGAATCAACACATAACATAGTGATTTATGTGGAAACCCAATTTGGGAAAAACCACTAGTAACATGCTACTCAATTCTCACTCTTCTGAAGTGATGCCATATGAAAGGCCTTCCCTATTATTGGCTTACAACACACTATTAAATGTGACCTTGTTAGAGGATTTATCCACCCTATTAGAAGTGAGCCTAGTTAGAGGACTTTAGAATATTCACTTGGAATGCCACCCTATTAAAGGATTTACAAATGGCTATTAAACCAACCTAAGTCCATAGGATTTCCATATCTAATACAATTTCTAGAGAGTATTAGAAAATCTTTGACCTAATTACAACATACAACTTAGCTTGCAGATTTCAGATCACTCTATAGTTCATTCACATTGCCTAGCCTTCAATCTCTGCAACTCTATCAACTTTCTCTCCTTTTGAGCTTTGTTTCCTTGAGTCTGCATGCTCTATGTACCAGTACAATCATCTTTCTTTGACCACTTGTTGAAGTAGACCCTCTGTGCTCTTCCTTCTCCTAGATGCCTTCTCCTTGACACCCTTCTAACGACTTCACAATTTGGCACTTTAGCAACAACACTTTCTCCTTGGTCTGTGACTCCTTAAATAGAAGTCTAAAATTCTCTTTTCCCACTTCATTCTTCCTTCCTTTGATTTCAATTTGTATGGATTAGGTAGGATTCATTGTATCTAACCCATATTTTGTTTCCTCTAGAAACTTCTTGAATAATCCTTTTGAATTCACCTATAAATGGTTTACGTAGAATTCTGTGCCACCAACTCATCATCTTTATCCTCCAACTAGTTCACCAAATTCTAGGTAACAACTATGTTGGCTCAGATTTGGTGAATCTTTGACATTTCCAATAATGTAGCAGCTCAACACTATTGAAATACTAGTGCTCAGCACATACTATGTTACTCAGCACCTACTATGTTTTATTGATGCTCAGCACTTGAAGTTCACTCAACACCTACTAAGATTTTCTAATGCTTGGCACCTGTTACTTTGCTCTGCACTTGAACTTCACTTGGCACTTGAAGATTGGTTAGCACACACTAGATTTTTCATTTTCTTGACTCCAATTGAAAATTTTCTTGGCTTCAACTAGCTTTCTCGGTACCCACTAATGAACTTAGTTTAAACTTTGCAATCAACCTTGTTACAGCTTATTCCTCCAATGTTTCTAAGTGTGACCAACCTCTATATCTTTGAGTATGTTACCAATACATCATTTAACCATTGTTTTAACTGATCATTGCACTTCATTACAACATCATAACTCAACCTTTCCCTTAGGTACTCTTGTTACATCTTGTTGATCAAATCCTCTTCATCAATCAGCTAAGTGAAAATACTTGGATCTTATAAGCAATTGTCATTCCTACACATAGCAGGTTTGACATGAATGACAAAATAATGATTGAAAACATTCTTTTAACAACAATATCTCTCTTTGAATAAATCTTCTTCATTAATGATCTTTTCAATCAAATTTCCAACAGATTCCCTATGCAATTATATGGAACCAATCAAAAAATGGGAAGGTTTAAGCAAAAAATGGATGAATCTTAGCTATAGGTTCATACCTAACCCTAAGCCACCAGATTCTTCTTAAGGAAGATGAAGCCCTAAATTCTAAATGAGGATGAGAACAATGTACAAGGGGTGAATGATCAAATATAGTTTGAAGAGAATTCAAGGTGACTTAGCAGTAAGAGTGAATTGCAAAATTAGTTAAGTGAAGAACAAAGCATAGAGAAGGATAGAATATTGATACATCAGGTCGTGAAGGATCAATTAGAGATTGTGGAGAGGTGATCTATTATCAAGCAAGCAAGTGCCAATCACAAGATCTATACTGAGACATTTTAATAGGCAATTTCAGTTCAATCTCTTAAAAAAGTAGTCCTAACAGTCTATATGAAATCCTTTAACATGGTGCTTAATTGTAAGTTGAAGTCCTCTAACCAAACACACTTTTAATAGGGTGTTGAAATCCTCTAACAAGGTGGGACTTAATAGTCTTTGTAAGCCTTTAATAGGGCAGGTCTTTCATAGGGCAGACCATGATTCATGGTCAAACCATTGTAGCCTTAATTGGATGAACATTATTGCCACAGTAGTGAAGATTTGTGGGTGTCATGCCCACCCTAGTTTTACCTTCTCACTTGGAGGGTTTTTGGATAATCATATCCGGTGTTATGTGTGTTTGATTACATGTTTACATGATTGATGCATATGCTTTATATGTTATTTTAGTATATTAATGCATGTGATGTATGAATGGCGAAATTTTTATGGGTACAAGTTTAAACTCCTGATTCATCCCCCCCCTTCTCAAAAATTTACTCTCTTCCCACTTGTAATTAGAGCACCCTAAAATTAGGCACAAAGTGTAAGATATAATCATTTCAATGCAAAGAGTAGATTCCAAGTGGATAGATAAAGGGAAGGAAGGACCTAGGAGGGTAGCTCCTACCTCGAGCTTAACACTATGAAAAGAGGAGCTTTAAAGAGGATCTTTGATGAAAGGTGCTCCCTTTAATACCACAAATACATAACAGAAACAAAGAAATAACAATAATTGGCGAGAATAAAACATGGACTTCTTATTATCATCGCAAATGCGAAATTAATTTTTTTTGAAATACAATATGCAAACCCACATGGGAACCTTCGTTACAATAATTTGCAACACAAAGCTGTGAACTATCACCTAGAGCTATCTTAGACAATGTATGGGCATTTCTTAAATAGGAAATTTAGTACCACCTAGGAAGGTTCTAGACACTCAAACTTAATTCCTAGGGCTGACATACCCTGACAATACATATAAAGTTGAAAAAATACATTTTTGAAATTTATTTTTGAAGTTATGGTCAGCCCAACTTTGGAAGGCCATAACTTCCAAACCGTTGTTCCAATTGGATATTATAACCACTTTTTAGAATCCTCAACTTTTCATTGATAGACTTAAATCCATGCAAGTTCCCATTCGTGGAGTTTTTGGGCCTTCTTTGGGCATGTTTAGGCTTTCAATGGTGAGCCAAAATTTTTATACCAAAATTGCATGCCAAAAAATTGTAATAAATCTGTCAATACTCATGATATGACATTGAGCCTCAATTGGTAAGCTGATAAATCCAAGATGAACATCCACTTCTAAAATTAGGACATTTCATGCTCATATGACTGACTTACTAAGTCTCCTTCTTGGGCTTATTTCTTTTTGAAGAAGATGCATCATTTGTTTCTCTTGGAGTAGAAAATTTCTTTTCTTGATTCTTTTCTACTTGGTACTTTTCTTTCTTTTCTTTCTTAGGAGGCCCTCTCTTTTCTCTTGTGCCCTAATTTGTAGTCAAGGTACGAGACCTAGATGGCTTGATTGTGCCCATATGGATCAACTTGTCTTGCTCCCTTCTAAGTTCATTTGTGAACTCATTAAGAGAAGGCATTATGTAGTTGTTTCCTAAGGCACTTTTAGTAGCATAAAAAGGTTGAGACAAATAAAAATATGTAGGATCAATCTTGGAAATAATACTTAGGATTTTTTTTGAATCTTTCTTCTCAATTCTACATTCTTTTAACCATAATCTTAAAGCTTTCAACTTAAGGAAGAAGTTTTGAATAGTATCAAAGTTACATGGATTTAGTCCTATCAATTAATTCTCTAATTGATACCCTCTCAATTCATATTTTTTTTCCAATAATCATTCTAATGTTTTCCATACATTATTAGGAGTTGTAGTGGATTCCACATGCAAGAGAAGCTCTAGAGATATAACCATGCACAAGGTACCATATATGCTTCATCATATTTTTTGTGCCATTTAGGTTTTTCTACAATCAATGTTGGTTTAAATTCAAAACCCATTATTACTCTATACAACCCAACTTCTGAAGATAGATTGCCATTTTAGATTTCCACTCATACTAGTTATAGGGTATGAGTAATGGTATTGTTGATTGATCCATTTTAGTTCATAAATAAATATTGTTGTGTAGAATGAAAGAAACACATGGCTCACACAAGATAGTACACAAGAGTACAATAGAGTACACACAAGACTATCCCTCTTTTACTAGATAAAAGAATAACCCCCAAGATGGAATGATTTTGGCATTATAATTCAATCTATGTCCAATTACCACTTTTACAAAACATAGATCACATTGGACTAATGTTTTGCAATTAAAAGTTTCAATCTAAAGAAAATGAAGGCTTATACAATCAAGACAAATGATCTCTATGAATCCAAACTATTAAAAGTGTCAATTTTGGCCAAAGGATGAAGGTACAATTTTTATTCAAATAAGACTATTTTATGATAGAATATTTGGATTCTTCTAAAAAAATCATGCACATAAAAAAATGGCACTCCAAAATGTGTCTCTATGACCTTGTGTGATGCTTTAAAAGTTGCAAAATCTAGGATTAGACAGGCATAGTCATGAAAACCTACAATTTCAAATTACTATCAACATCGAAAACTCCAAACTAACACCACAAATTAAAATTTGGAAACTTATAGCTCAATTAAAAAAAATGCATCCAATTTGGAGTCTGGATGACCAAGTTATGGTCTTCTAAAGTCGGACTACCATATAAGAAATTCAAATAAAGAAGGGTAAAGAAGAAAATAGGGGATTAAACCTGAGGGGAAAATGGAATTCATTGAAAAGAGGAAACAACCATTGTAATGGTCACATGGACATCAAATTTAGCATATTTTGTCAATGGCATTATGAATATTTTTTTATCCCCCATTGGTGAATTTGAAGGGATAAAAGACCTTTAAAGTATAAAGTGCTCACTTACAATGTACGTTGAAGTGTTTTTGGAGGCTTGCCTTGTTGTTAATGAATGCCTGTGGTCTATATCTTGATGCAAATTTCAAGGATGACAACTCTAAATGGCGCACATGCTTCACTTGTGTTGCTTCTTAGTGATGTACCTTGTATTGATGAGGGTAGCTCTAAATGGTGCACATGCTTTACATGGGCTACTTCTTAGTGGTTCATCTTGTTTTGCACATGGAATTTGACTTCAAGGTTGGCAACTTATTTCCAGTGTTGGAAGACCACCTTTATTATTATTATTTTAAAATACACTCTTGCCTCTTAGGAATTATAATGACATTCAAAGTTATGATTCAATGATTGATCCTACAAATATGTTAGTCAAAGGCTTAAAAATTTGTATTTTAAAAATTAATTAGTATTTATCTTTGACAATACTATTCTAGTCATTTGCATTTGAAAATGTTAGTAATGTATGTTTTTGAAAATATTATTGTAACCATTGGGAAATTTTTTTCCACAAAGAGCTCTAAACTCTAAAATACATCAAATCATATATCAAAATTTGTTGTTCAAGACTTTTGGATGCAAAGGAAGGTTCTATTTGGCCTAAAAATGCTTTGTTTCATGCGCCCTAGTCCAAATTTGAACTATAAACATTAGTTTGTAATTGATGGAAAAAGACTCAGATGTGGATGAAGGAAAAGGGAATTTTGACTTTCTTGAGCCTTCTAGATGCAATGAAACTATCAAAATAGATCTACGAATCCACCAAAGTTATAAAACCAATAAAATAAGAAAAAATCATATGTATGCGAAAGAGGAATTATTGGGTCTTCATAAATCCTTTTTGTTTCTCCAATTCATATATCAATACAAGAGAAGGGCATATACGATTTTCCAAGACCTCTAAAAATAATAATTTATTTTCTTAGAAACTACTTTGATACCATGTTAGAATTTATGAAAAAATAAATAAAAACTAGAATATAATGAAAGATATAGATTAATCAAAAGGAAATAAAATTGTGAGAATAATAACACAAGAAAAATCTCTGATGTAAATGTTAAAAGGCATAAATATAACATCAATGTTTCCTTTTGTAAAATACAGGAGAGCTATCATGTTTATATAGGAAAGTTCTGGTAGGAGACATAGACAATATTGAGACAAGTGTCTCAACTTGGAGGAAGTAGAGTCTTGATGGAATCAACACCTACCATCCACCTACAATCTAGAAGGGTGGTGTTCAGATTGGACTTAACCACATGTGACATTTTAGGAGTGCTTTGTGTCAAAATGATGACTAAAAAATATTCTCCTAATAATAATATTCAGAATAAATAATTTCTCCTAAATTATTAGCTCACCTAAGTAAACTTAATAAAAGAGTAAAATGGGAAAGAACCAATTATTGTAACAATGTTGTTGAGGCTTGGTCTCCTTCTCTCAAGACAACAATCACCTTGAAGGATTGATAGCTTCTTGACCACTCTTCCTTTCTCTATGAGATTCCACTTTATCTTGGTTCATCTAGCTCTTAGGCTAATCGCTTGGTAAGCTAAGCTTCTCTCATTCAACTTCATTTTATTTTATACTATTCTTCTTGCTTCGCTTGGAATCATTTTCCTAAGAATTCAAAATTTGAATTCCCTCCCTATAACCAACTCAATTGCCTATTGTCGTTGTTGGAAACTATAATTGGAACAATTATTATGTTGTCATTAATGTCAAACCTACTGGAGAGACATTTACTAACATTGTAGAGTGAGATATCTATTGATTGATGAAGAGAATTTGAAAAGAGAGATAACTAGATGAACTAATGAAGTTATTGAGTAATGAGGAGAAACTATGTTGGAATCACAATGGGTACTTGATTAGTTAGTCTTTGACAAGATAATGTGTTATTTAATCATTACATGAAGTGAAAAAGACATTTGAGTTGATGTGTAGAAGAGAAAACAAGAATTTGAGTAAAACACTAATCTTGACTAAGTGAAAGTTTCACTAGGACAATGAAGGAGTTGAAATAAAGGATTAAGGAACTTAAGAGTTAGCTGAGTAAACAATATTATCCAAGTGTTAGTTATAGCCAAGAAACATGAAGAAGAAAATGTAGTAGTGACTGAGCGTAGTGAAGACTGAGAGAGCTAGTGTAAGTTGAGAGAGATATAATAGTAGTGATCAAGCTACACAGTAATAACCAAGTAGAAGAACAAAAAAATAACCACATGTCAAAAATTATAGTTTGTGAAAGAATCAAGTTTGAGGCTAACATATTTGAATTTTTGGATTAGTCAAAATGCATGGATGATAAGGATTTATGAGTTGGCATATTAAATACATGAATTGAGTTTATAAATTGATCAAAGGAAATGATTTAAGGAGAAGGTTCTAGAAGTATCAAAAATGGAGTAGAAGGACAAAACAATGGATAGATTCATTGAATATAATAAAACCCTAACATCTACAGCCCTAAGATCTACAGTGATGTTTAAGTGGCAAAAGATCATAGCTACCTATTCAAGAAGGCATAAGATATTTTTTATAGGGTTGGTTCATTATTGATTGGTGATATTAAGGAGAACCTGTGAAGAACATATTAGCAAAGGAAAAGTGAGAAGAATGGTGAAATGTGATTTCTTGAAGGGTTTCCATGAAGATTAGAAAATGAGATGATAATGAAGTCTAGTTAGTGAACCAACAAATGAGTCAAATGGACATCTAAATTTTCAAAGTGAGTTTTATCTTTAAAGATAAAATCTAGTTGTTACTTTCTAACCATTTTGGTAGTCAAAATCCTTTAATCAAGGTTGACCTAACAATAATTTTGTAAATTCTTTAATCAAGGTGAAATTCTAATAGAATGATTCAAATTCTTCTAACTAGGGTACTCTTGATAGGGTGATTAAATCCTTTAACAAGTTCATGCCTAACAATGTGTTTTGTAACCTTTAATAGGGTTGGCTCTTAACCAAGTTTACTTTAGACGAGCGAAAATTGGTAGCATGTTGCTTGGTGGTTTTTCCTAAATTAGTTTTCCATGTTAAAGCCTGGTGTCATATATGTATGATGCATACTATTTACTATTGTTTATATACTATTAGTCAACATATACTAAACAAAGAGTGATGAGATGAATGAATATGTTAAGTTGTTTATGAGTTGCTATATGGATTGAGAGGTTTTATGAGTTTTAATAAGCTATTTAAAGTTAGTAAAAGTTTAATTGGTATGTCTGGACCAAAGGATAACTAATTCACCCCCCTCTTAGTTTTTCTATCATTTGAACAATTGGTATTAGAGCTTTGGTGCTTGTACAGAAAGTTTTAAGTACTTAAGATAAAGATCAAAATGTACAAGAGAGATTACCTAAGTCAAGGAGAACTTCTTAGCATGACAAAAAAGGATGAAATTGCATCTATTTGGATTGGGAGATTCTACATTGTACTACTTGGAAAATGAATACATTGAAGTACCTAGATCGATGACAATTGAAGAAATGAAAGGAGAAGAAGGAGCATAATCAAATTATGATAGATCTTACATCTTTCTTGAGTTATGTTAAATTTTATGATGTGAAGGAATGTACTACAAAACAAGTGTGGGACAAGTTAACACAAATCCATGGAGGAGACAAAAATATGTTGAGAGCTAAAGATAAAATTTTTAGAGGCAAAATTGATGACATGAGAATGAAAGAAGGAGAGACTTTTCCTCAATATTGTAGCCAAATTAAAGAGGTTGTGAATTCTATTAGAGGTGTTGGAGGTATCATCTCTGATGGGACTATTATAAGTAAGGTATTGAGAACTTTACTTCCTATCTATGTAATTAGAGTATCTACAATTCAAGAACTAAGATGTACACCTAGTAATGATCTAGCCTTGAAGAATCTAATTAGTAGAATCATTGCATCTGAATTGAAAAATTCTAATAACTATACACCATCTATTTTTGAATATGATTTCAAGTCTCAACCAGCCCTTAATGGATCTAAGAGAAAGAAGAAGAGAAAATAAGTGGATACTGATAGTGAATTAGATGATGATCTTGATGACCTTCAAGCATTACTAGAAAGAAGGCTACTAAAAGGAAAAATATAATAGTAACGTAAACTTGTTAGAAAGTAAAGTCCACAAATATAATTGAGATGGGAGGGGGGTGGGAGTTAATCAATTTTGGAACTATTATAACAATTATTAACCTTTTTAATCCTTATCCATATGAGCAATATAACCAACAACCATAATAAGATACTCATACAAAATAATGATAGATATGTTAACTAGGGAAACCCTTGATTAGAGGGAAAATATTGGTAGGGATGGTACCAAAAAAATGATGTACTAATATAAATATTCTTTCTTAGAGGATAGACCTTGTTAGGAGTCAATAAAATACATTTAGCACATATGAGTCCCTGTTAGGAGACTTTGAATCCCTGTTATGAGATTTGAACCCTATTAGGAGTTGTGCCAACCATGTTAAGATTTGTAGAAGGAAGATGGACCCATTGTCCAAAATGCTTTAGAGGCAAGATAACTAAACTTATTGTCCAACAGATCTTTATATTGTTCCTTGTAGAGTAATTGTACTTGTACTTCCTCTTCCTCTCTCCTATCAACCAAACTTTTGCTTATTCTAATCTTGATACAAAATCACCAAATTTGCATCCAATAATCCCTTGGATCACTCACTCACATTTACCAAATACTTCACATATGTATTTACAAGTTCACACACTTAATACATTCCAAAACAAGGAAAACATCGTTCCTTTATACCATGTCCTCAAAACAATTTCTTGAGTCAGCCTTGAGGATTTCCCAATCAGTTATAATAGGACCTCATTAAGATAATTTATTAATTTACAACATTATTGGCTTATAGAATTTACAAATTCTCATTGGTATGACTCTATAACTTCATCATCAAACCATCCACTATAACTGTGTAATGTTACATACCATGATTCTATCTTTGTGAGGAGATACATATCAAACATAAAAAATCCTTCTTAGATACTCTATCTATATACATCTCTCTGTAAATCAAGAATATCTTCTACATATATCTGACTCTTTGTATGTCCACTTAACCATCTCATTAGGAAATAATATAGAATATGTCCTTAATCATGCTTGACCTAATCATCAATTCTCTATCTGTACTACCTCTTTCTCTTTCTTCTATTGTGTCAGTCTTCACATAAATACTACTATGTTGACATCAATGAAAAATGTAGTCATGAATACACCATTTCAATCATGCTAACAATCTCCACATGCTCTAGTAATTCTTAGGATACTCCCCCAAACAAATATCATCAAAATTCATAATTAACAATATCCCCATTTGGAATTGATGGAAACATAGATTAAAAACATCGAAGTTCCAAGAATACCAAAACAACACTTTGTTGCAATTGTTGATGTTTTATTCTTTTCAAATCCTCTTCATCAATCAAATTTGAAACTTACTAGAATAGTTCTCTATTTTGTAACTCTTTCTTTAGGATTGCCATCAGTTGTTCATACTTTGATTCTTTAGGAACAACTCTCAACTTATCCCCCATTCAATGTATCTCCCCACTAAATCCTTATTCATAGGAAATCTCAATCTCTCCTTTATTAATAAATCTCTCCACCATGCAATATCTCCCCCATAGTACTAAGGAGATGTTTCTGTATACATACTCTCCCCCATTCATACATAGGAGATTTTTTTCATGCAATCTCTCCTGCATTGACATCAATGAAAAAGGTTTCATTATGTCATTCATATGCTCCAAGTTTTTAATTGGCTCAAGTGTCCAAAGACACTATTCTAGAACAATTACCATGAGTCCTAGATAAATCTTCTCATCTCAGATACTTCCCCATATAGGAAGCATCAACATTTATTCCAATCAAACAATAGTGCTCTATACCATTGGACTGATGCAATCTCTGCATCATCTACTTAGAATTAGGTAGGGGCATAACCCCAAGCCTACTTTGAAAGTACTCAAATGCATCTTTAGGCAAAGGCTTTAGAAAGATATTTGCCATCTGATCTTTGGTACTAACATACTCCAATATGATTTCTTTCTTTGCAACTTTCTCTCTCAAAACATGATACTTAATAGATATATCCTTAGTTATAGAATTCAATACAACAATTTTAGACATACTCATTGTACTTATGTTATCACAATATATGATAAGAAGTTTTAAAAACTCTATCCCAATATCCTTCAACATCTGCTTCATCTACATGATCTAATTACAATTTTTTGCTGATGCTACATACTCTACTTCTGCTATACTATGTGAAATATAGTCTTATTTCTTGCTCAACCAAGAAACTATTCTTCC
Organism: Cupressus sempervirens; assembly: GCA_028749045.1. Lineage (NCBI taxonomy): Eukaryota > Viridiplantae > Streptophyta > Pinopsida > Cupressales > Cupressaceae > Cupressus > Cupressus sempervirens. The sequence continues at coordinate 350,400,932 of CM053786.1, read as the reverse complement.
TCCAAGGAAAAATGCTCCACTCCTAGTTCTCTTTCTATCATCCATACTGCCTACACAATCTACATTAGTATAAACACATAAAGTGAAATCACTTGATCTATCATACCAAAGTCCATAATTAGGTGTACCCTTCAAATATCTTAATATCCTCTTTATTGCTGCATAATGATATTCCTTAGGATCAACTTGAAATATTGCTACTATCCCAATTGCATTTTCTATAGCTGGTCTATTGTGATTTAGATATTACAAACCTCCAATCATTGATCTATACCTATTTTTCTCAACTATAGGTGTGTCATCTTTGCTAGATAACTTGTGACCAGTTACCATAGGTATAGCTTACAACTTTCCAAGCCGAATCTTTTCAAAAAGTATTTTAAATACTTAGTTTGTGATATGAAAATACCATCTCTATTTTTCATAATTTGTAAACATAGGAAAAAAATCATTTCTCCAATAATACTCATTTCAAATTCATTCTTCATTTCTTTACCAAAATTTTCACTTGCTTCATCATTACCATCAAAGATTATGTCATCAAAAAATATCACAATGATGAACAAAAAATTCTCAATTTCTTTCAAATACAAATTATTATCGGCCTTACCTTTAGCAAATCCTAGTTTTTTTCAAATACTTATCTAATCTTGCATACCAAGTTCTAGGTGCTTACTTTAGATCATGCAATGCTTTCTTCAGTATGCATTCCATATCCTTTTCTTCTATTAATGGAAATCCTTCATGCTGCTCAATGTATACCTATTCTTTAGATTCTCCATTCAAAAAGGATGACTTGACATCCATTTGATACACTTTAAACTTCTTACTTGATGCACAAGCCAAGAACATACTTAATACTTCCATTTAGGCTACATGAGCATATGTTTCTTGATAGTTGATACCTTCTTTCTATGAGTATCCTTTTCATACCACTATAGCTTTGTTCCTCACAACTTCACCTTGTTCATTCATCTTATTTCTGAATACCCATTTAGTCCCTATAACATTTTTATCTTTAGACCTAGCAACCAATTCCAAAGCCTCATTCTTTACAATATGATCTAGTTCTTCCTTCATTGCTTGAATCCAATGATCATCCTTGCATGCCTCATTTGTGCTCTTAGGTTCAACTTGAGAAAAAATACATCATTCTTCATTTACTCTATTTCTTGTCATCACTCCTATCTCTTTTCTTCCAGTAATATGCTCTACATAGTGACTCTTTTCAAAATTCCTATTAGGTATAGGAGTTTCTATCTCAACTCTTATCTCTTCTCTTGGTTCAACACTCTATTCTCCTCTTTTCTCAATAATTTGTACATAATTTTGCAAATAATAGTTAGTCTCAAAGAAAATTTCTACAATTGTCTTAGTTCTATGATTAAAATGTTTGTAAGCTTTGATTTTCAATGAATATCCAAGGAATACACCTTTGTCGTGTTGAAATCTGATTGAAAAGATCATTGATTAGAAAGATTGTTATGTGTTTCAATCATTGTTTTGTCATTGATGTCAAACTTGCTATTTGTTGGTAAGATAATTGCTTATATGATTTAGGTACTATCACTTAGTTGATTGATGAGGAGGATTTGATCAACAAGATTTAACAAAAGAAACTAGAGGAAAGGTTGAGTTATGATTATGTAATGAAGTACAAGGATTAGTTGAGATAGTGATAATATGATGTATTGATGATCTAATTAAGGTTACAAAATGGCTAGCTACACTTAGAAAATTTAGAAGAATAAGTTAAACAAAGTTCATTTTCCAAGCTTGACCGAGTGGATAGTAGGTGCTGAGCAAAGTTAGTTCAAGCAAGTGAAAGTAAATTCTAGTGGATGCTAAAAAAGAAAGTAGATGCTGAGTAAATTTAGCTGATGTCAAGCACCAGTAAAATCTAGTTAATGTTGAGTGATTTTATAGTTGATGCTGAGTGATGCAGTATGTGCTGAGCATTAGAAGATTGATAATGCTGAGTTGCTGCATTATGATAAAGATTGAAGATTCACCAAATAAAAGTTGACAAGTTTGTTTTCTTGGAACTTGTGAACTAGGAGAAAGATAAGATTGATGAGTTGGTGGCACAGAATCTTGTATAAACTATTTTGGAGGCGAATTCAAATGAATTCTAATAGAAGTTTCTAGAGAAGACAAGATATGGGGTAGATACATTTTATCCTACCTAATCCATCCAAAAACCTAATTTAGATGATGGATAATGAGCAGAAAAATGTTCTAATTTCCTATATATAGGAATGTTTAGTCATGATGCAAAAGAATTAGAGAGTTTGGTGTGAGAACCTAAGAAGGAGAAGGAGAAAGGGGTTTTGCTTCATCAAGTGGCCCAAGAGAAGTGTCTACAATAGCGTGCCAAGCAAGAAGGCTTAAGAAGATGAATGCTTGAAGGTTGAACAAGCTATCAGAGCTGAAAATAATGGAAGCCAAGAAGAATTGAGGAATGAACAAAGATCTGTAATCTGCAAGTGAAGTTATAAGTTGTATCAGATCAAAGCTCTATTGTTACTCTCTAACAATTGTATCAATCTAGGGTAAACCCTTTGGAGTAAGGTTAACTTAATAGTTATTGGAAAATCCTTTAACAGGGTGGCATTCCAAGTGAATGGCCTAAAGTCCTCTAACAATGCTTACTTTTAATAGGGTGATTGGAATCCCTTAGCCAAGTCACATTTAACTGTGTATTGTAACCTTTAAATTTAGTCAAGTTTGTTATTAGTGACAAAGACTTATTTAGATTCTATATGGCTATTGAGCTTTGCAATTTATACCATGTTTAGTAGTTCTTATGAAGCAAAGCCAATGTTAATCGAGTTGAATGAAGATCAGTGTTTACCGAGTACAGTCGTGGTAAATAGGGAATGCAATTTTTATTAAGTTACATAGTATCTACCAAGTTACCAATGAATATCAAATTTGAAACTACATTAAAGTGATTAGTATGGACCGAGCTTCTACTTCTACTGAGTGCATGATGATGCTAAGTAAAGATAGTGGATGACATGTATTAGAACCTCACCAAGTTAGTTTTTAGAACTCGAGTATCTACATTTGGGCTGACTTTGTAATATTGGTGTTAACTTGTGTAATAGACGATGTTGTAATTATGGAAATTGGATTGATATATATGTAATGTATTGTATCACATCCAAGAAAAGAAAGAAAGTATGAAATTTATATAAAAAGGAAGCATGTGAATGTGAATCAGTGGTAGGGTAAGTGTATTATAAGGCCATATCAAGAGCATTAGAGTTATATCTATCACATAAAGGTGATCATTACTTCAAGAGATCTCAATCAGCAATTTAGTTGTAAGTCAGAGATCTACTATTTCATCCTAATAGGTGAATCAACTTCAAATCCTTTTGCAAGGTAGACTTAACAATCTTTTCTTAAATCTCTTTATCGAGTGCATATTTTATTGTATGTTTGTAAAACCTCTAACAAGATGGACCTAGCAGTCCTAATTGCTCCTAACAGGGTAGATCATCAGAAGTGATCAGTGTGAGCCTTAACTGACCAACTTTATGTTGCAGTATTGAAGTTTTGTGGGTATCATCCCCAGCCCAGTTTTACTTTCTATTTGGAAGGTTCTAGATCACCACAATTATTGTGTTCATGTGTTGTGAATGTTTTATGCTTTCAATTTATCATGCATATAGTAGATCAAATTTATTAATGGTAACTGGATTATTGCAATTAAGGTCTAAATTGGTTAAAAAGTTTTGAGTTTACTGATTCACCTCTCCCCTCTCAATAACCTAGCTAGTCACGAATATTTCCAACAATTGGTATTAGAGTGATGTGGTTCTCAGGATAAAGTTTGATAGCTAGAGAAAAGATTAAGGACAATGGAGATATTCAGACTTGACAAAGCCATTGACAATGAAAAGCTAGATCTAGAAATGGCCATAGCTCAACTCAATAAAGAAAATAAGCATCTTTCCCAATCTCTAAGAAGGAGAAAGGAACTTGCAGATCAGATGAATGACCACTAGTATATTGAAGAGAAGATTGAAGATTTTCTCCCTTGAAGTAGTTCAGATGAAGAAAATGATGTAATCAAATAACTCCTAGAGAAGAATGGTTCCCTGCAAGAAGAGGTAAGGAAATTGAAAAGAGAGCAAGAAATTTAGTCAATAAGATTATGTGAAATCTTGGAATAGAGAAATAAGGAAAAAGAAGAATTGGATGGAAGGAACAATGAAATTCAAAACCAATCCCTTTAGCAAGAAGATCTTATTGATCAAATCTCCAATGAAAATGAAGAAATCATGAGTCTAAAGTCTGAAAATGAAAGAAAAGGAATGATCTGAACTCTGAAAGAAAAATCAATGAAATGTTAAGGAATGATCTAAACTCTAAAAGAAAAATAAATGCAAGGTTAAGGAATGATTTGAATTTTGAAAAGCAACTCAATGAAAGGATAATGAAATCTCAAGTAGATATGGATCAATTGAATCAACAAAATGAGCAGAGTCTTTATAGGAAAAAGGGTAAAGTAGGAATTGGATACAAAGAAGAAGGTGAGTCCTCCAAACAAGGTGTACAAAAGAATAAAAAACCTACTTGTAACCACTATGGTAGGATAGGTCATAGATCAAACAAATGTTGGAGTAATGGTAAAGCCAGACTCAATGGAAAATGCTACAATTGTAGTTAGAATGGTCATAGGGGTAATGAATGTAAAGAGAAACCAAAATTTGAGGGCAAGTGTCATAAATGCAAGAAACATGGTCACACGACATTTGAATGTAGATCTAAGTCATTTAATCTAGCAGAACAAATTGTGAAGGCAATATTTGGTTGGGACTATGACACTTGGTGTAGATATCATTATTGTGGAGAATATGGACATATTGGCATGGATTGTGTTAAACATCACATGAGAAGAAAGGATACCATCATAAGATGTTACACATGCACTGAACTTGGTCATATAGCTAAGAATTTCATGAATACAGGTAGAATTGAAGATGAAAAGAAAGAAAAAGTAGATAACATCAATAAGCAGATGAGACAACAATGGATTCCTAAGTCTACCGAGCATGTTAGTTTAAGCGATGATAGTCATGTCACTCAAGAAGTGGGTGACTCCTCCATTTCCAATTAAGTTCTTAAGGAAGAACTAGAACTATGTTGTCAAGGTCACATCTTAATAGTTCTAATTGAAAAGAAGTAAAGATCCAAATCAGTATTCAAGATACAAAAGGATTATTAGCAAGATTAGTAATAGTTATCATAGAGTTATCTACCAAGAAAGGTTGGTTCATGGACTCTATCGAGAAAAGTTGAGAGTAACATGGTATGTTTGGTTGCCGAGTTGTGGAACCTTTACCAAGAAATTTGTATAGGTAGTGGATGATAGGTTGTCACACTCATGTCATAGCTATTTGTCATACCGACCATTAATGGGAAGTTTTATCAAAAGAGCAAGTAAGAAAGAAAGGCAAGGTGATCATCACCAAGCCACCAAAGCCATCCACTATAGTGTTTACAAGGAGATCTAGAAAGAAAGTAGGAAATGAATACAGTGATGTGATCTTCAATTGACCACCTCCTCCATTTCAAGAAAGGCTCAAGGTGCTAAGAGAAGGTGCTAGAGTGCACAATTTTAAAGCACTCAAGTATGAAATAAGGACTTTGACAGAGTAGAAAGAGGTAGAAGATCTAATCATGGAGAAGATAGGGAAATGGAAATTCTCTCCAGACTAGCTGGCATCTTAGGTCCCTACAATTTTGCTAGATAAGATCAAGGTTAGATGGGAGAACACCCATCAGATAGTCAAAGACATATTTGCATAGACATTAAAGAAGCTAGTACTCACCTTGAATTATGTAGAGGTAAATAAAGCATTGAAAGACAATGAGAGCAAAATGACTTTGAATTTCAACACTTGTCTAGTTTTGATGAAAGATATAGAATATTTAGTGAATGCTACTAAAACATGGAGGAATGTGTTCCACTTCACAAACTAAGTGAGTACCCTATTGAAATCAAGGATGATGATGATGATAGTGACAAAGATGAAGTCAATGAAGAAGACTCCACTCAATTTGTTACAATTGATACAATTGATTATTTGGAGCTAATGGAGGATGATGAAGAAGAAAAAGAGGAAGCCACAAAAAATGAAGAGGATACCAACCTAATAAAGATTGCTATAGCTGTCATTGCCTCACTTCCTCACTCTCTAAAAAAATATGCTACATCATTAGCTTCAGAGATAGCTTCTGCAAGCTTGATTGTAACTCGTGATACATCAAACATACAATCACTCTTTTCCACCTCTCAGCTTAGAACTTCACTAATGGAAGTGTCTAACACTTCATCTGCCAAGCTACAACATCCTTCAGTCACCGAGTCAACATCTGCAATAGTTGATATAGTAAGTTCTACAATTTTGAGCTCCTTAGTACTAAGTATAGTTTTGGATTCTATAATTTTGGCTACATTAGTTGTGAGTACTCCTATTAGTATTTTAGTTTTGGATAGTTTGGTAAATACATCAGTTTTGGGTTTAATAAGTACTCCAATTAGTATTCCATTAGTAGGAACTGTACAATTTTTCACTACTAGTCCTACTATTTCCACTATTGTTTTTATTCTGGATTCTAAAGCATTAACTACAAGGATAGTTGAACCTAAAGCTCAACCAAGATTATTTATTAGTGGAAATGAAATAAAAGATGATATAGATTTGGATGAGGAGATTGAAATTCCCAAATGGGACTTTGATAATATCACTGCCAATCAAATGCATATAGTTGGTCATCTCCTCCAAAAGAAGGCAAAGTAGAAGAAATTAAGAGAAGAGAGAGACATAGAATATGAGATTATTGAGGGTACAAAGAACATTTTGACTAAAGCTATAAGTGTTGAAGTTGATACTTCTCAACATATTTTGTTGCAATTAGAAGAGGTAGTCAATACTTTCAATGAAGATTCTAGTGGTCAAGACAAGTTGATTGAGAAAGAAGAAAAGAAATTCGATACCAAAGTGCTTGAACACATTGCTCAGTAAATAGCTATGCAATAGGTAGAGCTTTCTTCAATTTTGAAAAGTCTTGAAACCTCATACACAAATGTAACAAATTTTTTTGCAAAATTGTGTGATATTACTAAGTATACTAAGGAAATAAAGAGAAAACTGAATAAAATTGATGAAGATCAGATGGCTAGTGCAAAGCAGCTATAACTTGATTCCAGTTCAAGCTCTACAAATCATATGAAGATCAAATTCTTATCAGATATGCAAGTAGAGTTATTGAGAGAGGAAGCAAGGATCTGGTCCACACTCATAGATATTTAGAATATGATCCTTCCCATCATTGATACAATGCAGAAGTACATTGTCTACTCCAAAACATTGATCCATGACAATAACTTCTCAATTGTAGATCACATGATCAAACTCTCTACAGAGGTGCAAGTTGCTCTACAAACATGCAAAGTTTTGCAAGACAATTGGGATAAGACCTTAAATCTCATTCTTAAGGTACATTCTAATTTTCTCTCACATTTTGGTGTCTCCATGTAAATAGATCATGTATAAATCTTTGGCATTACTATCAAAAAGGGGGAGAGATAGTTGTATATACTAAGGGGGAGAGACATTGTATATACAAAGAGGGTAAGATACTATTGGGAAGAAACACTTAGTATGTTAATATGCTTGACATGATATGTACATTGTATGGGGGGGAATCATGTAAGAGAAAGTATATATAGTAGAGTTACAAAGAGAAATTTTGTAAAATCTCAAAAGCAACATACCTTATCGAGCTAAGTATCACAGTGTGTTGTATATAAGTTTTGGTTGATAAGTGTTTTTGTCACTAATGCCAAAGGGGTAGATTGTTGATATTCAGTCAAGTTTGTTATTAGTGACAAACACTTATTTATATTCTATATGGCTATCAAGCTTTATAGTTTCTACCATGTTTAGCAGTTCTTGTGAAGTGAAGCCAGTGTTAAACAAATTGAATGAAGATTAGTGTTTACCAAGTACAGTTGTGGTAAATAGGGAATGCATTTTATATCGAGTTACACAATATCTACTGAGTCACTAGTGAATAGTGAGTTTGGAACTATGTTGAAGTGAATAGTATGGACTAAGCTTCTACTTCTACTAAGTGCATGATGATGTTGAGTAATGAAAGTGGACATCGTGTATCAATACCTCACCAAGTCAATTTTCAGAACTTGAGTATCTACATTTGGGCCGACTTTGTAATATTGGTGTTAACTTGTGTAATGACCAACTTTGTAGTTATGGAAATTGGATTGATATATATGTAATTTATTGTATCACATCCAAGAAAATAAAGAAAGTATGAAAGTTATATAAAAAGGAAGCATGCAAATATGAATCACTAGCAGGGTAAGTGTATTGTAAGGCCATATTAGGAGCAATAGAGTTATATCTATCACATAAAGGTGATCAATATTTCAAAAGATCTCAATCAAAAATTTAGTTGTAAGTCAGAGATCTACTATTTCATCCTAATAGGTGAATCAACTTCAAATCCTTTTGTAAGGTAGACTTAACAATCTTTTCTTAAATCTCTTTATCAAGTTCATACTTCATTGTATATTTTTAAAACATCTAACAAGGTGAACCTTGTAGTCCTAATTGCTCCTAATAGGGAAGATCATCATAATTGATCAATGTAAGCCTTAACCAACCAAATTTATGTTGCAGTATTGAAGTTTTATGGGTATCATCCCCACCCTAGTTTTACTTTCTATTTGGAAGGCTTCTAGGTCACCACAATTATTGTGTTCATGTGTTGTGAATGTTTCATGCTTAAATTAGATTATTGCAATTAAGGTTTGAATTGGTTAAAAAGTTTTGAGGTTACTAATTCACCCCTCCCCTCTTAGTAACCTAACTAGTCTTGAATATTTCCAACAATCACTTCAGAAGAGTGAAAAAGGAGTAGCATGTTACTAGTGGTTTTTCCCAAATTGGATTTCCAAGTTAAATCATTGTGTCAAATGTGTTTTTTTTCATGCTTTATATTTCTACAAATTGATTTGATAGTAGCATACAAGTTTGAGTTGATACACAATGAATGCATGCATAGGTATGAATGTTTTATCGGTTCACTAAATTGTGAGAAAAGTTTTATTTGTACATCTAGACCTTGAATAACTAATTCACACCCTATATCAATTATTCTAAAAGAATTCTAAAAATTGGTATCAGAGCTATCTACTTGAGAGGACTAGTTTGAAGATACTAGAAGCACAAAGATCAAGATTTCAAAAGGAGAAGTACTCAAGCTCAATAGAAATAGCTTTCCTGCATGGAAAATTTTGATGAAGTTATAGCTTGGAGGATTGGAGATCATGTAAAATCTTCCATTAAAATTGAACATGTTGATCTGATAGGAGCCCTAACTACCGAAGATATGAAGAAAAATAAAGAACACAATCAGACAATGTTGGAGATTTCCTCTGCCCTAAGCTATGCCGAATTTGATGACATCAAAGGTCTTGACATTGCAAAGAAAATGTGGGATGACCTTACCACCATCTATGGAGGAGAAAAAATGTTCAAAGAGCCAAGTTAGAGAGTCTCAGAGGTAAGTTTGATGACATGAGGATGGAAGAAGTTGAGAATATTTCTCAATATGTTGCTAGGATAAAAGAAGTTGTTAGTGCAATAAACGGTGCTACTGGTCAAATGGATGATGATATTGTGCTAAGTAAAGTCTTGAGGAAATTACTACTTATTTATGTTATTAGAGTTTCTACAATCCAAGAGTTAAGATGTACCAAGAAATAATCTAACCCTTGAAGATCTGGTAGGTAGAGTCACTACTTTTGAGCTATCTAATTTTGACAATTGGAAACCAGAGAGTCTCAAATCGGCTTTCAAAGCTAAATTGTTATTGAAGGATTTTGAGGAGGTAAATTAGAAGAAGAAGAAAAGAAAGATAAATATGCATCTAGTAATAGAAACATAGATAAGGAGGACATTGAACAATTGGAAGCACTACTGGCGAGAAGATTTCACAGAGGAAAAGGCAAGTTGAAACATAAGTGACCCATCATTTGTTTCAAATGCAACAAAGTTGGTCATATTTTTGAAGATGTACACAAAATAAGAACTACAGAGAAGGAAACAAGTACAAAAATAGAAGAGAAGATGATGGTAGAGACTATAGAGATGTTTAGGCAAGAATTCATGCTACATTGCTGATGAACATGACTCTGATGAACATGATGATGAAGTGGTATATGTTGCAATGAAGGACAAATCTGATTAGGATGAGGCAACTGCACTTGTGACTTATGTGAACAATAATAATAAATGGATCATTGATAATGGATGCTCACATCACATGATTGGAGACAAAAGTAAGTTTATTACCTTAACTTGTTATGATGGAAATAGTGTAAGGTTTGGTAATGATACACCATGTTTGATAAAATGAAAGGGGTCTATCAAACTCATATACAAGATTTCATGTGATAGTGCTTACTATGTTGAAGGATTGAATTATAACTTGTTAAGTGTGTCACAATTGAATAATTTGGGATGCAAAGTTGAGTTTGAAAATAAAACCACCAAGATATATGACACTAAAGGGAAGCTGATGGGTAAAGGTGATCAAACTAGAAGTAATCCATTCTATCTAGATATAGAGGATGCTACTTGTCTTATTGCAAAATTTGATGATGTATGGCTTTGGCACAAGAGACTATGTCATGTTAATTTTGATAATTTGGTTAGTATTGGTAACATGAGAAGAGTTAGAGGTTTGCCTAAGTTAAAGAAACCTAATAATATAGTATGCAAACAATGTCAGCTAGGCAAAATAACAAAGTCAAGCTTTAAGAGTAAAGCTTATATCTCTAAATAAATACTAGAGATTTTTTATATTGACTTGTGTGGACCTATTGAAGTGAAAAGCTAGAGAGGAGATAAGTACATAATGCTATTTGTTGATGATTACTCGAGGATGATGATAGTCATGTTTCTAAAGAAAAAATCTAATGCTTTTCAAATGTTTAAGTGGTACTTGGCAAGAGTTGAAAAAGAGACATGTAAGAATCTGAAGTTCTTGAGATCAAACAGAGGAGGAGAATTCACTTCAAATGAGTTTGAGATGTTCTGTAATGATAGAGGAATCAAAAGACATACATCTACACCCAGGACCCCTCCACAAAATGGAATTTCTGAAAGAAGAAACAGGCCTATAATGGACTATGCCAAAACACTTATGATGGAAAAAAATGTTGCTCTAAAATACTAGAGAGAAGCTAATGGGTGTGCAAGCTACTTTTGTTTTTGTATATTCTTTATAACTTTTGCCTTGTCTTAAGCCTGTCTAAACCCTTGTTATGCCATTAATTATTGAGGAATATAATGCATTTAATAAAGTCTTAAGGTTAGAAATATTTCTTGAAAGAGTGGATGTTCAATGCATAAATATTGATATATTGTGATCTATTCTACTACAGGAACTAAAGAGATGAGAATATAGAGTCGGCCATTTAGCTAGAAGAATAGTTTTGAAGTTGTCATTTTGTTACATTAAGCAAATAGTTTTGAATGGTCCAATTTTGGTCATATGTTATTTTAACTAGACTACTTTATAAATTTTTATGTATGGCCAGCGGCCAAAAGAAACTATTATCCATGTTTAGGAAATAAGCCAGTGGCCATTCTAGGTAGTTATCAATATGGTTGAAGATTTTAGACTATATAAGTGAATGTGAATTAAAAGACATATCATCTATAATCTAAAAAAATACTTTGTTCCATATTATCTTTGAAGGTTTGAAGCACGGTTTTTAAGTAGCAATTGGTGTTTAGAATATCCCTCACCTAGTGAACCTAAGGAGGGCCCCCTCTTGGGAAACTTGGTGAGATTCCTGTAGATTGCTTTGTAGGTATTTCGACATTATTGATTATGTGTGTTCCTCTCAGTTTTGATTGTATGCATTTATAAGGAGGTTGCTATATATGTTTGCTAATCAAATTCATACAGAGCTTGTTGATTAATCATGAATTCAATTGTTTGATGGAATCATTGATTGCAACAGTCTTATAAAGGAATTGTTTGATGTTAGTACACAAATCTACTATATAATACTATTTTATCTATTCTTTCTACCACTTCCATTCAGCCTTGGTACTCATAATATCATCTTATCGTATCCTTTCAGTCATTGAACCATAATACTCAACATACTCACAACTTTCTATCACCATCTACAATATTCCCTGTCACCCTTTATCATACTTCCTACCGCATCCTATACTTTGAACCAGCCTGTTGGAAACAACTTCCTACCACATCTTGTATTTTGAACTAGCCTGTTGGAAACAACTTCCAATTGTAGTCTCAGCAAATTACATTAGACAAAAGCTTTGCAATAAGCATTCATTGAGATTAATTGTTTAGAGGTGTGTTAATAGCATTCATAAATGTATTATGATTAATTTTTTAAAGGTGTGAACTTTAGATTATAATTCATTTGGAGAAGTAATCCTAGGTGTGTGACAAGTTCAATTTATTAGTAATTAGTAGTTTGCATTCATAAATCTCTTGATTTATTATCTTCACCCCTTGAGCAAATATCCGTGATATCTCTCACAAGTCTACAATTCTTGGATTGACATTCTTAGGGTAATTTTGATTCAACTATATCTGTATAAAGGCCATCCAATTGAACCTCAATTTTACCCAATAGAAGTTGTAGTACTATTGTATATACCTTGAACCATGTGCAAGTCAAGAAAGGTACACATTCAACACCTTTTGAACTATGGTATAGATATCCACCTAATGTGAAATACTTTAAGGCATTTTGAACCAAATATTGTATTCTTAAAGATGTTAGGAGTGGAAAGTTTGATGTAAAAAGTGAAGAAGGAATATTCCTTGGTTACTTCACAAGAAGTAAAGCTTATAAGTGTTTAAATAGTAACACTAACAAAATTGTGGAAAGTGCCAATGTGAATTTTGATGAGTTTATAGTACATGAGGCTGAACTTACAAAAGAACCAAAAGAATACAAATCATTTGTATACTTCTATGAAGGAATGCCTACTGAAGAAGATGCTACAAATGAAGTTGCAAACCAACAATAAGTCTCAATAAATGCTGAGTCACAACCTATGAATGTTGAGTTTCATTCAAGAACCAAGTTGCATTCAGATGCCAAGTTACAGAATGAAGAAAATGCACTTTTTGATTCTGAGATCAATATACATGAAAGAGATGCTAAAATACCTGACAATGATGTACATAGTGAAATTGAAGCTAAGAGACAAAATGAAGTTACATGAACTAAACCAAGATTGTTCAAATATGTCAAAAGACATCATCCTATAGATCAAATCATTGGAGACAAAGATGCAAGGCCAATGACAAGAAGTAAATTGAGAAGAAAATCATGTTTTTTAAGCATGAAGGAACCTAAGATAATAAAAGATGCATTGGAAGATGATGACTGGTACAAGGCCATGGAAGAAGAAATTCAGTAGATAGAGAAGAACTAAACATGGAGTCTAGTTCCTAGACCAGAAGATAAGAATGTGATTGACACCAAATGGGTATTCAAAAACAAGCTAGATGAGAATGGTGAAGTGACAAGAAACAAAACAAGATTAGTTTGCAAAGGATATGCATAGGAAGAAGGAATTGACTATGGTGAGACATTTGCCCCTATTGCAAGAATGGAAGGAGTGAGAATTTTGCTTGCTTATGCTACGTACAAAGATTTCAAAGTTTATTAGATGGATTTCAAATCTATATTTTTGAATGACACACTAGAAGAGGAATTCTAGATAGAACAACTAGAAGGATTTTTTGATGAGAATAATAAGAACATGGTATGTAGACTGCGCAAAGCCCTATATGGATTGAAGCAAGCCCCAAGAGCATGGTATGAGAGACTTCATACTTATCTTGTGAAGATTGAATTTGAAAGGACTGATGATAACAATAATCTATACATGAAGGCAAAAGAAGGAAAATGTATACTATCATCTAAAATATTTGTTGATGATATCATATTTGGAGGACAAGATGCTTTGTGTAAGAACTTTGTAAATCAAATGAAGCAAGAATTTGAAATGTCTATGTTTGGAGAGATGAAATTCTTTGTGGGATTACAAGTGTTCCAGATGAAGTCTAGTATATATATCACTCAGTCAAAATATGTCAAAGAGATATTGAAGACATTTGGATTAGAGGATTCCAAACCAAAAAGTACACCTATGGTGACAGGACTCAAGCTATCAAAGAATGATGATTCAACTAAGGTAAATAAAACATTGTATAAATCCATGATTGGAAAATTACAATATGTAGTACATAGCAGACCTGATATTGCATTAGCTATGGGGATAGTTGCAAGATTCTCTTCTAATCCTAGAGAGAATTACTTGATGGCTATGAAGAGAATAATGATATACTTAAAAGGAACATAAGAGTTTGGTTTATACTATAAGAAGAACAAAAAGTTTGAACTGAGAGCCTACACTGATGTTGATTAGGCTAGAAATATTGATGATAGAAAGAGCACCAATGGAGGAGCATTCTTCTTAGGAAAAAGACTAGTTACATGGACTAGCAAGTAGCGGAGTTGTACTTCCCAATCTATTGTTGAAGCAAAATATGTTGCTATTGCTATCAATTGTACAAACATCGTATGGATCAAACAACCACTCAAAGGAATGAAGGAAGAAGTCAAGGAACTAGTGATACTTTATTGTGATAATACAAGTAGTATCAATATATCAAAGAATCAAGTGATGCACACAAAGACAAAGCACATTGCAATCAAGTATCGCTATGTAAGATAGTTAGTTCAAGACAAAGAGGTGAAGATGGAATATGTTAACACAAAGGAGCAAATTGCTGATATCTTCACAAAAGCATTACCTAAGGATGCTTATGAGTATCTAAGAGGTAAACTAGGGGTGATACCCCTATCAAAGGCTATGTAAGAGACAAAGGGAGTGCCTTGCATCAAACAAGTTGATGTTGATATAATACAAATTGATGTAGTGAATCTTACTTTAGGAACTACCTAAAGTAATCACAGAACTAGAAGTAAAAATCAGGCACAAGCAAGGTGACAGAAGGAGAAATTGAAGAATATGCAAAAGCCTATATCTACATGTATTAAAGATGCCAAGTGTTTGGTATATGTCTTTCAAATTTTTGTCAAAGAGGGAGAAAGTACATAAAATTGATGAAGTGCAAGAGGAACAATGGAGAAAGTACATCATCAGAAGATCAAGAAAGAAAGAGGGAGAATTAGCAAAAACTGATCAAAAGATCAGAAAGGGAGAAATCAATCAAAGAAAGGATTAGAACAAAGAGTGAGGTATTGATCAGAGAATTAGAAGGATCATTATCAAAGGGAGATATTCTACTTACAATTCAGTATGAAAGAGAGGCATAAGAGGGAGTCATATCTTGTAACCAAATCAAAAGGTGGAAGTTACTAATAGAGGGAGAAATTTCAATACAAGTTTTCTTTTTGGTATTGTCTTACTGTTTTAACCTAGTTAATTTGATTGGACAAGATGTTCATCCTTTGATTGACTTGGTTGATTAGTTTGGTTTACCATCAATGCCAAAGAGGGAGATTGTTGAAATCTGATTGAAAAGATCATTGATTAGAAAGATTTTTATAAGGGAGATTGTTGTGTGTTCCAATCATTGTTTTGTCACTAATGTCAAGCTTGCTATTTGCTGGTAAGAAAATTGATTATATGATTCAATTACTATCACTTAGTTGATTGATGATGAGGATTTGATCAACAAGATGTAACAAAAGAACCTAAAGGAAAGGTTGAGTTATGATTATGTAATGAAGTACAAGGATCAATTAAGATAGTGATAATATGATGTATTAATGATCTACTTAAGGTTACAAAATGACTGGCTACACTTAGACAGTTTAGAAGATTAAGTTAAACAAAGTTCATTTGCCAAGCTTGATCAAGTGGATAGTAGGTGCCGAGAAAAGTTAGTTCAAGGTGAGCAAAAAGTCAATTGGAGCCAAGTGAAAGTAAATTCTAGTGGATGCTAAGCAAGATAGTAGATGTCAAGTAAATTTTAGTTAATGTTGAGCTCCAATAAAATTCAGTTGATGCCGAATGATTTTACAGTTGATGCTGAGTGATGCAGTATGTGTTGAGCATCAGAAGATTGATAATGCTGAGCTGCTGCATTATGACAAAGATCAAAGATTGAACAAATAAAAGTTGACAAGTTTGTATTCTTGGAACTTGTGAACTAGGAGGAAGATAAGATTGATGACTTGTTTGAATATTGGTGTCACAGTTGTTAGAAATAGATAATACTAAGGGAGTGGGTGAATTAATATTCTACAAACTTTTTCCCACAACTTAATATTGTTAATTACTTTATAACTTGCATATGAAAGTAAACCAATAATACTAAACAATAAATATAACCATACATAGAGAGAATTCATAACACCATTATTTGTTAAATAAAGAAACCCTAGCCAAGGGAAAATCTCATTAGGAATGATACCCACAAGATGATCCACTAAACAAAAGAATCTTGTTAAGGATATTGAGCCTATTAAGAGTCTATGAAATAAATATAGTGTCACGAGTCCTTGTTAGAGGACTAGTCCCTATTAAAAGCCTCAACTTTGTTAGGAGTTGCTTCAACCCTATTAAGAGTGTTGGAAATATAAGAGGAGTAATTGAGAGGGGAGGGGTGAATTGGTTACTACAAAAATAAATCCTAATTCCCTTAAGTGTTAATACAAATCAAAATTCTAATTAAACTATATTCTGCTACAAATCGACAAACACACATGCACTCAGTTTTCACTACAAAATATTGTAACTCGACAATAACTGAATATACTAAACTTAATGTGATTAAATTTAAGATTAAATTACTTGCATACTCATAAAATAAGTACCATAAACACAAGTGATACCAAGATTTAATGTGGAGACCCAATTTAGGAGAACCACCAATTGCAACTAGTTACTGATTTTCACTCTTTTGAAGTGAGCCCTATTAGGAGCCAACCCTATTAAAGGTTACAAAACACACTGTTAGGTGTGACCTTGTTAGAGGATTTAATTACCCTATTAGGAGTGGCCTTATTAGAGGTCTTTAGACACTTCAATCTAGAAATTCTACGTTGTTAGAGGATTTACAAATAACTGTTAAGACAACTTGGTTAAGAGATTTAGATCACTACTACAATGGTTAGAGAGTAACAATGAAATAACCCAATTTATGATGCAACTAAGTTGCTGATTATAGATCTCAATTCTAGATTGAATACTTGATCCTTTCTGATCAAATGTATCTTTGCAGCTCAACAATGATATTCTATTTATCCTTCTAATTTGCTTCCTCTAAGCATCATTAAATCTTTATTTAAATTCCACACATTCAATCCTCAACTTGATATTATATTTATTTCTTACACATTATCAAGTAATCTTGAATACAACTTAGAATACTTAATATTCATCTTCTCAGTCAATTAGAACCAACAACTAAATCAATTGAACTCAATATGCCAAAATAAGAAAATCCTTCGTTAGCTGACCCTAATTGGTAGACACTAACTAAGAAATGATTGTCCTATGTTAACCAAGTGAACTTGATTCACACTACATATTTACAAAGTTTTTTTGGTAACCAAGTGAGCTTAGTTAACATTGGTTCCATCCAACATTTTCTTTATTAGTTGAGTGAGCTCGGTTAACACTCAACTTCTGCAAACTTTCCTTTGACAATTGAGTGAACTTGATAGAAACTATCTTCTACACTAGGAAAAATTTGGAATGCTCAACAGACATAGGAAATTATCTTCATCACCCGAATGAGCTCAACATACACTGACTAGCTATGATATGACATTTTGTGTAACATCAAAGATAATACACAATTAATCAATTATTTTCAACAATCTCCCTCTTCGGCATTGATGACAACACAACATTTCATAATAAAATGAAATTTTTAGAGAAAGAATAATGTAAGGAGTATATCCTTAGATTCATTTTGATTCTCATCCATGAGAACTCCCTGTATCAAACTTCCTCTACCTTCAGCTTCTCCCTTTGTCAGCAAAACTCTGACTTCAACATCTTTTTCTGATAGAAAACTTTCCTTCTTTGATATTAGACCAAGTTCTCTCTCTTTGACATATTTGAAAGTAATAAAATTTCTATGAGATATGACATCAAACTTCTCCCTCTTTGACATCTCATGCCAAAGAAAATATTGAGTGAATATCAATGTACCTTATGTACTGATTCATTTGCAATGTGCCTTGTCAATACTACATCAATTGTCTTATCTTCAACATGTTTAGGTTGATGCATCACTAAACTACATTTAGTGAGCTTCAAATAGGGGAATGATGCCTAACTTACCTCTTAGATTAAAAAATGCATTCTTAGGTAATGACTTAGTGAATATATCTACAATTTGCTCTTTAATATTCACATATTCCAATCATACCTCTTTATCTTGTACCAATTCTCTCAAAAAATGATATTTTATAATAGTGTGCTTGGTTTTGGTATGCATCACGAGATTTTTTGATATATTAATTGCTCCAGTGTTATCACAGAAGATAACCACTAGATCCTTGATCACTATCTTTATTCCTACCAATAGTTGCTTGAACCAAACAGTATTGGAACAATTAATTGTTACTACCACATATTATTCTTCTGTGTTGGATTGAGAAATACAATTCTACTTCTTGCTTGTCCAAGATACTAGTTTTTTATGAAGAAATAATGCCCCACCACTTGTGCTCTTTTTGTCATAGACACTTCTTGCTCAATCAACATTTGTGAATGTTTTTAGATCTAGATTGCCTACTTTTTTGTACCATAATCCATTGTCTTTAGTACCTTTCAGATATCTCATGATTCTTTTGATTGCCATTATGTTATTTTATTTTGGATTTGTTGAGAATCTTGCCACCATACCAATTGCTAATGCAATACCAGGCCTTGTGTGCACTACATACTACAATTTTCCAATCATTGATCTGTATGTGGTTTGATCTACCTCTTTAGAATCATCATTTTTGGAAAGCTTATGTCCAATAGACATAGGTGTTCCAACAGGTTTTGAATGTTCCATTCCAAATTTCTTTAGTATCTCCTTGATATATTTGGATTGAGTAATGTAAATACCATCCTTCATCTACTAGATCTGAAATCCAACAAAGAATTTTATCTTTCTAAACATGGACATCTCAAATTCTTTACACATCTCTACTAAAAATGCCTTGCATAAATCATCATTTCCTATAAATAAAGTGTCATCTACAAATATTTCTTCCAACACAATCTTCTTGTCTTGTCCATCTTTGATATATAGACTGCTATTATCATTTTTTCTTTTAAAACTAATCTTTATCAAATAGTTATGAAGTCTTTCATACCAAGATCTAGGAGCTTTCTTGAGACCATACAACACTTTGTGTAATTTGAAAACCATATCTATTTTTCTAGGATCTACAAAACCTTCAGGTTGCTCTATGTAGAGTTCCTCATCAAGAATCCCATTCAATAATGCAAATTTTACATCCATTTGATAAACTTCAAATACTCTATGTGCTGCATATGCTAGTAAAATTCTAACACCTTCTAATCTTGCAATAGGAGAAAAAGTTTTACTATAATCAATACCTTCTTCTTGAGAATAACCTTTACAAGCTAACTTTATTTCTTGAAACTTTTCCATCTTCATTTAAGTTATTTCTGAATACCCACTTTGTGCCAATTACATTTTTATCCTTGGGTCTAGGAACAAGAGTCCAAGTCTTAATCTTCTCTATATGTTCTATTTCTTCATTCATAGCTTCAATCCAACTTTCATTATTCAAAACATCTTTAACATTTCTAGGTTCAAATTCAACAAGCAAACATGTACCTTTCAATTTTTTTCTTGTCATTGTTCCATCTAACTTGTCTCCAATGATTTGATTAGATAGATGGTGCCTCCTAACATATCTTGTTAAAATAGGTACTTTGGATTTAGAACATGTTCCGTTAACCTCTTCATGATCTTCTATAGCAAGCTTGGGTCCCATTGTCTATGACTTGGGTCTATCTAACTTGGTTTGCTTTGGCAATAGCTTGGTAGCTTTTGACTGCGAGTCAAGTTCTTCAGACTATGACTTGGGTTGCACTGGTTTCAACTGTATAGCTTTTGGAGATTTTGGGGACTCAAGAGGTGAGGCCTCTTGACTTTCAAATAGACTTGGCAATGTATCATGTTCATAGTAAACAAACCTTCTATAATCCTTAGTTTCTCTACTACTTTCTTCTCCACTCTTTTCTGCAAATTCATCAATTCTCACATGTGCACTTTCTATGATTTATGAGTAGTTAGATTCAAACACATGTATGCTTTACTTTTACAAGAGTATCCTAGGAATATGCCTTCATCACCTTTGACATTAAATTTACCTTTCCTAGATTCCTTCAAGATATAACATTTTCTACCAAATACTTTCAAGTAACTTACATTAGGTTTATAGCCATACCATATTTTATAAGGAGTTTTATTTGAATCTTTCTTCAATTATACTCTATTCAAGGTATGCACTACAATACTAATTACTTCATTCCAGTATTTGATTGAAACACTCTTTTCTATCATTAAGGTTCTTACACAATCCATGATGGATCTATTCCTTCTTTCACCTATACTATTCAGTTGAGGTGTACCAAGGGCTGATACTTGTCTCTTAATTTCTTTTTTCAAAATGTAGAAGTCATTGAACTCATTGGAAATTAATTTACCTCCTCTAT
Organism: Cupressus sempervirens; assembly: GCA_028749045.1. Lineage (NCBI taxonomy): Eukaryota > Viridiplantae > Streptophyta > Pinopsida > Cupressales > Cupressaceae > Cupressus > Cupressus sempervirens. The sequence goes on along the minus strand of CM053786.1, from coordinate 350,380,092 downwards.
CTAATCTCAAACATTTTAGTTTCTTTCCAATTTCTTTCTCTACTATTTCCAGATACCACTTAAACTTTTGAAAAGCTTTAGATTTTTCTTTTAGATACATTACAATCATCATTCTAGAATAATCATCAACAAATAAAATAAAATACTTATATCCACTGTAACTGTCTATTTCAATAGGTCCACATAAGTCTGTATGAACCAACTCCAAGACTTCTTCTGAATGTCAGTCTTTGCTTTTGAAACTTCTCTTTCCCATCAAACCAATTTGACAATTTTTGCATAGACCCATATCAGGTTTCCTCAAATTAGGAATGCCTCTTACTCTTCTATTTTTTCATAAGGAGTTTTATTTGAATCTTTCTTCAATTATACTTTGTTCAAGGTATAGACTACAATACTAATTACTTCATTCCAGTATTTGATTGAAACACTCTTTTCTATCATTAAGGTTCTTACACAATCCATGATGGATCTGTTCCTTCTTTCACCTATACTATTTAGTTGAGGTGTACCAGGGGCTAATACTTGTCTCTTAATTCCTTTTTTCAAAATGTAGAAGTCATTGAACTCATTGGAAATTAATTAACCTCCTCTGTCTGATCTCAAACATTTTAGTTTCTTTCCAGTTTCTTTCTCTACTGTTTCCAGATACCACTTAAACTTTTGAAAAGCTTTAGATTTTTCTTTTAGATACATTACAATCATCATTCTAGAATAATCGTCAAAAATAGAATAAAATACTTATATCCACTATAACTCTCTATTCCAATAGGTCCACATAAGTCTATATGAACCAACTCCAAGACTTCTTCTGAATGTCAATCTTTGCTTTTGAAACTTGTCTTTCCCATCGAACCAATTTGACAATTTTTGCATAGACCCATATCAGGTTTCCTCAGACTAGGAATGCCTCTTGCTCTTCTATTTTTTCTTATCTTGAATAGATTATCAAAGTTTACATGACACAACCTTTTATGCCATAACCAACTTTCTTCTACTTGAGAAATAAAACATGAACTTTCACTGAGATCAAGGTAGAATAGGTTACTTTTTGTTTGTTTTCCAGACCCAACTAGATTACCTTTTCCATCCAGCAGTTTGGCCTTCCCATTCATGAATTTTTTCTTGAATCAAATGTTATTCAACTATGCCACACTTAGTAGATTATGCTTTAGTCCTTCAACCCAATAAGCATTGTCACATCTAAGGTCATTAGTTAGTGAGATGCAACCATTTCCCTTTATACAATAAGGTTCATTGTTTCCAAATCTCACACTACCACCATCATAATGTTCCATGTATTCAAATTTTTTTTATCACTAGTCATATGATGTGAGTAGCCACTATCAATAATCCATGTATCAGTTTTGCTAACATGAGAGATAAGTGCCATTTTATCTCCTTCATCACCATATTCATCTTTTACAACAATATATACCATTTCATCATCTTCACTACTATCTGAATCTTTAGCTATAAAACAAGATTTCTTACCTTTGTCCTTATAGTTTTTGAAATTCTTGAAATCCTTCTTACCTTTTTACTTGCTTTATTTCTTTTCATTTTTATTTTCTCTATTTGGGCACCTTGTAGCAATGTGTCCAACTTCTTCCAACAGAAAAAAATTAGAGGAATCTTACCTTTATACTTTCCTTTTCGTTTGGGATACCTTCTTGTAAGAAATGCTTCAATGGCTTCAAGATCACTATCAAAACTATCTTCCTCTTCACTTTTAGATTGTTTTATTTTAGATATTTTAGCTCTCTTATTGAGTGATACCTTGACCTAAAATGCAGACTCAATATTGGTAGAACTAGGAGTATAATTGTCATAGTTATCTAGTTGAAATGTTGTTAATCTTCCAACTAGTACATTCAAATTTATATTGTTATTTGGATCACAACTCATCTCTTGAATAGTAGACACTCTAATTGCATAGATAGGAAGAAGGGTTCTAAGTACCTTGCTTACCATTGTTACATCTTCAATTGTTCTTCCAAAGGCTTTGATAGCATTAACACTTGCTTTGATTCTTTCAACTCATTTTGCAATGTTTTCATCCTCTCTCATTTTCATTTCATCAAACTCTCCTCTAAGAATTTCAGCTTTGGCTCTCCTTACATTTTCATCTCCTCCATAGATGGATTTTATCTTGATCCACATTTCATAAGTAGTTCCATAATCTTTTCCCTGATCAAATTTGGCATAGTTGAGAGATGAAGCAATATCAATCATCATCATATTATAACTCTTCTTCTCTACAATTTCTTCAATGGTCATAGTTCCAGTAGGAGTTTTGTATTTGGTATCTAGATAATTTAGCCTTGAATCTCCAATGGTTACCAAGTGTAGCCTCATGAGTTCTTTCCATGCCTTGAAGTTATCTCTGTTTAGCTTTGGGATCTCCCTTCTGTAAGACATCTTGATCTTTAGCTGAGGTTCTTGGAACCTTTTCTATAAGCACCAAAAAATGTAATACCATTTGTTAGAAATATAAGAGGAGTAACTAAGAGGGGAGGGGTGAATTAGTTACTACAAAAATAAATTCAAGATCCCTTAGATGTCAATACAAATCAAAACTCTAATTAAACTATATTCTACTGTAATTTGGCAAACACACATGCACTCAATTTTCAATAGCAAATATTGTAACTCAATAACTAAATATATTGAACTTAATGTGATTAACTTAGTTGGATACATACAAAATAAATAGCATGAACATAGGTGACACCAAGATTTAACATGGAAACCCAATTTAGGAAAAACCACCAACTGCAACTAGTTATTGATTTTCACTCTTTTGAAGTAAGCCCTATTAGGAGCCAACCCTATTTAATGTTACAAAACACACTGTTAGGTATGAATCTATTAGAGGATTTAATGACCCTATTAGAAGTGGCCTTTTTAGAGGTCTTTAGACACTTTAATCTAGAAATGCCACCTTGTTAGAGGATTTAAAAATAGCTATTAATCCAACTCGATTAAGAGATTTGGATCATTGCTACAATGGTTAGAGAGTAACAATGAAATGACCTAATTTCTAATGCAACTAAATTTTTGATTACATATCTCAATTATAGCTTGAATACTTTATCCTTTCTGATTGAATGTATCTTTATAGCTCAACAAGGATATTCTGCTCATCCTTCTAGTTCATTTTCTCTAAGCATCATCAAATCTTTTGTTATGTTCCACACATTCAATCCTCAACTTGACCTTATGTTTATATCTTACACATTGTCAAGTTAGCTTGAATGCAACTTAGAATACTTAATATTCATCTTCTCAGTTGGCTAGAACCAACAACTATATCAATTGAATTCAATATCCCAAAACAAGAAAATCCTTCGTTAGCTAATCCTGTTTGGTAGACACAAACTCAAAAATGATTTTCCTGTGTTAACCAAGTGAACTTAGTTAACACTACATATTCAAAAAGTTCATTTGGTAACTAAGTGAGCTCAATTAATACTGGTTCCATTGAACATTTTCTTCATTAGCCGAGTGAGCTTGATTAACACTCAACTTCTACAAACTTTCTTTTGATGACTGAGTGAACTCGGTAGACACTGTCTTCTAAACTAGGAAAACTTAGGAATGCTTGATAGACACAGGAAAATTTATTCATCACCTGAGTGAGCTTGGCATACACTAACTAGCCATGATATGACATTTTGTGTAACATCAAAGACAATACATAATACATAATTATTTTCAACATAGAGTTCGCAGATCAAATGCAATGTATGCAAGAAGATCCCACTGCCCTAACATGTAATGTACAAATACGTTTCTTCACAAGACTAGGCATATATACAATATTATTTTCCACTACTATAACTTGCACTTACTCTGATCATACACCAGATTTTGTATCACATAAGGATTGCATATCACTTATACTTCCTTCACAATAGTTTGCATCAAATACATACTGCACATTTATTGCGCAAGACATAATTTTTACTTATACCTTGCAAATTAGCAAAACTATGCTTAGTTAATGTTTATGCTTTCACATGCCTGACTAATTGTAACTTAGGATGTCACCTGATAATGATTAAGTAATTATTTTGCTACCAAAATAATTCCTTAGTTGTACAATTCAATTTAAAAACATGCTTTGTTCTACTTGTTAATTACCTATGTTGGTAATTCCTCTATAACTTACATCGTATAATCTATATAGATATGTGCACTAACATACATCATCATGACACTATCAACTATTGATCCTAAACTATGCATTAGATAACTCAAATTCTATCATCTGTACATACCGTATCTGTCTCTGTGCTACAAAAAAATGTCCAACACTTAGATGATTTTCTAACTCTGATTATATAATGAAATATGTTTCCTTAAATGAAAACATTCATACATCTGTCTAGCCATATTGCCAACAATCTCCCCTTTTGGCATTGATGGAAACATTTGGGAAAATTGGCTACATCCCAAAGTGGTCTCATACAAAACAATAATAAGTACAAAGTGTAACTCAATAAATTTGCCTTCAAAACTTGAAAATTTTATTCATGTCTTGATAGATCATTGACTAGTTAGAACAATATCCTAGTAACACAAGGATTGGATATCCTTAAACAATGATTCATTGCTGAAATTCATCATGTTTCTACTTAGAACATCATGCTACACTCATTTAATGTATCAATCTGGGAATGCGAACTTGAGATAGTGACCTTAAAGTTTACGCTTTAGATCTTCTTAATAGTCATCACTACTAAGGTAAAAGTAGTTGCTACATGAAACTTACACTAGAATCTAAACTTACAGATTAATTCTCATCTTAAAGGAAAAACATAACAATAAATAAATAATGCTTTGGAAATAAACCTATGCGGTAGGATACTATCAATGGCTCTGCTACCAGTGACTATAGGATAAATAGTACTTAACAGCTCAAAGGAAACTTAACTGAATTCTACTGAAGCATGAACAAATAATTCACCTTCTGTGTGGGCCCCCATGGAAGTGTGAATAAATTATAACTCAAAGATTAAAGTGAAAAACTATCATGTATTCGTTCAATAAAACATGGACATAATATATAATATCAAGATGCTTTACTCTACTACTTGATTACAACATGAATTTCTCAAAATTATCTAACTCTCCTGAGAACATAAGTTCCAACTTATTTAAAGGAAACTAGGAAAAATAGAATGCCAACAAACTAGGTCTTCCATTACATAGCATAACAACTTTTAGTTTTAGGAGTGACATCATCATTTATGCAAGAAGATAAGCCACATTCAATGCTTTAGAAATATAGGAACTCTTGACAACTAGATTGTCTTGGACTAAATCAGCAAGCACAAAGTGATGGAAGGAGTGGAGCTATAATGAACTCTAAAATAGTCACGCATCTTGAAAGAACCATTCATTCTTTAGTCTGCACTCCTTGCTTGACTTATTCTTCCTAGAAAAGGTTAACACAAAAAAATCTAAAACATGAATCCAAGGCATAGATCATAATAAGTTTTCCCTATTTTAATGTAGCCTTGTCAAACAACTACAAGAGGTCTACTCATTAAAGATAGAGAAGAAATATACCAAATTTACCATGACATTGATACATACATACATACATACATACATACATACATACATACATACATACATACATACATATACAAATACATATACATATACATATACATATACATATACATATACATACACACACACACACACACACACACACACACACACACACACACACACACACACATATTATCTTTAAGTTACATAAGCATCAAATATACATATAGTTAACACTTATAAACATAAAAGACTGTATCATGTTTACAAAAAACTATAAGATATTCAAGTTTGTACTTAGAAAACCATAAAAAAAACATCTCAAAAACATGACTCATCATTCCCCCCAGTGTAACCATTTTTTGGTCACATAGCAAATAAATTCTTTATCCTAGCTATCATCCTATAGTCAGCGGCTATGCTTTTTTCTAGATCCCCCCTTTGCAAAACTCTAGTAGAACCCTTTTGTTTTCCTATGTTTCTTCCACCTGTGCTCTTCCTCCTACATGGTAAAACCATCCAGTCTTTTTGAATTTGCAAGTAATGGAGATAGTAACAATGGGGGATGAAAGGTTAATAGAATCCAAAAACTTTCTCTCTCTCTTCCCAAAGAGATGAGCCAAGGAGTACATCGGGTTGCCATAGGAAAATTGAGAAGTGAATGTGGTTCTCTCTTTCTCATCTCCTTAGATAAATTGTTCCAGTGCTGATGTATGGAATTTCTAGCCTTAGGTAGTTTAGTATTTTCTATCTATTCATATGAATTAAATTATTCCTTCCTCATTGGATAGATGATCTCACTACCTAATTGAGAGGGGGCTATTCTTAACCAGTTATCATAGAGAGTTCGAGGATCCTTGGCTTTAGGCCTTAGAAATAAGGGAATGTCTGACTCCAAATTTCTATACACTTTAGCTTGAGTGTTCCAACTAATTTCATTTTGTATCCAAGACATGAAGCCTCTAAGTTGAATATCCCCAACATAAAGTAAGGGATTCCAAACTCAGTCATCCAGAACTACAAGATTATGAAGATAAAATTCACATAACAAATTTTTGATGACTATAGGAGAGTTATGGAAAGCTTGGAAAAAATGGGTAGGCTCTTGTAATGAGGGTGTCCTATCCTACATAATCCAGGTCATTTGATAGTTCAATAGCTATTCTTTAAGAAACAAAGAATAGATAGGTGATGGGGATCTATAACCCATTAAGGTAGGGATTAAAGATGTAATTTTGTCAAGCTTTACTCTTAACTGTTCTACCTTTTCCTCCTAAACAAGTGTTTCTGGATAATGACTATCTATGATTTTATTCAGTCCTTTCCTTTATTTTTTCTACTTTTCCCTCTTAGAATATAATTGCTTAGTCAATAGGAAATTAACATCTAACAAAGATGTTGGACTGGATTGAGTTGATATCAAACTATGGTGAGAATTATCTATTGCTTGAGGAACATATGACTTACCCTTATTAGCACTTCTCCTTTTTAAAGGATCCATCCAAATAATCATAGCTTTCTCAAGATTAGAGCATTGTTGAGCCATTGAAGTAATGTTTCTAATCCTTCATTCAAAATTTTCTCAACCACCTTATTGACAAGGTCCATATCAATAGATGTATTTTCTTCATAGGGTTCCCTCTCTACCATAGGAGATTCTACTGTAGGAGAAAATATTGGTTCATTTTCTTCCTTGATATAACTATTAGAATCATCACTTCCTCAATCATCTCCTTGAAAATTCCTAGAGGCTGGTCTTTGAAATACATAAGCTTGCTCCTTCGAGCTGGAGTCATCTCTGACTGTAATGACTTCTGCATTCTTGGGCTTATCAAGATCCTTCTCTATTTTTTCATCATGAAATTCCTCAAATGTACCCATAACTTCAATCCATTGCTTATCTTGCTGAGAAATTTTAGGCTGTAAATAAGCCTCTTACTGGATATTCTCATTTTCTTCTTCCTTCGGATAAAAATCTTGGGTTACCTAAGGTTCATTATGTGGAATCTCCTCAGTTGGTTTTGTTCTTCTCCTTGCACTTCTCCTTAATGGAGTTCCCTCCTTTTCTAGGGCTTTCCTTTTTTTGGAAGTGCTCCTGGTTGCAGGAGATGCCTTAGACTTCTAGCTAGTACTACGGTTTACTTTTTTCTTCTTATACTCTGGGGAAATTGTTTCTATTGTAGGGGCAACTTTAGCCTTCTCTATATGAGTCTCCAATTCCTCTTTATGAACTATTCTTAAAGTAGAGGAATGAGTAGAATCAGGGAAGTTAGAGGAATTAGGGCTTCTAACCTTAGGTTCCTTTTTCTTTTTGGATGACAAAGAACATTGTCCAATTTTGATAAAGATTTTTCTAATTCCTTTAGTAGTTTTAACACTCTCATCTACTCTACACCCAACTGGTTTTAGGATAGGCTCCTTAAACCATTGTAGTAGAAATTCCTACCTAGAAATATTTGACTACTCCTTTAAAGCCTTTTCCACTATCATCTTAATTAAGCAATGGTGGGAGATAGAGTTCTATCTACCCTCTTGTACTAGTATGGTTTGTTTTGACAAAATCCCAAATACAAAACTAAGGACATTGATATATCTGATTATCATGTCTTAAAAAAAATCAAGAATTTGAAATGAACATGTAGAAATGAGTATCTCCTTTATAGGTGAAATACTTAATGATAAAAACTACACATTGTGGAAATAGCTCAGGAAGGGATAGTCTAATAGTACCTTGCTTCTTATTAATATCAGGCTTTGGATCTCCATGTAGAGTGAATTGAGCTCTAGCGGAAGTTGGGTCAAGATTCTCTGTAAATTCCTAGTAATGGCACAAAAAATGATTGGTTAGAACAATATCCTAGTAAAACAAGGATTGGACATTCTTAAACAATGATTCATTTCTAAAATTCATCATGTTTCTACTTAGAACATCATGCTACACTCATTTAATGTATCAATCTAGGAACGTGAACTTGAAATAGTGACTACAAAGTTTATGCTTTAGTTCTTCTCGATAGTCATCACTACTAAGGTAAAAGTAGTTGCTACAATAAAATTATACTAGATACTAAACTTACAGTTTAATTCTCATCTTGAAGGAAAAACATAATAGTAATTAAATAATGCTTTGGAAATAAAAGTATGCTGCAGGATACAGTCAATGGTTCTGCTACCAGTGACTACAGGAACAACAATACTTAACAACTCAAAGGAAACTTAACTAAATTCTACTTAAGCATGAACAAATAATTCACCTTCCTTTGTGGGCCCCCATGAAAGTGTGAATAAATTATAACTCAAAGACTGAAGTGAAAAACTATCATTTATCTATTCAATAAAACATGAACACAAATAGAATATCAAGATGCTTTACTCTACTACTTGATTTCAACATCTAAGTCTCTTGGAAACATAAGTTCCAACTTATGTAAAGGAAACTAGGAAAAATAGAACACCGACAAACTATATCTTCCATTACATAGCATAACAGCTTTTAGTTTCAGGAGTGACAACATCATTTATGAAAGAAGATAAGCCATATTCAATACTTTAGAAATATAGGAATGCTCGACAACTAGGTTGTCTTGGACTAAATCAACAACTGCAAAGTGATAGAAGGAATGGAGCTATAATGAACTCTAAAGTAGTCACCCACCTTGAAAGACCCACTCATTCTTTAGTATGTGCTCCTTTCTTGACTTATTCTTCCTGCAAAAGGTTAACACAACAAAATCCAAAACAAAAATCCAAGTCATAGATCATAATAATTTTTCCCTATTTTAATGTAGCTTTGTCACACAACTATAGGAGGTCTACCCATCAAAGCTAGAGAAGACATATACTAGATTTACCATGACATTCATTATATATATATATATATATATATATATATATATATATATATATATATATATATATATATATATATATATATATATATATATATACAGTATTGTCTTTAAGTTCCATAAGCATCAAATAAATATATAGTTAACACTTATACACATAAAATATTGTATCATGTTTACGAAAAACTATAAAATATCCAAGTCTGTACTTAAAAAATCATAAACAAAACATCCCATAAACTTGGCTTATCAACCATTATATTCCTTATAACTCCTTTACAATGATCTCTTAAATAAATACTAAGCCCCCCCCTTATATATACATATACATACTTCTCCCTTACATATATATAGATATACAATTTTCCTTACATACTTCTCCTCCTTTGACATCAATGGTAGAGGTGTCAAAAATATGTAGACACAATTTTTTTGACTTCTTCTATTTAACTTGACATTCTAGATATACAATCTAAAAAACTAAGTTGTGGCATTTCAAGATCCTTCTTCCAGGTCTCTTTGACATTAATAGATATACTAATGATTGTGCAAAGTGCTAGGATGCTATTGAAAATAGATTGATACAAGTATGATAAATGTTTTTTAATCATTGTTTTGTCACTGATATCAAAGTTGCTACTTGCTAGTAAGACAATTGCTTATATGATTTGAGTACTATCATTTGTTTGATTGATGAAGATGATTTAATGAAATGAGATAACAATAGCACCTAGAGGAAAGGTTGAGTTATGATATGAAAAGGAGTACAAGGATCAATTAAGATAGTGATATTATAGTGCATTGATAATATACTTAAGGTTGCAAAGGATGGCTACATTGATTAAGTTTAGAAAAACAAGTTAAAAAAAGTTTTTCTGCCAAGCTTAACAATCTATATAGTTAGTGTAAGTCGAGTAAAAAATTAGTTGGAGCCAAGAAAAGTCAATTTTTGTGTAAGCCAAGTAAAGTTTAGTTGATGTTGAGCACTAGTAAACTTTAGTTCGTCCTGAGTGATTTGTTAGTTGATGCCAAGCAATGCAGTAAGTGTGGAGTACCAAAAGCCAGTTAATGTTGAGTGACAACATTATGAGAAAGATCAATAATTTGATGAATCTAAGCCGATAAGTTTTATTTCTTGAATTATGTGAACCATGTGGAAGATAAGATTGATGATTTGGTGGCAAAAAATTCATGGTGAACCATTTTGAGGAAAATTCAAAGAGAATTGAAGGATAAGTTTCTAGAAGGGAATAAAATGACATGATGGGGAGATTCACTAGATCCTACCTAATCCAACCTAACCCTAATATGGATGATGGAGGATGAGCATAAAAAGATCTTAATTTTCTAGTTATAGAGATGGCTGGTCAAAAGCAAAGGTTGTCATGTGTGAGAACCTAAGCAAGACAAGGAGTCTAGGTTATTGCTTCATTTTGTGACCTAAGAGAAGAGACTGCATTGGCAAGCAAAGCAAGAAGGCTTAAGGGTATGGATTCTTGAAAGATGAACAAGCTATTGGAGATGAAGTGTGTGAAAGACAAGAAAAATGGAGGATTGAAATAGAGATATGTAATCTACAAGTGTGTTGTAAGTTGTTATCAAATCAAGCCTTACTGTTACTTTCTAATCATTGTACCAATCTAGGCTAAATCCTTTGGATTAAGGTTGAACTAATAGTCATTTGTAAATCCTTTAACTGAGTGACATTCCAAATGAATGATGTACAATCCTCTAACAAGGCTCACTCCTAATAGGGTGATTGAAATACTTTAAGCAGGTCACATTTAACAGTGTACATTGTAACCTTTAATAGGGTTGGCCTTTCATAGGGCATCACTTTAGAAGAGTGAGAATGAGTAGCATGTTACTGGTGGTTTTTCCCAAATTGGGTTTCCACATTAAGTCATTGTGTCAAATGTGTTATTGAATATGTTATGTTTTATGTTTACATTTTAGCAAAGTTGATTTGACAGTGACATACAAGTTTAAGTAATTATATAATCTTATGGATGCATGCGTGATAAAATGTTTTATGGATATGGGTTCACTAAGCTATGAAAATTTTTAATTTTACATCTAGACCTTAGATATCTGATTCACACTCTAGTTATTCTAAAGAATTCAAATAATTGGTATCAGAGCCATCTGCTTAAGAGGACTAGTTTGAAGGTACTAGAAGCAAAAAGATTAAGATGTCAAAAAGAGAGGTACCCAAGCTTAATAGAGATAAATTTCCTACATGAAAAAGTTTGATGAAGCTACACCTAGGAGGTCTTGGAGATCATGCACAATCTACTATTGCTATTGAGCATGTTGATCTTGCTGGAGTCTTAACTGCTAAAGATTTGAAAAAGAAGAAAGAACACAACCAGAAAATGTTAGAGATTGCCTCTTCCCTAAGTTATGCTAAGTTTTATGATATCAATGGATATGGCAATGCAAAGAAAATGTGGGATTCTCTACACACTATCTATGGAGGTGACAAAAATGTTGTAAGAGCCAAAGGTAAAAGTCTTAGAGGTAAGTTTGATGATATGAGAGTACAAGAAAGTGAGAATATTGCTCAATATTTCTCTAGGATAAAAGATGTGATTAATGAAATAAGAGGAGCTATTAGTAAAATAGATGATGATACTGTACTAAGAAAATTTATGAGAACATTGTTGCCCATTTATGCTATTAAAGTTTTTGCAATACAAGAACTGAGATGTATGCTAGGGAATGATCTCAAAGCTAATCTATCAATTTTGATAATTACAAACTTGACAATTTTGAATATGATTTCAAAGCTAATCTATAATTGAAGGAAACTAATGAGAAGAAGAAGAAAAAGGTAAAATATGTGTCCACTAATACTGATACAGATAAGGAAGACCTAGAACAACTTGAAGCACTAAGGGCAAGGAGATTTCATAGAGGTAAAGAAAAATTTAAAGATAAGTTACCTATCATATGTTTCAATTGCAATGAGGTTGGTCATATTGTTGCTAGATTTCTAGAGAATAAAAATTACAGAGGTGGTGACAAGTACAAAATTAGAAGAGATGAAAAAAAATCACAAAGACAAAGAAAAGAAGTCTTGCTACATTGCTGAAGAAGAAACTAAATATGGATATGAAAATCATTATGATGAAGTGGTGTATGTTGCAATGAAGGATGACTCTAATCAGGATGAGGCAACTGCACTAATGTCTTGTGTGAACAAGAATGATTGATGGATCATTGATAGTGGGTGTTCACATCACAGGACTAGAAATGAAAGTAAGTTCATTACCTTGAATTATTATTATGAAAATAGTGTAAGGTTTGGTAATGATGCACCATGTCTGGTATAAAAAAAAATTGTTCTATCAAAATCACAAAAAAGAATTTGTGTGACAATGCTTATTATGTTGAAGGACATAACTATGATTTGTTGAGTATATCACAATGAAACAATTTAGGTTGTAAGGTTGAGTTTGAAAACAAGATTGCTAACATATATGATACTGATGGAAAAATAATTGGAAAAGGTGATCAAACTAGAGGTAATCTATTTTGTCTTGATATAGAGGATGCTGCTTGTTTAATTGTATAATTTGATGATGTATGGCTATGGCACAAGAGGTTATGTCATGTTAATTTTGATAACATTTTTAGTATCAATAACATGAGAAGCATCAAAGGTTTTCCTAAGTTGAAGAATCCTAACAATATAATTTGCAAACAATGTCAGTTAGGCAAAATGATAAAGTAAAGTTTTAGGAGTAAGACTCATACCTCTTAAGGAATACTAGAGATTGTTCCTACTAACTTGTGTGGACCAATTGAAGTGAAAATCTAAAAAGCAGATAAGTACATTATGCTACTTGATGATTATTCTAGAATGATGATAGTTATGTTTCTAAAAAAGAAATTTGATGCTTTCCAAATGTTTAAGTGGCACTTAGCAAGAGTTGAGAAGGAAACATGTAAAAGTCTAAAATGTTTGAGATCTAACAGAGGAGGAGAATTTACATCAAATGAGTTTGAGATGTTTTGTAATGATAGAGAAATCAAAAGGCATACATCTGCTCCTAGGATCCCTCCACAAAATGGAATTGTTGAAAGGAGGAATAGGTCTATTATGGATTGTGCTAGGACACTCATGATGGAGAAAAATGTTGCTATGAAATACTACAGAGAAGTTGTAAGTATAGTTGTGCAAGTCAAGAAAGGTACTCATTCAACACCTTTTGAGCTATCATATGATACTCACCCAATGTAAAATATTTTAAGGTATTTGGAAGCAAGTGTTATATTCTCAAAGATTTCAAGAATGGTAAATTAGATGCAAAAAGTGAAGAAGGTATATTTCTTAGTTATTCCACAAGAAGTAAAGCATATAAGTGTTTACATACTAACACTAACAAAGTTGTGAAAAGTGAAAATGTGAAATTTGATGAGTATAAAGAGGTATATGAGGCTGAACCTATGAAGGAACCAGAAGAATACAAATCATTTGTATGATTTATGAAGTTATGGCTGTAGATGAAGATGTTGTAAATCAAGTTACAAATCAACATCAAGTTTCAGTGACTGTCGAGTCACATACTATGAATGCCAAGTTACATTTAGGAACTGAGCTATATTTAGCTATCAAGTTACAGAATGAAGTTGAGGCACATTTTGATTTTGAGATTAGTATACATGAAAGAGATGTTGAACTAATTAACATAGAAATACATAGTGATTTAGAAGTGAAGAGACCAAATGAAGAAAACAAAGCAAAACCAACATTGTCTAAGTATGTCAAGAGACATCACCCTGCTGCACAAATCATTGGAGATAGAGATGCTAGACCAATCTCAAGGAACAAACTGAGAAATGATACATGTTTTCTTAGCATGCAAGAACCTAAAATAGTGAAAGATTCCTTAGAAGATGTGGACTGGAGCAAAGCTATGGAAGAAGAGATTGAACAAATTGAGAAAAACAAAACATGGAGTCTAGTTCCTAGAGTAGAAGATAAAAATGTGATTGGTACAAAGTGGATATACATAAATAAGTTAGATTAAAATGGTGAAGTCACAAGGAATAAGGAAAGATTAGTTTGTAAAAGATATGCACAAGAAGAAGGGATTGACACTGGAGAAACATTTTCCCCTATTGCAAGATTGGAACCAGTAAAAACTCTGCTTGCTTACTCTGCATACAAAGGTTTCAAAGTTTACCAAATGGATGTTAAGTTTGCATTTCTGAATGCTATATTAGAGGAAGAAGTTTATATAGAACAATCAGAAGGATTTATTGATGCTGATAACAAAAGTATGGTATGTAGACTACACAAAGCTTTATATGGTTTGAAGCAAACACCAAAAGCATGGTATGAAAGGCTTCATAATTATTTTGTGAAGATTGGATTTGAGAGGGGTGATAATAACGAAAATTTGTACTTGAAGACAGAGAAAGGAAAAAGTATTTTACTATTTGAGATTTCTATTGATGATATCATATTTGGAGGTCAAGATAATTTATGTAAGGCTTTCAAAAATGAAATGGAGAAAGAATTTGAGATGTCTATGTTTAGAGAGATCAAGTTCTTTGTGGGTTTGCAAGTATATCAGATGAAATATGCTATATACACCACTCAGTCAAAATATGTTAAGGAGATATTTGAAACTTTTGGATTAGAGGATTCCAAGTCAATAAGAACACCTATGGTGATAGGACATAAATTGTCAAAGAAAGATGATTAAACTGAGGTGAATCAAACATTATAGAGGTTTATGATTAGCAAATTACAATATGTAGTACATAGTACACCTGATATTGCATTATCTATAGGGATAGTTGAAAAATTCTATACTAATCCTAGGGAGAATAATTTGATGACAATAAAGAGAATAATGATATATTTGAAAGGAACAGAGGACTATGGTCTATACTATAAGAAAAATGAGAAATTTGAATTGAGAGCCTACATTGATGTTGATTGGGCTAGAAATGTTGATGACAAAAAGAGCACTAGTGGAGGAGCATTTTTTATAGGAAAAAGGCTAGTTACATGGACTAGCAAGAAACACAAGTATATTTCTCAATCTACTATTGAAGTAGAATATGTTGCTACTACAGTAAATTGTACAAACATTGTATGGATCAAACAACTACTCAAAGGTATGAAGGAAGAAATCACTGAACCTCTGATACTTTATTGTGATAATAAAAGTGCTATAAATATGTCAAAGAATCATATGACACATACATAGATTAAGCACATTGCAATCAAGTATCATTATTTGAGAGAATTAGTTCAAGATAAAGAGGTGAAGATGGAATATGTTAACACAAAAGAGAAAATAGCTAATATCTTCACAAAAGCATTACCTAAGGATGCTCATGAATATCTAAGAGGTAAACTAGGGGTGATATCCCTATCAAAGGCTATCTAAGAAGCAAGAGGAGTGCCCTGCATCAAACAAGTTGATGGACATATGTTATATATTGATGCAGTGGATCTCACTTTAGGAATTGTTTAAAGTAATCAAAGAGCTGGAACTACAAATTAGTCACAAGTTAGGTGATCAAGGGAAAACTAAGAATGTTCATATATGCATATTAAAAATGAAAAAGTTAGCATTACCTAAGGATGCTCATGAGTATCTAAAAGGTAAAATAGGGGTGATACCCCTATCAAAGGCTATCTAGGAAACATGAGGAGTGCCCTACATTAAAAAAGTTGATTGACATATGTTATACATTGATGCAGTGGATCTTACTTTAGGAACTACTTAAAGTAATCAAAGAGCTAGAACTACAAATTAGTCACAAGCTTGGTGACCAAGGGAAAATTGATAATGTTCATATATGAATATTAAAAATGAAAAGTCTTTGGCATTGTTGTCAAAGAGGGAGATATTACTGAGGGAGAAGAGGGAGAAATCTTGATCCTCCTAATTTTGTTGAGGGAGAAATAAGATACAAATAAAAGACACATGGAATATTTGCTTAGAGGGAGAAAATGTACCTCTTGATTTAATCTACCTAATGAGAGGGAGTTAATGTCAAGGGACATATAAGAAGTGATGAAGAGGGAGTCATAAGGATGGTTTTATTGATTGTCTATTGACTAGAACAAAATTTTGTAACCTATTCAAAAGATGAAAGTTGCCGATAGAGGGAGAGATTTCAATAACAAAGATTTTTTTTTTTGGTATTTTATTGGTTATACTAATTGAGTTTGGTTAGTTTGGTTTTCCATCAATGCCGAAGAGGGAGATTGTTGAAAAAAAATTGATACAAGTATGATAGATGTGTTTCAATCATTGTTTTGTCACTCATGTCAAACTTGCTACTTGCTGGAAAGATAATTGCTTATATGATTTGAGTGCTATCATTTGTTTGAGTGATGAAGATGATTTGATCAAATGAGATAACACTAGCACCTAGAGGAAAGGTTGAGTTATGATATGAAAAGGTGTAGTGGGATTAGTTAAGATAGTGATATTATAGTGCATTGATAATCTACTTAAGGTTGCAAAGGATGGTTACCCTGATTAAGTTTTGAAGAACAAGTTAAAGAAAGTTTGTTTTCCAATCTTAACAATTTGCATAGTAGGTGCCGAGAAAAGCTAGTGTAAGTAGAGCAAAAAATTAGTTGGAGCCAAGAAAAGTCAATTTCAGTGTAAGTTGAGTGAAATAATGTAAGCTGAGTAAAGTTTAATTTGTGCTAAGTGATTTGGTATTTGATGCCAAGCAATGCAGTTTGTGCTTAGCACCAGAAGCTAGTTAATATTGAGGGACAACATTATGAGAAAGATAAAGAATTCAATGAATTTGAGCTGACAAGTTTGATTTCTTGAATTATGTGAATCATGTGGAAGATAAGGTTGATGAGCTAGTGGCACAAAATTCATGGTGAACCATTTTAAGGTGAAATCAAAGAGAATTGAAGGAGAAATTTCTAGAACGGAATAAAATGAAATAATGGGTAGACTCATTAAATCAAACGTAACCCTAAAATGGATGATGGGGGATGAAAATAAAATGATATTAATTTTCTATTTATAGAGATGGATAGTTAGAAGAAAAGGTTGTCATAGTATGAGAACCTAAGGAAGACAAGGAATCTAGGGTATTGCTTCATTCAGTGACCTAAGAGAAGAGACCGTATTGGCAAGAAAATAAAGAAGGCTTAAGGGCATTGATGCTTGAAGGGTGAACAAGCTATAAGAGCTAAAGTGTGTGAAATCCAAGTAGAATGAAGGATTGAAACATAGATCTATAATCTACAAGTGTTTTATAAGTTGTTATCAAATTAAGCCTTACTGTTACCTTCTAATCATTGTACTAGTCTAGGGTAAATCCTTTGGATTAAGGTTGACTTATTAGTCATTTGTAAATCCTTTAATCGGGTGACATTCTAAGTGAATTATCTAAAGTCCTCTAACAAGGCTCACTCCTAATAGGGTGATTGCAATCCTTTAACCAGGTCACATTTAAAAGTGTGCATTGTAACCTTTAATAGGGTTGGCCTTTCACAATGCATCACTTCAAAAGAGTGAGAATTAGTAGCATGTTACTAGTGGTTTTTCCCAAATTGTATTTCGATGTTAAATCATTATGTCAAATGTGTTATTGAATTTTTTATGTTTCATATTTATAATTATGCAAATTTGATTTGACAATAACCAAAAAGTTTAAGTAATTGTATGATCTTATGGATGCATGCATGATAAAATGGTTTATGGATATGGGTTCACTAAGTTGTGAAATTTTTTAATTGTACATATGGACATTGGATAACTAATTCACTACCTCCCCCCTTAGTTATTCTAAAGAATTCAAAAAGATGACACTTCAACCGTGCTCAAGTTAGTATCGATAAGTTTGTCATAGGATGCCATAGCTGCAAGACACTCCTCCAATTTTCTCTCTAAAATGATAACTTTGGGTGATAAATATTATGCAAGGATAGAGACTCTCTTGATTACCTTCTCCTTATCAGATTCAATTCCTCTGATAACAATGCGAATATTCTCCATTTCTGTCCCAATATCTTCAATTTTTGCCTCTAGTTGTTTTAATCTAGTAGTGAGTGTTTGAAGCCCACTCATTTGGCCTTTGATCAGATTATCAAACTTTGATAGATAATTGTATGAAAATATGCATTTTTCATACAATTTCTTGCCTTCATCTATACTGTTCCTTAGTTCTTTAATGCACACATCCAATGTTTTCAAATAATTTCTGACACTAACACATACTACATTAAATAGTGATGCATCATGTCTTGTCTGTGCTTGTACTAAAGCAATATCAAACAAGGTGGTGAATTTTGCATTAAAATATTACCATTTCTTTTTCCTTTTTCTACAAGCCTAGTTTTGTAACAGTTGTTTGTACCTGTCGTCTACAGTCTTTCTAGAACTTCTTCCAATGTTCTCTCCAAAGTCTTCATAGATTTATTCTTCTCAAGTAGCTTGCTCAAGGAGCTCATTAGACCTTTCTGATAATAATCATCATCATTAGATATTACTAGCAATAGTTAAACTACTATTGCTAGGGCAGCTGCTATAATAGGTATAATTGATAGTGCAACATAAGGCATGTTAGCTTCATGCTAAAAGACTACCTTCCTAGATTTAATTTCTACATGTTTTAGAGTGGCAAGAATGTAGATTATTGCATCACAATCTTCCATTTTTTTTGTAGTTTAGAAGTCTCCTTCACTTCTTCTTTCTTTCTTTCTTTCTTTCTTCCTTCTTCTATCCTTGCTTTTTGCTTTTTGGCTTCTTTCCTTCTCTCTTCTTTTTTTCTCTTTTCATCTTCAATCTTCTTAATTTCTTTTTCTTTCCTCCTTTCCTCTTCTTTTCTCTCTTCCCTTGCTTTATCATCCTCTTCATCTGAGATGGAGTAGGTAGTAATATTGCCAACAACGGTTGTCCCATATTTTACAAAATGGTTCTCTTTAGTATCTACAGTTATATGTGTACTATCCAAGTGCATGGATTCAATACTAATAACTATATAGGAGGTGAGTTTTTTGAATTTCCTCAACCTCTTCTTCACCATAACTAGGTGTATTGACCTCAACATATATAGGAATTTCTATTTTAGGCTAGGCACTTTCCTTAGTGTTCTTAGGCATGGAAGTCATATACTTCACTATAATCTCTTCTGTCTCCTTTACCTTTTCATAGTTGCCTCCCATAAGAGGAATTTCTCTTCTTTTATTTCTCAATGAAGGCTTAATGTCTTTCAAAATATTTTCTACATCCTTATCTATGTTGACTTCACACAATTTCCTAATCATACTCTCTCTGAGTTTTATATCTTCCTCTACTACTCTTCTCTTTCTGTTTATAAGTCTATTATACAAATCTTCCAGAATCTTATTCTAATTTCTATAAAACCTCTTATTTCTAAAAATCATATTCCTTACTATAGCATTTTATAATTTTCTTCTATACATATTACTATACAAACTATAATACTTATTTAATTGAACAAAATTGTCATTTTTTATAATCTACATATTCAGATTTTTAACTTTGGGCTTCCAATATTTCTTACCAGTTGGAATCCTTCCTTCTCCAACTACCTATTATATTGTCTTTTCTATAGTCTCTTTATTAGACTCCTCAGATTCACTGATTTGTAGTGTTTTCCTTCTCTTTTCGAGTCCATTGGTGGTTTTCTTGACCCTTTTCGTGGGGGATGGTGTTGATTATTTCTTAACCTTATCCAATCTCTCTGATTTCCTTTGCATAGATGTTTCCATTACCACAACATCATCAAATTTCTTCTTTTGTTGACCAAGTTGTACCTTGATTGGTTAAACTTGTGAAACTGCTGCATATATTGCAGTAGGTATCTATGTAGTAGGTCCGGCTACTATCTCTCCTTTAGAGGGTGCTACAATGACAATAGGTGTAGCTACCAACACCTTAGATTTCCCACTAGTCTTAATCTCCAAGGCTATACCTTTGATTTCATTGAACTCTTGTCTAGTCATGCCTGACTCTTTAAGGATAGATTGTATCTTTTTCTCCAAATTCCTTTTGATTTCCTTATCGTGAAGTTCAAAATAAACTTCCCTTATCTTCTCTTCTAATGTTCCCCATCTTGGACATTTAGTGTCCCTTTTAGATTGTAGTATAATCTTTTCATATCTTCAATGAACTATTCACTCATTTCATAGCCCATAGGCTCAATAAATTTCACTTTAGGTTCAACTGCCTCCATATAGGTTGTGTCAGTCTCTACCATAGAGAATATTTCATCTTTGTACTTCTCTACCATAGAGGGAGGTAATCTATATCTTTTCTTCATTTCCACTTGAAAACTCTTCATCATCCTATCAATGTCTCTATCTTTGACATCTTCAAGTTTTTCCATGTAACACTAGGTGACCATCTTCATAGATCATTTATTGTTGTCCCAATTTATCATTCTAGGAAACTACTTTGTTGTATGGAAAAAAAAGTGTCAATAAGGATTTGAATATGAAAATAGCATTCTTAGTTTTCTTTAACTTTGCAATGTTGTCCAATAATTGCACTCTGATTATTTCACACATGTTTAGTTTCTTCTTTTCAACTTCCATAACATAGGTTGCATGTAAAAATCCTGTTAAACTGTGTTTACTCGAGAGCTGTGATTTAGCTTGTATCCTACAATCTTGCTCAACACTATGATCCAATTTCCTAAATTAGGTCTACTCTCATGTTTCTTCCATCAAACTTAGTCTTCAATTTTGTTTCCATAGTCTCTCTTACATTTTTGTCAATTATGGGATTACAACCTTCATTGCTTAAACCTCTGACCTTATGAACTAGGTCATTTCCAATTATAATAGGTACATCACCTACCCAAAACATCTCTTCATGGACTCTTCTTAGAATAATTCTACTCCATTCATGATTGTTGAACTCCATATAAAACATATACTTAATCAGGTTTGGTTCATTCAGGTAGGTGTATTCAACTTGTAGGGTTAAGTCTCCATTGCATATAACTCCTAAATCCTTGTGGATATCTTCATCATTGATACTTTTAAATTTTCAATGAATGTAACTTATAATGTCTTCTACATGAAGTACATTCAGTGAGATTTGAGAAAATGCTCCTAACAGATCATCAATGAGTGAAACAAATGGGCACTTCTTGAATTTGTACTTAGGTCTCTCACTAATATCACATACTAACTAACTTTCCATAATTGATTACTATTTACATTGTAAATTCCAACTAGAGATTTGTAAAATACCTTGAATATAATGTATTAGGGATTCTACAACTTCACACTTCACATGTTTCACTTCACACTTTAATCTGCCATTAAATCGCTCATAAATTTCTCCAAACTCTTTACACGATCAAATGGTACTCACAATATTTCTCACAATCCTAAATCATTTCACTTTTAACAATGCATTGAATGCACATCTACTTCATCTTCAAAAAGTTGTTACTGATTAATAGTAAACTTGTTTTCTTTTGTATGACTTACTATGATCATAAAAATGCTTGTACACTTGATCATAGCTTCCTTACTCTGACCTCTATCTTCTATTGACTGCACACCTTCTAATTTCCTTTCTAACATCAGTACTAATTAACTGACACTACACCTCCATTGGAAATGCTTAGTTCAAATAAGATGAGTCACAAAAAACTACTGATTTTAGTCTTCTATTAGGTGCATCAAAATACCGCTCTTCCAAAACTATATAAGAACTTTCTCGATTAATAGCTTTCACAAATTTTCTTCCTTGAATTCATCAACATGCTCTTTAAGTGCTTCCTTCTGATTGTTATCACTACCACTATCATTTCTTCTATCATTTGTGTTATTTTTCCTTCTGTAATTAGGATTCTTGTTGAAGTTCCTTTTGTCCATTCTACAAAATCTTGTTGTGTGTCCAAAGTTATTGCATAACTAACATACAAGTGCATTCCTTCTCTAATTGGTTCCATTCTGACTATCAGGTGCTCTGCAATTCGTTGCAATATGTCTAGGATTGTTACATTTGTAACATACAACTTGTTTCCTTTCATCATTAGGTTTTTCTCTATCATTAGATCTTCTTAATGACCTTCCTCTTTCATTACCTATAGGGTTAGTATTCCTAAACATTCTACTATTTGTGTTATTACTATAATACATAGGTTTGTCACAATCTACTGCATTATGTCCATAACCATGAAAATTATAATAATAGAAATTAGTGATAGGTTTAAAAGACTTACCTATGCAATCTCTCTTCATATGACCAACTTCATTGCATATGAAATATCTACTTCTGAATTCATGTCTAACTTCAACTTTCTTAGCTTCATCAACTTGCTCTATTTTCTTTGGTTCATCATGTTTTTTAGACAAATCAACTAGTTTAACTTCTTTAGATACACTTGATTCAATCTTACTTTGATCACTTTCTTTAGGCTTAGGGGTTTTAACAACTAGATCTAGTTCTTTTCTAATTTCAACTTTCTTGGCAAATTTTCTCCAATAAGGTATCTAAGACTTGTCTTATCATATGAAGGTCTCTGGTAAAATATTTGTTCATCAATTTTCTCACTACTGGAATAAATCTTCACTAATTGTTGTTTAGCTTGTGTCAACTCTCCTTTCACAATGCTATTCTAGTTCTTCATGCTCAATCTTGATAGAATCTAATTCAGATGTTACTTGAATCAACTAGGATCTTAGTCTGCATTCTTAGATTTCAAATCTGGTTTAGTTTTCCTATTATCTTTGTTAAGACTTAACTCAAGTTCAACAATTTTAACTCATGCTTCAAATATCATTTTATTTCTTGAGGTTTCCTACTTCATTATTATCACTATTTTTCTCATTTGATTCCTTTCTAGATCTTAGATCATCAATCTTATCTTTTAGTTTACCAATGTAGGCTTTTGCATCTTCATACCTATCTTTCAAGTTATCTCTTTCTTTTGTAAGAAGATCAATTTTCTCAAGAGCTTCTTCAAGGTTTCTCTTTAACTGTTCCAAATCCATAGAGATCTTACTCGATCTGTTAAACCTCTATTGAGTAACTGATTCTGATACCAATTGTTAGAAATAGATAATACTAGGAGAGGGGGGGTGAATCAGTATTCTACAAACTTTAGACCACAATTGAATATTTTTAATTACTTTATAACTTGCATATGGAAGTAAACCAATACTAAATAGTAAATATAACCATACATAAAGATAATTCATAACATCATTATTTTTTAACTAGGGAAACCTTGGCCAAAGGAAAACCCCAGTGGGGATGATATCTTTGTCAAGACTTAACTCAAGTTCAACAATTTTAACTCATGCTTCAATTATCATTTTATTTCTTGAGGTTTCCTACTTCATTATTATCACTATTTTTCTCATTTGGTTCCTTTCTAGATCTTAGATCATCAATCTTATCTTTTAGTTTACCAATGTAGGCTTTTGCATCTGCATACCTATCTTTCAGGTTATCTCTTTCTTTTGTAAGAAGATCAATTTTCTCAAGATCTTCTTCAAGGTTTCTCTTTAACTATTCCAAATCCATAGAGATCTTACTCGATCTGTTAAACCTCTACTGAGTAACTGCTTCTGATACTAATTGTTAGAAATAGATAATACTGGGAGAGGGGGGGTGAATCAGTATTCTACAAACTTTAGACCACAATTGAATATTTTTAATTACTTTCTAACTTGTCTATGGAAGTAAACCAATACTAAATACTAAATATAACCATTCATAAAGATAATTCATAACATCATTATTTTTTAACTAGGGAAACCTTGGCCAAAGGAAAACCCCAGTGGGGATGATACCCACAAGATGATCCACTAAACAAAAGAATCTTGTTAAGGATATTGATCCTGTTAGGAGTCTATGTAATACATATAGTGTCTCAAGTCCTTGTTCCAACACTAGGCCTTGTTAAAAGCCTTAAACTCATTAGGAGTTTCTTAACCTTGTTAAGTATTTCTAGATCAAATACAATGTATGCAAGAAGAGTCCACTGCCTTAACATGCAATATACAAATAAGTTTCTTCACAAGAATAGGTATACATACAATACTTGTCTCACTACTATAACTCACACTTTCTCTAATCATACATCATAGTTCCTATCACATAAGGCTCACATATCACTTATACTTCCTTCACAATAGTTTACATCACACACACACATCACATTAATTGCACAAGATATGATCTTTACTTATACCTTGCAAATTAGAAAAACTATGCTTAGTCGACCTTTATGCTTTCATGTACATGATTGAATTATTATAACTTAGGATGTTGAATCATCATGATTAAGTAATTATTTTATTACCAAAATAATTCCTTAAGCCATATAATTCAATTTAATGACATGCTCTATTCTTCTTGTTAATTACATGTGTTAGTAATTCCTCTATAACTTACATCATACAATCCAAATAGATTTGCACACTAATATATGTCTTCATGACATTGTCAACTATCAATCCTCAACTATGCAGAAGCTGACTCAACGTTTGTCATCCATACCATAGATTACTTTAGTGGTGAATCTTTTCCTTTTGGCAATCCCATCTCATGGGTCAATCTTCATTTGGCGAATAGGGCATGTAACATAGGTCAACTACATCACTGAATATTTATCAAATTTGGGTCCAATGCTCATGGTAGTTGTCCATTAGTTACCACATGATTGGTCAAAAATATTGGTCCAATCACCAATGCAATATACATTTTGGATACATTTATTTTAAATTTTTTTCCATCCTTTGCATGCTATTTCTTATTGGACAATGTTCCTTTTCCATTATTACAACCAAAAAAATTTCATCACCTACCATTTTCCTGATGTGTGTCGACCACTAGCCCCATTTAGCCAACTATTTCCTATTTTGGTCTTGCATAGGAAGGTATGTTACACCTACTTTTGACATTCCCACTTGTCAATCTTGCATAATTTGTCAACCTAGATTGGACTATAAGATATTATTATTCTACACAATTCACTCTTTTCTAGTCTAGAGACTAACGTTTCTTATCACTACCAAAGTTTCAGAGTGCTGAGTGCATTGCCCATTGACTTGTGGACTGTATTTTTCATTAAAAGTAAGTGATTTATTTATTTATTTTTTATGTGGATAGTGGTACTAATACTATTTATTTTTTAGTTTTACTATCCAGTGTCCACTAGTGACTAGACATCTCACATGCTAAGATAGGTTTGTGAATTTTATTGGGTAGTACCATAGACTGTAGTACCATAGCAGTTGTACCCTTTTAATGAATCATATTATTATTATATGTAGTCTAAGTAGTCTACTATCACAATATTAGACTCGTCACTCTTTGAGTCTTTTGCTCAACAACCAAGTTGATTTATTTTTTGCAGCCTTTATCAATTTACAATGTCAAACAAGAGGGGTAATAGGGGTTTCGGTAGGATCCATGAAAGCCAAGAGAGGCCACCATTACCAAAATGTAGAACCATATCTATATATTTTGGTGGTAGAAATTTTGGCAACCTACAAGATTCAAAAGTTAGATCTCTAGTACTTATTGAAAAAGGAGATTCATCACAACTTGGAGACCATATTGAAGAAGTTCAAGTTGGTGAATGCAATATCTTAGTCGAGGATGAACTTGAACATGATTTGGAGGCACTTCCCTTGAGTAGGAAGTCACAAACTAATATTATAGACTTGGAGTTTGTTCCAGACCATTCAGGTGAGAAAACCAAAAGTGATTCAATAAATCATGTTCATGCACAAAAGTGGAAAATAAAATTGGAATAAAAGAAAGATCAATCTCGCTGGGATCTATCCAAAAGGAATTTTCAATTAGAATGGGTGGAAAAGTACTAGTTCATTAAATTAGTGGCCAATCCAATTGATGGTGAGCCTCATGTAGAATGCACATGTAAGATTTTCATTGAGATAACAAAGAAGGAGAAGAGGTTGCAGCTTAAACTTGATACCATAGAAAACCATGTTGATAAAGTTTACAAAAAGGAAACTATAGATGGAGTTGAAAAATTTGTGCTAACTTGGAAAACAAAGTACAACTGTTTGCATATCAGGAATGCCAAAATATATGAGTTAAAAAAGAAATTATGGGAGAAGCATTTTGCTGTAAGAGGTTCCATTGAAGATTTTATTGGGAAAGCAATGGAAGTGCAAAATATGGGAAATACAATTAAATTAAGTGTGGTCTTTTATATTTTGAGTCGAGGACATCCTATGATAGAATACCCTTCAATTACTACTTTATTGCACTTTTTAAAAGTTTAAAACTATCTAAACAGTCACTGGTTAGTAAACAATATGTGGGAATGGGCTAGTTGTCTTGCATAGGTTGAAAAAAAAGATATGAAGGAAAAAATAAAACACTCAAATTTTATTGCATTGTCTCGAGATGAAGTTACATCAATTGATAATACTTCTTGGGTGTGCATGCATGTTTATATTGGAAACAATATTTTTCGTCAACCCTTTTTACGATTTGTCGCTAAATTGAATTGTAGTGTGATAGCTGAAAATTTATATGATTTATTAAAGAGTACTCGAATTGATTGTGGAGGTTTGAATAACATGGAGATTGCCAAAAAGTTGGTGTGTGTTGGAGCAGATGGAGCTTTGGTTATGCAATTTCATAAAGGTGGTCTTTGCGAGAAAATCAACAATGATTTAGAACCCTACCCTATTCCCATTTACTACATGGTCCATCAAATGCATTGAGTAAACTCTGAATATTCATCATTTCTTGGACTAATCCACTTTGTGCAAGGAAGATTCCCTTGGCTATATTCAATTCTAAGTAATGTTAAGATACTCTTAACTTTAGTAGCTATTCTCCCCATGCTACAAGACATGAGAAATATTATGGAAAATGATCAATAAAGAGCTATGTACATTGCAAAATATAATAAGTAGCATAAAATGACATGTACTAGCCTGGATACTCTGTATTGATTACTACTACTAGATGAATCAAAGTTTGAAAAGTGGATAGAAATCATAGATTTAAACAATCTTAGGAATTTTTTACATATTGGTGCAAATGATGAGGTATGTGCAAGGGTACGTGGAGTTGACATACCAATATAGTATTATGCCCATGTCAAGCCCAACTCCAACCCTAATGAAGTAGGAAGTGAAGTAGAATTAGAACCAGAGAAGGGACTTTCATGTATTACAAGTGAAGACTTCAAGAAGATCAAAGACCCTATGGTTGACTCTATCAAGCGAGTTCGCTACAATATTTCATCACAAATTAGATTTAGATTCCCTCTAGAGGAACTGCTCGAAGCAGTGTCTATTGTTTTTCCTCAATATTGGTCTCTAAACTATCCAAGTGATTTTTGAAGAAGGATGACAACTTTGATTCAATAGTTTTGCAACCTTAAAGTAATCAATGGAGTGACTATAAATGGAATTTTAGATGAATCTTGACTGAGAGATCAATCATATTCTTTTGCAAACATAATGAGGGAACAATATGTCATAGAGAAGCCAAATGAAGAGGGAGCGGTAACAAAGCTTTAGAAAAACCTTAGTTAGAGCAATCAGTTGAGAGAGTCAATACCAGAATATTTCAAGATTACCAATTTATATTTGATAATGATATTGGGTGTAGTGGAGGATGAGAGAGTTTTTAGTACTTTGGGCTTCCTAAAGTCAAAGGTTAGAAATAAATTAGACAAAAAATTGGATAATTGTTTGAGGCTCTATAATTATAGGTATTGGGTAGATATTTTTTCTTATGATAGGGCTCTCAGCATTTGGAGAAAAAAATGTGGAAGAAGAGAGATGGCCAACATTTCAAACCCAAGTGGAAGTGGTAGTGGTGGTGGCAGTGGTAGTGGTACTGGTGGTGGCAGTGGCTAATGTCCTAATATTGGAAGCAATGAAGATGATGTTGACTTTGGCATGCATACTAACACTGATAGTGAATCTAAAAAAAACACAATGAAAAATAAAATGTTATATGCAATAAATGAGGAGGATTCTAATGATAGTGATGTTGAGCTAGTCCAGGTAGAGTGACAACTATAGCAGCTTCTCAACTTCAAGTTCTAACTTCTACATGAGTCAAGTAGTAGGATAGTAGCTCTAGTCTAAGACTCTATCTACTAATTAATTATGTTTGTAGAAGTTAATTTATAGCCTTATTTCATTGTCCTTTTATATATGCTTAATTTTTTTTTAAACATGTTGATGTTATGAACTTACATGTTGAGATTTTCATTGAAACTAGTTTTTACTTTTAGAGTCTACACATGTTGAGATTTTCATTGATTGTATTTTTTTAACATGTTGAGATTTTCATTGATTATAGTTTAAATATAATAATACATGTTGAACTTGAGATTTTCATTCATTCAAGTTTTTAGACATTTTTAGACTTTCATTGATTCTAATTTCTTTAAGAAATTGTAACATAATGCATTTAACAGAATAAGCTTTATTTAAAAAAATGTATTATAATTTAGCCTATAAAATAATACATTTAACAATTACAACCCTTTTCAAATGACTTAATGTCAAATGACCCTGAATTCCCTTTGCAAATGACTCAATGTTGAATGACCTGAATTCCCTTTTATAGATACAAGGGAGCAATAATAGTTGTAGGTTTGTTTGTAATTGTATACATAATCAAATTATTACTACATAATACATTACATGTGTACAATCACATTGCCAATATGCCACATCACCAATTGTACAATTTTTTCAAGTAGGAGTAGGGAATTTTTTTCCATTTCCTCTGTGTAGTAATAGTATGCCAGTGCCTAGCTATCCAACTATCCTAATATGCTGGCTCTTGATTCCTGTATCAATTAACATTAAACAAAGTTGAAATTAAATCCAAAATTTGAAACTAAAGAGCAATAAGTAACAAAATGATTATAGTAGTATCACTTACTAAGTTGTTACTTCTTAGTGCTATCAACTATGACTATCATTGACACTAACAATAATAATTTGAGAAGATGACCTAGCTCTAGTAATGTTCTTTAGGGAACTCCATTCTACATCATTTGGAAACTCTATTTTTTGAGGTTGTAGCTAAATAGTTGTAACCTTAGGGTAAGTGAACCAAGTTGTGGTGCCAAAAAGGTGACACATTTCATTTTTTTTCAAATTTCAATAGTGCGTAAGTGCTATAGTGCACATGCGCTATGGCTTTGGTAACCCAAGCCATAGTGTGAATGTGCTATAGTGCGTACATGCTTTTAAAAAAGAAAAAATATTATAAATGGGCTACATACTCATACTCCATTCATTTTCACTTATTTTTCCTACTTCTCGTCACACTAGCACATACGCAGATTGCAACAAACCAAACTTTTCACCACCCGCCTTGCAAATATGCCTCCTCACCATCAAAGTTTGAGATCACGAGCATGTCGTATGTTATCTAAATTCCTTTTTGCACTATTTGACACTTTTTATATATTGTTTTCTAGGTTTTTTACAATTTTTCTTTAGATTTATTTGTTTATTTAGATTTCAATTGATTTCTTATCAAGAAATGTCAATAATCAACCAGCAAATTCCCAAGAAGCTCAAAACCTTCAAGAAAATTAAAACCAAAACCCTCCACAAGAAGAACAAAAATTTTTGTAGCCTGAACCAATTGCAAGACCTCCTCCTAACACACAAGAAAATATAGTAAATGAAATAGAAAGAGGCAAAAATGAATTAGAAAGATTCATTGGTTAGTTGAAAGAATGTGGACAAACCAATCCAATGAGAGCTCAATTGACATCATCCCTTGAATCCATAAAGACCCACATAGCTTTTGTTAGTGTTCAGTTAGATGTTTGGCCGGTTAAGAGGGATGAACAAAAAATATATTATGCAAATAAATTGTCATATCAATATGTTAAAAAAAAAGAAATACCAAAAGGTAGAATATGTGCATTATTTAGAAAAATCGATGAACAAAATATTGTTAGAGAGGGTACTAAATGATTCCCCATCCATTGGTGCATACACGATGCTATTAGAAATAATTTTTGGGATAGATGGTGGATGGTTTTTGATGCTCCTTCTTGCAATAATCATGAGGTTCCCATGTATTTTAAAAACAATTGTATTGTGAGTTTTTCCTTGGGGAGATCCCCAATTATTTTGATCTATTAGACTCCTAAGGTAGAGGTGTGGGGTCATCATTTGAGAGGCCGAGGGCATGTCATGACCCTAATGTAGCTAGGGCACCTCTGGTCAAGCCACAGGGTGAGCATGTGAGTATTCCTTCAGTTGTGAAGGAACATGTAGAGGCCAGCACTCTAGGGACCATTAATGCTTTGACATAGACCCTCATTCATTACACGAGTCCATTAGTTGAGGGGGAGCCTTCTGTGCATCATGGTCACATGTGCACATCATGCGAATCCTTATGTACATTTGGCACTCACGCTGGAGATGGTATGGATGATGGGCTCATTACTTATCAGTTTCTGAGTGACACATTTGGCATTGACACATAAGTAAATTAAAATTAAAATTTACTAATTTGATCACATTTCATATGTATAGTGAATGATTAATTAATTAGCATCTATTGACATTGTTCAAAATTTAGAGTTAGAGTGTTGGCGGGCCTAGTAGTGAACCCCCGACCCCATTTTTTGTCCCATCCACGAGTCCAAAGGTATGTATCAATTTAATCATTTAAATTAATACATATATTTATTAAGTAATCATATTAAGTATTGACAAAAAAAATTATGCATGTGCATCAGTTCTCTACAAGAACGTTGACATCTACTATAGACTTAGAGCATAGATGTGATACGAGATTTGTAGAGGTACATTTTTTCTTGATAATTTAATTCTTTTGATTATATTTGTTTCATGTTTCATGTTACATGTAACGTGTATTATATGACATGCAACTCAAGACATCAAACACTCCTCCTCATCTCTGACAGTTTGTCGATCATGGAGTGGTTGCAACTATGGCTAGTTCACAGCCATTGACTGAGGTATGAAAGATTTTTTTTGGTCTTAGTTGTTGTTTATAACAGTTAGTATCAAAATTTCTAATGTTATTTATAAGTGATTATATTAATTGAATTGTTGTAGGGTCTCATTACACCTAGTCATCCACGAGCCTTCAAGGTGGACTTGTAGAGCGACTATTTGATGGCAGTAAGAAAATAATTAATTTTGTGTTTACATATATTTGATTTCAATGTATAATAATTATTGATTCATATATACTTTGTTTGTATTATCTTGAGTTAGAGAAGAGCCTCAACAAGAGGATGAGCAAGTGTGTGAGGAACACCCCATCATCACCACTGTCTCCCTCTAGAAAATAGTAGAAGACCTCAAGAGATTTGTTTCCTTCCCTTCATGGGAAGGAGAAGATATAGTTGATATACATGTATATGTATAGGCATCAGTGGACATATATGTTGGATTTTATGTCAGTGGACATATTTGATATACATTTGATGTATATATGACATTTTATATTTGATGTATGACATTTATTTGATGCATGATATTATTAGATTTATGACATTATTGGTTAATATATGATATATTTGTTCATGTACGACATTATTGGTTATCATAATATATTATGTGTTTTTTAATGTACATGACATTATATATTTGTTCATGTATGACATTAAATTAGATATGTTCATGTATGACATTAAATTCAATACCTAATCAATTTGAAACTTTGATAGAATATTGATTAACAATAAACTTTATCACTATTTAAGCATAAGTTTATCATTTCCAATATGTCATCGTCATATGACTTATGATCTTGTTCATGTTTAAATTTTTCCTTCTTTGTCATTTGTTTATCAAGTTTAATTCAATACCTAATCAGTTTGAAGTTTTGATACAATATTTATCAGCAATAAACTTTATCAACGTTAAAATAGCTATTTTATCCCCTTGCTTATGTTTGAACTTGGTGTGGGGCCTTGTGTTATCTCCTAGCTTAGGGTAGGGGCAGCAAGGTTCCATGGTTGGGTGGAAAGTCTTTTATCCATCGAGTATTTTTCCAGAGTTTTTCAAGAGCCTTGGATGATCTTTCTTCACACATTCCAATTTTGCATTTTTTTTGTGTGTGACTAGATTTTGCAACATCCTATTTTTGTATCATGACTATGATATAATACTTATGTATCCATTTTTTATAGAGATCATGTTGGAGGAGTAAAATGTTAGAAGAAAATGAAAACATGATATATAATGATTACTTGCTCCTTGTAATATGTATATGTACACATGCTTAGTTGCAATAAAGAAGAATGGGTATATCAAGATGATTGTCCTTCGTATGCTTATGTGATTTTTACACTATCAAATTGTAATAATGGATTCAATTATTTATAATGAAATCTTGTTCATATATTTATGATTGTTTTTACTTATCGGAACTTATGTATGCATTTCTAGTAGTGATGTTTGGGAACCTATAAGAACTTGGTTGTTGAGTTAATATAGAATATTCATATATTTAATCAATAAGATATATGAAAATATATAATGTTAGAAGAATTAAAAATGACATGTATGTGCTTCAATTTTGTGTTAAAAATAGAATAAAATTTATTCCACTTTTACCCTTATTAGTTATGTGATCTCTTAGTTATGATGTAGAGCTTAATAGGATTTTCAAGGTTTAGTTATGATGTAGAGCCTAATAGGATTCTCAAGGTTTCATTAATTCCATATGTTAGATCTGCCATCCTAGAATACCAATTGTAATGGGCACTCACATTTATTCCAATGCATATATTTCATTATATGCACAATTGGATAATGTTGTACCTTATAGAAGATAGAATTTTATAGGTAGAATGATGTAGAGGTTAGGGTAAAATAAGCACAATGTTGATGTCAATCCAACAAGATATATTATACACCCAAACTTCTACACCTTGACACAACAATAACACTAAGGGATCATCATTAATCCATACAATTTTACACTAGAAAACTTGGCTTCACACCCATGAATGGTGAATTCTCACAAATAAGGTTGATCAGCATGTTAAGGGGTTCATCCCAACACTAAAACCAAGGAACCATGGCCAAACAGCAACCCAAACACAAATTTCATAACTCTGTCCTCATAATGTAGCATCTAGGCTACTAGCCCTTCCAAAGACAAATTAGGTAACAAATAATATATCTTCCAAAAGAACTTAGGAAATAATTAGAATTCCAAGGACCCTTATTGAGTTTTTTATATCCCCAAAAGGGAAAGTGTTGAAGCCATTTACAAGACTTCCAAAACTGGACTGTTATACAGGCCTAATTGCCCCAATTAGATCACCTTAACAAAGGAAGTACCAAAAATATAGTGAGAAATACCAAACCAATGCATCCAATGATTAGGTTAGGAAAGGGAAGGTAGATTCCAAAGTTTCACTTATTGGTTCAAAACCTAAGGCATGCAAATTAGCAAATTCCATAATGCAGCAAAGTTGTCACATGGTAATACCAACTCATTTTTGCAAATTCTGTAAAGTAGATCAAATGCATAAGATAATCTTGTCAAAACTTAAGAGACAAGAAAAAAATCAAACCCCCTATAGACTTGAGTCCTTATCAATCCAAAATCATGACAAGAGGAACATCATCAACAAAACAAAAAACAAAAAGGGGTATGATTTCCTTAGTAATATTTGTGTGTTTCAATATGAACTAGACAAAGGATATAATTGAATGGTTTAGGAGATTTGTCCAGCATGCTAGTCAATTCTATTAAAAAATACTTTTCTTCTTTTCATAGATTTTCTCATTTGTGTATGTGTGCACCTCATAAATCAATCAATCTATCACCATGGAGATTGGATATGTATGTATATTCCAGGATAGGTCAAATGGTCTAAAAAATTGTGTTATTGATAAGTAGGCTTCCATATTTTTTCACAAGTCATATTGTGATAGTAATAATGGAATTCAAGTGTGTAATTTTTTATTTAATCTCATTATCCCATGTTTCATGAGTAGTGGGACACAAGAACCCATCTTTCGTGAGAGTGAATAGAACACTTAGCACTCATTAGATCTAGGTGATTCTCATAGAGTTGAGGTACATGGAATTCCTAAGATGTCACCCACCCTAGTACTAGTCTCACTTGAGCACACTTAACTATAAAGTTTCCTCTATGGTTAAACCCACTTTTCTTGCAACACAATTTGCAAAACCTTCAGCAAGTGTTGTGCTTTACGAACCATTCATTAAAATTCCCCTTAAGCTCATTGGTTGATAAGTAGGAGACATTTCTACAAGAAGTCGAATTGTGATATTGCTATCAAAATTCAACTATGTAGTATTTGAGACAAATTCATTGACCCATGTTTCATGAGTAGTGGTTTACACAAACTGATCTCTCATCATAATGAATAGAACACTTAGCACTCATTGAATCTAATTGATTCTTAGAGAGGTGAAGCACCAATACTTCTTGGGAGGTCACCCATCCTAGTACTACTCCAACTCAAGTGTGCTTAACTAAAAAG
Source organism: Cupressus sempervirens (assembly GCA_028749045.1). NCBI lineage: Eukaryota > Viridiplantae > Streptophyta > Pinopsida > Cupressales > Cupressaceae > Cupressus > Cupressus sempervirens. The sequence goes on along the minus strand of CM053786.1, from coordinate 350,345,202 downwards.
TTTCCCCATGGTCAAAACCACTCTTCTTGCAACTCCATTTGTAAAAGCTTCATCAAATGTTGTGGCTTATGAACCATTTAATAGTAATCCCCTTAAGCTTATTAATTGATAAGTAACATATATATTCCACAACATGTGAAATTGTGATATTTCTATCAAGATTCAACTATGTTGTTTCTGAGTCAAATTCATTGACCCATGTTGCATGAGTAGCGGTTTGCATGAACCCATCTCTCATGAGAATGAATAGAACACTTAGGACTCATTGAATTCCTACTTATCAATTAACACTCGCCAATCCAAACAATACACTACACCATCTCATTAGCTCCTAGAAGTAGTAATCTGTATGCCACATGCTAGTAATCATCACAACACAAACCAAATGAATTGCAAATCCCAAATCATGCACTAATCCAAGTCTTCTACCATGCTTTATGCTCCCAAACCTTAATTCTAGGTCACCAACAAGTTATAACCAAAATATAGTAACAATACCGGACATATTTATCTATCACTAGCCTATAACTAGTCTTTACTAAAACATCTGTAACTTACTCAAATCATTACATAAAGAATTTCAATTGTAGACATAAGGTCTATACTCATATTGCAACACATATCCATGAATTTTGTACATTATTTGTATTGTTCTAGTCATTAACCTATAACACATGGATCCTAACACCTCCTATGACTTATAAAAAGACCCTAGAAGACTACTAGATCCCTATGACCTCATGAATCAACCGGTTTATAGAAATACCAAAATTGTTCAAGGGTTCACACAATAGGGTCTAAATGTAAGAAAGCCTAAAAATAACCAAACATGCTAAAAAAAAGTTTGAAAAGGCCCAGAAGACCTTAAAACTATTCATTTTGATGGGAGAAGACCTTATGACTCCTTGGTTTGATGGATTGTTCTAGAGACATAGGAGAAGTTACTACATGCTTCAGTACTTCATAACATTCTGGATCATCTAGTGACACCCAAATTAATAACAACAGTAGATAGTTGGTATCCTCATAGGGAGACTATGCCAATACATGCATGGTTACATCCTTGGCTTCCATTTTTGGGCCAATGTATGCAGCCTTTATATCCAACCATTCATTATAAGTTGGGGAATGTACACGTAGGTTTCTTATGGCTCATTAAGTGCATCACTTCTTGAGATTTTACTTCAACCTAGGATCATGTCATCTTTTCCATATTTTTCCTTATTTATGAGTTGGGGATGAGAGTGCCAATAATGTCATTAATTCCACCAAAAGTATCCCCAACAAACTTTTAACTAGCTTGGTCTCATTTAATGGCTATCGGTCAACAATTGGGAGCTTGACAGGAATCCATTAACCAATCCATTAACCAATTCCAAGAATGTTCAAGCACTGAACGTGATGGGAAAAGGTTGGTGATAGGGTTTACTTGACCACTTGGAGCTAACAGAGTAGATAGTTTGATCCCACGATGAAAGGTGAGAGAGATTTGGTAGTTGAAAACTTTGTACTGGCCAACACTACAAGTTTCAACATCACCCGAGATGGCATCACAGAATCAAAATGGAGTATGATCTCCAAAAAGAGAGAGAGGTTAGTGTAGGTCTCTACAACATGGTCCTATAGGAACTAGAATTGCATCCATACCTTGCATGAGCTTTGAGATATGCCCAGTCAAAGATCGCAACTCTATGGCATTTTGTGACCCTTAGGGATGTTCTGATTTGGCATGCTTGAGAATGTTTGAGCACTAAACAAGATGGGAGAAGGTTGAGGATAGGGTTTACCTGGCCACTTGTAGCTAATAGAGCAAACAATTTTATCCCATGACAAAAGGTGAGAGAGATTTGGTAGTTGGCAACTTTGTACTGGCTAACACTACAAGTTTCAGCATTACTTGAGATGGTGTCGCAAAATAAAAATAGAGTATGATCTCTAAATAGTGAGAGACATTATTGTAGGTCTCTGCAACATGATCCTATAGGAACTAGAATCACATCCATACCTCGCATGAGCTCTGAGATATGCTCCGTAAAAAATTGTAGCTCTATGGCATTTAGTGACCCTTAGGGACATTTTGGTTCAGCATGCCCAATAATTTTTGAGGGCTAAAAGAGATAGGAGAAGGTTCAGGATAGGGTTTACCTAGCCACCTAGAGCTAACAAAGTAGATAGTTTGATCCCATGATGAAAGGTGAGAGAGATTTGGTAGTTGGCAACTTTGTACTTGCCAACACTACAAGTTTCAGCATCACCCGAGATGATATCACAAAATCAAAATAGAGTATGATCTCTAAAAAGTGAGAGAGATTATTGTAGGTCTCCACAACACGGTCCTGTAGGAACTAGAATCACATCCATACCTCACACGAGCTCTGAGATATGCCCCGTGAAAGATTGCAGCCCTATGGCATTTAGTGACCCTTAGGGATGTTTCGGTTCAGCGTGACCAAGAATGTTTGAGCACTGAATGAGATGGGATGAGGTTGGGGATAGGGTTTGAATAGCCACCCAAAGCTAATGGAGTAGACAATTTGATCACACGATGAAAGGTGAGAGAGATTTGGTAGTTGGCAACTTTGTACTGGCCAACACTATAAGTTTCAGCATCACTTGAGATGGCATTGCAAAATTGAAACAAAGTATGATTTCCAAAAAGTGAGAGAATTTATTGTAGGTATCCACAACATGGTCATATAGAAACTAGAATTGCATCCATACCTCACACGAGCTTTGAGATATGCCCATCAAAGATTGCAGCCCTATGGCATTTAGTGACCCTTAGGAATGTTCCAATTTGGCATGCCTAAAAATTTTCAAGCAATAAATGGAATGGGAAAAGGTTGGGGATAGGGTTTACTTAGCCACCCAGAGCTAATAGAATAGACAGTTCGATCCCACGACCCTTTTTCCACTAAGTTGCAAATTTGAGCAACTTTTACAGCTTTCAACAATGCAACTTTGCACAAAAAGTGCAATTTTTACATTTTTCACTTGATTCCAATTCTATGACTTGGAAAAGGTTTGGAAACAATAAAATAACTTATTTTCAAGTGCTCAACCCTTCACCAATTCCCAAACTAATAGAAAGTTGTCAGCATTTTTGCAATTTTGCTTTGTTAACTTTTGCAATTTTTTGCAATTTTTGACATCTTAACTCCTAGATGCCTAAAACTTAACCTAATGACTCTAAGGACCTTTATAACCTTCTAAGAAACATAAAAATCTTTTTTTCCTTGAAAAATCACCTATATTGCTCATTTTTATGTCTAAAAAGTGGCCCATAAGCTTATTTGACACAAAACCCCACAAATACAAATAAGGACTAGGGGTGACTTCCAAGAATGGAAAGGGTCTATTTAGGTCCAAACTAACATGAATCCAACATTAGATTCAAACTATGCAACTTTCATTGGCTAGTTGCTTCACAAACTCAAGACTAGACTTGTAGCCTTGAACATGGAAAATCACAAAAATATCCTTACAAACCAAAGAAAATAATCACTTATTTGGATACCCTTTTGGGTTTTATATAACATACTAAAGCCTTGGGATCTCAAGAGAAGTATGCAACAACTGAGTTTTTTAAGGCTCACTTCAGAATGTAGGCAATTAGGCATCCATTAATAGAGGAAGTACCTTACCCCTTGAGAAAAAATTCAATCAAAAAATTGGAACATGAGGGGGATCATGTAATATGATCACATATTAATTTTCAAGCCTCGAAACCTTGTCTGTAGCAAGTTATGGAAGATGTTGCTACGAATTTCTAGCATGCACATGGATCTTGCATGCCTAGGGCATCAAGTTTTTCTCTCCACCCTCATTCTTTTGACCTAAAACCAAAAGGAACATAAATTTTTTTGTCCTAACTCAGATTCCACCAAGGGTCATTAATTTCCTATGGTGGAATCTCAAGATATGAGAGAAAATAGATGAAACCCTAGGTAATGGCACAAAATGGGGATAACAATTAGTAAAATGGGAATATATTGAGTTGTAGAGTGAATTAGAACCTCATTCCAAGTGAAATGGAAAGAATATTCACAAATATATCAAACCATACTAGATATCCATAGTTATATGTGATCAACTTGACCAATGAGCATCAAACATTGAATAAAACTTAGAATCTCTACCTTTTTCTCTATTGTTTCAATTTTGTATGGCTTGTACAGATTGGTAGGAGTAAAATTTTAGTATGGTTGGATAGAGGATTGAGTTAGTGTTCCATTTCATTTTTTTTGAGGTCTTTATCTTATCTAAAACAAAAGTTACATTAGTTTTTGTAGAGGTTGGTCATATTTACCCTAAATCTGAGGGTTTCTTCAAGATGGCCTCCTAACTTGCAATTCCACTATAGGATTTCAATGCCACTTTGGTGAATGTAAGTTAGGAGAGGGTAATTAAAGATGGTAGTGATTTATAATTGTAGGTGTAGGTTTCCTATTTTTACCAGCAAGCCCTAGCAAAGATTCTCACTCTCACTCTCTGCCTCTCTACTCTCTCTGCCACCCCCTACTCTCTCTCACATTTTCAAACTCTCTCCCATCCCCTACTCTCTCTCTCTCTCTCACACACACACACACACACACACACACACACACACACACGCACAAACACACAAACACATTTACATCCCCCATATCTCTCCCTCTCCCACTCCATCTCCCATGACTTGCTCTCTCTCAAGCTACTCTCTCTCCCCCCTCTCCCATTCCCTACTCTCTCTCTTTCACACACATGCACTCCCATCCTCCTCTCTCTCACTCTCCCTCTCCCACTCCATCTACCACCATCTACACTCTCTCTTCCCCATCCCCTACTCTCAATCTCTCTCTCCCATCCTGTACTCTCTCTCTCTCTCCCCATCCCCTACTCTCAATCTCTCTCTCCTACCCTGTACTCTCTCTGCCACCCCTACTCTCTCTCAAACTTACTCTCTCTCCCATTTTCTCTCTCTCTCTCTCTCACACACACACACACACACACACACACACACACACACACACACACATTCCCATTCTCCCCTCTCTCCCTCTCCCACGCCCTCTCCCACCACCTACTCTCTCTCCCATCCCCTACTTTGTCTCTCTTACACATACTCCCATTGCCCCTCTCTCTCCCACCGTCTACTGAGTCTCTCTCTCACTATCTCCCTCTCTACTCTCTCTCTCTCCCATCCCCTACTCTCACTCTCTCTCTTCCGCCCATACTCTCTCTCACACTCTCACACTCTCTCCCATCTCCTACTCTCTCTCTATCTCTCTCTCCCCTCTCCCATTTCCTACTCTCTCTCTTTCACACACACACCCATCCCCTCTCTCTCTCCTCTCCCATCTCCTACTCTATTTCTCACTCATTCTCCCTCTCCCACTCCCTACTCTCTCTCACTCTCACTCTCACACACTCTCTCGCACTCTCACTCTCTCCCTCTCTACTCTCTCTCTCTCTGCCACCCCCTACTCTCTCTCTCTCTCACACACACATTTTCACACTCTCTCCCATCCCCTACTCTCTCTCTCTCTCTCTCTCTTACACACATTTCCATCTCCCCTCTCTCTCCCTCTCCCACTCCCTCTCCCACTGCCTACTCTCTCTCCCATCCCCTACTCTCTCTTGAGCTACTCTCATTCCCTACTCTCTCTTTCACACACATGCACTCCCATCCTCCTCTCTCTCGCTCTCCCTCTCCCACTCTGTCTCCCACCACCTACTCTCTCGCTTCCCCCATCCCCTACTCTCAATCTCTCTCTCCCATCTTGTACTCTCTCTCTCTCCCCATCCCCTACTCTCAATCTCTCTTTCCCATCCTATACTCTCTCTCTACCACCCCTACTCTCTCTCACACTTCCTCTCTCTCCCATCCCATACTCTCTCTCTCTCTCTCTCTCTCTCTCTCTCTTACACACATTCCCATTTCCCCCTCTCTCTCCCTCTCCCCCTCTCTCTCCCTCTCCCATTCCCTCTCCCACTACCTACTCTCTCTCTCTCTTTCACACACACCACACACTCCCATCCCCCCTCTCTCCCTCCTCTCTAGATCTCTCACACACAATCCCATCCCCCCTCTCTCTCTCCCTCTCCCACTCCCTCTTCTACTGCCTACTTTCTCTCTCTCTCACTCTCTCCCTCTCTACTCTCTCTCCCTTATCCCCTACTCTTTCTCTTCCCTCTCCTATCCCATACTTTCTCTCTCTGCCACCCCTACTCTCTCTCATACTCTCACACTCTCTCCCATGCCATACTCTCTCTCTCTCTCTCTCACACACACACACACACACACACACACACACACACACACACTCACTCCCATCCTCCTCTCTCTCTCCCTCTCTCCCTGTCTCACTCCCTCTCGCACTACCTAATCTCTCTCTACCACTCTCTCTGCCACCCCTACTCACTCTCTCACACTTCCTCTCTCTCCCATCCTATACTCTCAATCTCTCTCCCCCATCTCTTACTCTCTTTGTCACCCCTACTCTCTCACACTTCTTCTCTCTCCCATCCCGTACTCTCTCTACCACCCCTACTCTCTCTCACTTCCTCTCTCTCCCATCCCCTACTCTCTCTCTCCCTCTCCCCTCTTCCATCCCCTACTTTCACTCTCTTTCTCTCTCTCTCTCTCTCTCTCACACACACACACACACACACACACACAGCCATCCCCCCTTTTCTCTTGCTCTTGCTTTGCATCTCTTCTTCCTTCTCTATGCACTAATTAGGTCTCAATATGCTATTGAGACCCAAATTCAAAAGCTTTAAATAGCGCATGTGTGCTATAGCATGCACATACTATAGGTTGTATGTATTATTCAAAGCTTTGCATTAAAACCAAGCCTAAGGCTTGGTTTTGCCTTGGAGATCCAACCTAGAGGTTTGGAGTTTATAAACAAGTCTGAGACATGTTTTGCTACAAACATACAAAAAATGATTGATTTTTCTTGTGTGCTCTCCTTCAGGATTCCTCATCATTGGGCATCAATAAGATCAGGTTGTAGACACCTAAAAACCTTTAGAAAATAAAGTATTTTTATTTTCTGAAAAATTCCTGATGACATCATCATTAATTAATTAATTAATTAATTTTTATGCCATTAAATCCCTTTATCTTAATTAAAAATATTTAATTAAAGAATCCCTCCCAAAAATGTTTAAATCTTATTTAAACATTATTTCCTTATTTATTAATCATTTAATTAATAAATTGACCAAAAAACCCAAAATAAATAAAAAATTTATTTTTTGCCCAAAACTTGGCCAATTTCCTTAAGACCACAAACCTCTTCCAAAATCTTCTAATCCTTCTTTAATTTTGATTAAAGGCTAATCCCATCATTTACTACCCCTAATCCCAGCTCAAAATATTTAATTAAGATTAAATATTAATCTTCATGTTTATTAAATTTTTTTTAATAAATATCTCCTCAACCCAAACCCTTGAAATAAATAAAACTTTATTTATTTCCTAAAAATCTAATTTATCCTCATCCTAGGAAATTCTAGACTATTCTAGAAAGTCTTTATCCTCATCCAAAGTCTAGACTCTTCTAAAAGATGTCTTTAAACCTAATCCTAATCCCCTCCTAACCTTGTCACATTCCTTAAAAATGGGTTAAGACTTACTAACCCAAGCCAAAGTTAACAAATATCTCCTCCTTCACCCACCCTCATTAAATGCCATCCACTTGCCTATCCCTAAGCTAATCCTAAACCATCCTAATCCATCCTCTAATCATTTGCACAATCCTAAGCAAGCTTAAAACCCTCCTAATCAAGCCCAAGTCGAAATTGCTCTCATCTCCCTCAAAATATCTCAACCATAAAACTTTATGAAGCCCGCTAGGCCATAAATGACTCTTCCAAGCCCTTTTATTGCTCTTACAAGCCATTATGAGGGTCTTTATGAAGATTTTATCCCTTGAGCCTCCTTTGTTGACTCATCCTTCCCCTTTCCTACATCCTGTCACCCTGCGACATGTGTCACTCCCTGATTGGTTGTAAGGAAGCACAATCCATGTGCTCTCCTCTCATGCAATCTAGGCCTTCCATGAGCTTTTTCCCATCCTTGCATCTTAGCCCTCAATCCCTCAAGCCTCTTGCCTATAAATTGGATCCTTCCCCTTTGAAAAATAACACAATCCATGAAGTAAAGTCATAATGCCATTTTAAGAAGCCATTTTACATCAAAACCATACACTCAAACCCAAATTCCAACTCCATTTGAAGCCATTTTTGAAGCATAAGCTTGAGCATACATCCTATCTATTTAGACAAAGCCACTCAACAAGAGAGCTTCTCATTGAGAGAGCCCATTAATGGCTCATATTCTCAATTGAGAGCTCATCTTCGTCTATCTTGAAGTTTATGAATTTTGTTTAGTTTGTAGAAACTTTATTTAAATTTGGTTTCTATTAGCATACTAACATTGCTCATATACACAGGTTACATGACATTGTAGGTCGCTGTGTTAGCTATATAACTATATAATTTATTTTTAATTTGGACTATTTCAAGCCTTTCATCTATAATTTCTTTTGAATGTATGTCCATTTTTTTGTGAAAATCCACCATGTACTAATTGGGCTATAGATTTTAGGTCGTTCATTGAATTTTGCAACAACTTAGTTTTTTAGAAGCTAGACTCCATTCTACACACTTTGGAATTTTTTTTTTGATTTTAGACTAGTTTTCAATTATTGCTAGGGGAAGTATGCATGCATTTCACATTTGTGGGATGTGTCTAGTTAAAAAAATCATTAAAAAAAAAACATTATAAAATTATCCAAAAAATTTGGGATAAACTACATAGTGTTAAGTAACTTTTGACTAGAGTGATTAAAGAATTTAAAAAAAAAAAAGGTTAAAATTTTAGGGGGGCTACATTTTGTACCGTGTTATGTTTTTTTAGAATAAATAGTATCACTTTTTGTGGCCCCCTTTTTTGAGGACCCAAAAGTAAACCATTTTGAAATTTTTTTAGTAGTTTAGAAACTAGATTCAAAGGACTAGGACTTTTTTTTTTGTCATATCTTAAAATTTTGAGCGTAACTATCTTCAAATTCTTGTTGAAGTTTAGAAATTGCCGATTTTAAGAAAAAGGTGTCCACTTATACACCCCTTTTGGCACCACAACTTGGTGCACTTACCCCTCATCAAGAAAGAATACTTTGAAGAGATATTATTACATGAATTGATGAATTTATCTATAATTGCATTCATAGTTGATAGTGGCTTGATGCAACTCATAATTCTTTCTAGAGTGGTTTCCTCAGGAAAGTTGCCTAAATCAGAATTCATGGTATTGTGCAACTTTTTCATGTAATCTTCTTTTCCAATGAATTTTCTATCTAAGTAAGATGGATTTGGTAATCCAACATTTAACGAGTTTAGTATGCTATGATTCATCTTCATCAAGTCTCTAGAAGCAGATTTGAGAGCTTCATCTATTTTCATCAATTGTTCATAATTGTGATAGACAAAAAAGGTCATTACAGAGGCATCCAAGCAGTTTTTTATTCCTTGGTTTGCCAAATCCCTATCACTGGATCTCTGTACTTTATTCAATTTCTTTTTAGAAATATTTTTTAAGGAATTGTTGAAGCTACTTCTTTCACCCTTAACATCATTTTTACATTTTCAAAGACAATTCTGAGATTCCTATTTAAATCAAGCCATTCAAATAAACTATCACTCTTCTTCATTATTTTGTCCCAATTTTCTTGTTCGATAAGCTTAACTATGTTTATTATAGTATCCTTGACATGATGGTCTTCAGAAGATGTTATTATAATTTGTGAAATTACATTCTCCATCTTTTTTTTCATTTTAGACATCTCTATTCACTCTCTTTTCGTACTTCCTCTAGTTTCCCATGCAAATTTGTTGCTCTCTTCCTCTCATCCTCCAATTTCTTCCTCAAATCTTGGATTGTCCTTGTAGTAGTTACTTCTTTTTTATTTTCATCCTCAAGTTCCCTTTTCAAATCATAGATTTTCTTTGTAGTGGACTCCTCCTTTTTCTTTGCATTGTCCAATTCTTTCTTCAACTCATGGAGTGTTTGAGTAGACTCATCTTTCTTCACATTCTCCAATTCCTTCTTCAAATCTAATATATTCTTTGTAGTTGACTTGTCTTTTTTCTTTGCATTCTCCAATTCCTTCTTCATATGGTGGATTGTGTTACTATTTGTAGTAGCACTAGACTCCATTTTCTTTGCATTCTCCAATTCCTTCTTCAAATCAAGGATTATTTTTGTAGTTGACTCCTCTTTTTTCTTCATATTCTCCAATTGCTTCTTCAAATTGTAGATTGTGTTTGCACTAGACTCCTCTTTTTTCTTCTCATTCCCCAATTACTTCTACAAATTATCAATTATCCTTGCCTTAGACTCCTCTTTGTTCTTTTCATTCTCTAATTCAATCTTCAAATGATTATTTTCCTTAACAATAGAGTCTAGGTCAGTTTTTAATTTATTGTTGACCTGCGCACTACTCTCTATAGACTTGAACAACTATGTAGTAGAGGCTTTTTGATGCTGAATCCCTTTTTTGCACTCATCCAATTCTTTAGTCAAAATTTTCAATTGTTCATTCATCTTTTCTTGTTGGACAATTACCTCTATAGAAGAAGAATTCTTTATCCTATTTTGTAATTCTTTGAGCCTATTGTCTGCTACTTTCTCCTTGGCCTTCACATTATCGAGGTCTGCCTATAACTTTTCTATTTTCTTTGTAAGCATTTTGTTTTGCTTCTCCATTTTTAGAAGTATAGAGTAGATCATTTTCTTGCTTTCTTTTTAATATATTGATTTTGTCAATATTTTTCACTTTTGAGAAATCAATTTGAAGATTGGTAACTTGTACATCATTATGATTTATTACATTTTTTGGTGGATTATTATCTCTAACTAGGGGTATAACATCCATGAAGTTCATCATTTTGGTGTTTGGATCATATGTTGGAAATATACTATTAGTAGACCCCTAACATTCAACAACTGCATCACTTTTCAAAGTCTTCATAATTTGTCTATTTCTTTTACTTGGCTAATCAAACCTTGATGTGAACCCCTTTAAACTAAAATTTGGGTTTGCTAACACAATTGAGTGTTTGAAAGGTAATTATCAATTGTATTGTTGTATGCTCCTCCAACTCTAGTTAAACTCACTCCACCTACAATTGTATTTTGAGGATTGCCAACATACTGAAGATGGTCCATTCCAAATCCTAGCATTTTAGGACTATTTTTAGGGTTTTGTACATAAACTACTGGTGTACACAATGGTGAAGTAACTGCTAACATTTCTTGCATTGTAATTGTCATAACATTTTTCTTTTTTGCACAAGGTTCATCCATGCTAGTGCTAGTGGGATCAACTACAACTGAATTTGAAGATTTAATAAATATTGTGTTGGGATGACCTTCAAAAGTAGAAGTATGATGTTTTTTTTCCTTTCTAGATGAATCATCTTCAATCTCATTGGGGAGTCCAATGATTGGTTTACTTCCTCTTTTGGTTGGATTTGGTATTGGAATTGGATTCCAAATCCCTTCACTGCTTGCACCAATGGGCCTTATACCTGTATAACCCATTTTTTGTATCATATTTGCCCCTTTATTATATATTTGTTTAAAAGAATCACTCATTTGAATATTAAAAATATACCTACCCGTATTTGACCTAAAATCTTGAATACCTTGAATGTCTCGATTAGACTCGAGGTCCTTCTGTCTTTGACTATTAGTATCACTGTAACTGCCAAATTCATATAGTATAGTTGGATGCTCTTTATTCCAATAATTTCTGTAAAGTTCATCCTCCTCAATTTCTTCAAAACTTGCTAGGGTCTTTGGTTCACCCAAATTTTGCCTCATTTTTCAAAAATTAGTCATCTTGGTTTGACACCATAATTTAGATTTGCATGCCTCTTTAATTGCTTTTGGCATAGAACTCTTAAAAGGTTGAGATGATTTCTTGTAAAAATTAAAGTATGTCAGAGGCTTTGATTTGTGTGACTCTGATATGTGCAATGTCATAATTTGGGATGGCAATTATTGCATTGAAATATTATTCTCTGTTGCATGTTTCTCCATCTCTTTCTTAACCTCATCCCACAAATCCATGTTTTTAAACTTTTCTATCAATGGCATCTCTTGATGTTGGTATTTTCTTATAGAGTTCCCATTGGCAATAAGTCTTGTTTTTATTATGTTCAGTGGATCATAATTCTAGTGACTAACAAAATCAAAGCCAAATTTTTTTACCAATTCATTTTCCACTTTGAAAGCTTTCTCTCAAATGTAAGGCCTCCAATTGTGAAAGGCAAGGAAGGAAATATCATTTTCTTTTGGTATCTAGTGAAAAGTTCATCTACACTCTCCATCTACCATGAATATTCTAGTTTAAAAACTATTTTTGTAACATGCATTGGAAGTTTTTATGGTTTAACCACTAAACTGCAAAACCTTAAGACAGTGTACTCTTCCATGAAGAACTAGTCAGCCAATTGAATGTGACTTCCCAGTTTAATGCAATCTTTACAAGACACAAGCAATCTAGGCATCAAAGTGCCTATGATTTTTTAGTAAATAGGTGCAAAAAATAAGTCTACAAAATGATTGTAGTTATTATTGTTAGTAGTCATCCTCATCCTATGTGTCCACTCATATATTGGACTTGGAGTTGCTGATTTCTTATGAGTTTTCTCATCAAACTTATAAACCTCAATATCAAGCTTATTGTTCTCTGTCTCAAATATTGAGCGATGCTTTGCTAAAAGAAGGTAGCACAAGTAACTTGTGAACCTAAATATCTTCATCTTTCCTTTAGTTATACTTTTTTTAATCATTAGTAATTTTTCTTGTATAGATTCAACAATGTGCTAAACAAAATTATATCTTACATCTACCTTCTCAACTGAATGACCTCGACAATAGATATCATAGATCATTTCAAAAACATTGGCCCCCACTTCCTTGTTACTATCCAATCTCAGAAAAAATGATAAAAAAGAAATAGTATTCTGAACCCATGGCACAAAAATATCATACTGATAAGGACGTTTATAGTCTATGTCCAGTGTAACAGTAACACTAGTATGATCAGTAGATGACTCTGAGTTTATAATCTTGAAAAACTCTATCTAGTTTGTCATAAGCTTATGCTAGTTTATCCAAGTCAATGTGCTCGTTAAAGCTTTTTGGTATAAACCCTAGCCGTAGGTCTAACAAAGTGAAAAATTCACTCTTAGTTATGGATAAATTTTCCTTCTAAGTTTTTAGTTTATAATTGACTTTCTATTTTTATCATAATTTTGAGCGCTTATGGATTACAATTTCAGGGAAAGGGAATTCTTTGGGTACGTCAAGGTTTGTTAATCTAGTAATCAAATCAACTAGGTTATTTATATGTGCATGAATACTTTTGTTATATTTGTAATAATTTCTCCCCTTTTGTGGATTTTTCCACTTATTAAACAATGAATGTCTAATTCCCATGATTCCAAAATCTTTATGGATAATAGGATAAAAAATATCATGACATTCATCGGTGTAACATGAAGTTTGCAACACTTGCTTGAGTTAAAGTTCTATAATGTCTTTTCCTTTATGCTTGCACTCGTAATGGAGGTTTTTGAGTTTGTTTTGCTAATGCCTACTACTGGTTATTACACAAAATTCTTCTTCAAGCTTTATTTAAAAAAAATTGTAAAGTGTAAACCTAAGATAATAAGAATCAAGATTTCTATTGCTACAAATTGTACTAATTTTTTTAAAAAAAATTTAAATACCTAGAATTGAGAATCGAGATTTGACAATACTAGTGCTAGCAGATACTCAGATAGTTGGTGTTGTCCTATGATACTCAAGTTTCACACTTTCAGTCTACAAAACACAAAATGGAATTCAGTTAGTCTTTGAAAAGTTGAAATTTGGAAACCCTATCATATCAGACTCTTGACTTCGGAGACTTTGAACTTCATACTCTAAAAACATAAAAAGGTTAATAGTTAAAAGTTAAAATGTAAGTATTAAGTAATTAATGGTTTTAAGTACTTTATTAATACTATGTACAATGTACATGTAAACAACACCAAGACTCAATAATGTACATAACTGTGATAATAAAAAAGTAAAAAATTAATTACATTAATATACATTTGAAATTTGAAGCTTGTTCATTTTAAATAAATAAATTAATAAAAATCAAATTTAATAATCAGTATGATTTTTGGGTCAATTTTTTCAATGCTATCATTTTTGTCAAGAGTCATCTGGAATCATGACACTTGTCAAGGACACATGTCATGATTCTAGATGTTTTCTTGACAATAGCGATAACATTCCCAAAATTTACTAGACATTCATCTTGGGTCATTGATCTATCTTTTACTTAACACTCGTTGAATCAGGATTAAGTAATAATTTGAAAAAAATACCAAACATAATTATTTTTAATTTTAACTGAGTCTTGACACTTAATAGAGCTTTGCAATGACTGGACATGTGTCATAATTTTGGATGAATCTAGGCACATCGGAAAACATTCCCCAAATTGGTTTGAAAATCATCTAGGGTCATCAATCTTTCTTTTAGTCAACGGTTCGTAGATAGCTATAGCTTATAAGAAAGAATATTCGAGTACATGTGTCCTAATTTTGAGTAGAAACAGAACTTAACTTTAATCTTCTAAATTTTGGCCCAAAATAGAGCCGTGATCATTGATCTATCATTTATTGAACGGTCCAAATCAAATCGTGAATTGTTAAACCTTTCGCATAACTAATATTAATTATTTAAATTATAATTTAGGAGAGAGGACCCAATATTTGAGCAGGGTCCAATAGTCAATCACCCTATTGTGAATAATGAACATAGAGTCCAATCTTCCAACACATTCGTAATATATATTGTAATTAATTGATCTATTTGTACATATAAAATAATCTAAATGTTGATAAAAAATATACCAATACTTGAACGCATGAAAACTTATAAATGTTATAGATAAAATAAATATATGAATTCATTAATGAGTGAAATAAATAACTTTTTGTCTCAAATAAAATATTATAGCTATTTCATATATGTGTCACTCAAAACATAATATGCTCAATTAAATAAACATGAATATCTTAGTGTACAAATACTACTCTTATGTGGACAACTATTGGGGTAGCAACGTATATGCATAGAGTAAATCATGTCAATAATATGTCTCATCACAAATATAAAAGGTGAATACTAATAAATGCTTTGCATTTTCTTATGAAATGTGTGAGATTGTCAAAAAAATTTATTGTTCAACTAATGATCCCTTTATGTTGGTTATAGGTTATATTTTATATAATAATGTGTTATTTTTATAATAATTTTTTTTTTTTTTTTTGGCAAAACATTATATTTATATTAATAAGAAATGGTTCAAAAAAGCTCCTAGAGAAAAGAACTAGAAAAGAAAAACTCCAGTCATTGCCTGATACGAAAAAGGGATGTAGAAGAAGAAATATTGCATCAAGAGAGAGTATCTATCAATGCTAATGAATCTCATCCTAGAGATTCCCAGATTGAGAAAATAGTAATTACAAAGAGCCCAAAACTCATATGAATACAATTCATTGATTGGCGCTAGAGACAAGACTTAGAGCCCAGCCAAAAACTGTCATAGAGATTACCCTCACTAAACTACATTGAAAACTTCAATTAAGACCATGATATTAGAAAGCCATCCAATGCAAGTGTAATCCAAGACCCTAACCTTCATATAATATCTCAAAATAAAAAGTGAGAGCCATAAAAGAAAAAAAACATGCGAAATCATAGAGAAGTCATGATTTACTATCAAATAAAATATGAGGAGGACTCAGCCTTATTCTAAACATATTCTTTTCTCATAATATTTATCAAGTTGGGGAGATCAAGGAGGTTAAGTGGAGAAAGTAAAGAGTTAATATAAACCCCATCAGTACCCAAATTATCCAGACAATCAGCTAAAAGATTGCCCTATTTATAAGTATGTATGAGGTAACATTTAGAGATTGAATCAAGAAGAGACCATACTTGATGTAGTATATGCTGTATGGACCAATTATATACATGAAATTTAATACATGCATTAATAATAATGGATGAATCCCCTTCAACATGTAACTTAGATATAGAAAGTGATTTTTCAAGTTCCAAACCAAAAAGGAAGGCCAAGGCCTCAACTTTTTTATTAGTACACTGAGGGAGAGAAGACGATTTCACTGCAATCACATGACCTTTAAAATCTCTAATGACTATGCCATAGCTAGAGTTGCCTAGATTTCCTCTAGAGGCCCCATCAAAATTGAGTTTGAAAAAACCCTCACTTGGAGGAATCCACTTGGATTGTGCTCGGATAAGAGGAATCTTTGGTGGACATAATGGAGTAGGAAGATGTGGAAAAAATAAACCCTTCCACCATTGAATATCATAGCCATCCCAAGGAAAAAAAACATGTTTACCCTTATATTTACTTACTGAAGCATTAACAAGCTCAACAATTGACCTCTCTAATCCTTCCAAAAATTGAGGTATTGGAGATGATGTCTCTCTAAAAATTCTCTTGTTTCTTTCACACCAAATTGTCCATACTACAGATGCAAGGATGCACTTCCAAACACATGAAAACATTGATTTAGAGTATAAGATTGTCCATGCTTGGAATAAATCCCATAGAGAA
This sequence comes from Cupressus sempervirens, assembly GCA_028749045.1. Lineage (NCBI taxonomy): Eukaryota > Viridiplantae > Streptophyta > Pinopsida > Cupressales > Cupressaceae > Cupressus > Cupressus sempervirens. The sequence continues at coordinate 350,328,493 of CM053786.1, read as the reverse complement.
TTAGGTAATGGCATATGGAAATTAAGCTTATCAAGGACAAAATTTCAACAATCTTGGGAAAAAGGGTTGTTTAAGGGGAGGTGATCTATTGTTTCTAAAACTTGTAGACATAGTATACAGTTTAAGGGATAAAAGATGTTCAATCTATGAAGACGAGAACTAGTTAAAATTTGGTTCTTTAGGGCAAGCCATGCAAAGCATCCTACTTTTGGCAAAATTGAGCTATTGTAGTAGAATTCAAAAGCATGATAGGTGTATAGGTTGTGTTGGAGAGCCAAGTATCCTAGTTTAATAGAGTATTTACCATCTTTAGCTAGAACACAAAAGAGGCAATCTGGATGATTAGACATAAATACATTCCTTTCAGCGAGTACTTGTTTGAAAGAAGTAGCCTGATTGTGGGATATGGGAAGAGATGAGGGGTCTTGCCAAATGACTAGCCCTGTGAACCTATGAATAGATGAGACATAAGTAGAAAAGGATGTCCCCCAAGCTTGAATCACTATATTTGAAAAATCCTTTAGAGAATCAATAGTGGCAATGGGGGAACCCATTCCATGAATGAAACCAAAAATTAACACTATCCTCGTTGTTCACTTGCCATGATATGAATGAAGTAATAACTTCTCAAGAAGTCATCATGAAATCCCAAATGAAAAACCCCTTTGGTGGGTCTAGCATAGTAAGAACTCTAGAAGGTTCCAAGGTATCTAAATATTTCTCTTACAAAAGGCAACACCATTTGGTAGAGGATTTTTTATACATTTGCCAAACACTTTTAGCACAAAAATCCCTATTCCTACTAGTAATATTGGGAAGTTCAACACCTCCTATTCTATAAGAGGTTGACATGGCACGAATCAAAATCAGCAATATTTTCTTCTAACCATTCATATTATTTGACCAAAGAAAGGTGCGGATTAAAGTTTCAATTTGAGAGATGATACCTTTGGGGGCTTGTAGAATGGAGAAGTAATAGTTAGGAATGGCAAAAAGAATAGTTTTGATAAGAAAAACTCTACCTGATAGGGATAACCAGTGAACCTTCCAAGCACTAATTCTACTATTGATACGATCAATCATAGATTCCAAATAAGAGGGTTTATTTAATCCCATAAAAAAGGGAACCACCGAGATAAGTAGAAGGTAAATAATCATAGGGAAAACTAAGAAGATGGATTATTCTTTCAAAAACCAATTGGGATGTATTAAAAACATAAATTTTAAATTTAGTTGCATTGATACATTGACTAGAAACTTGTGTATATAGGTCAATGGCTTTCTTCATACTCTGTGCTTCTTGATATGTAGATGATCCAAAAAGTAATGTATTGTTAGCAAAAAGAGAATGGGTTATGGACAAAGATGCACCTATAATATTGATACCTTTCCATAACCCTTTTTGATAAAAAGAGTTAATAAGTCTGTGAAGGGCCTCTTCCATAATGATAAACAAGAATGGAGAAAGAGGGTCACCTTGATGAACTCCTTGGGAAGAGGCAAAGAAACCTGCTGGTGCACCATTAATGAGAATAGAAAAATGTGCACTTGAGATGCAAGTTTTAATCCATTTACACCACCTAGAAGAAAAACCAAATTGATGAAGGACTAGAAGAAGAAAAGACCAATTTAGTTTATCATAAGCCTTCATCATATATAATTTGACAACAAAGGCTGAAGTATTATGTTCTTTGATTGAATGAAGGGTCTCATGGGTTATTATAGCTCCTTTAGTTGTTTCTCGACTAGGAAAAAAACCCCCTTATTCTATTGATATAATTTTTTGAATAATGGGCTTAAGTCACAAATAAATAGCCTTTGCAATAATCTTATACATAGTGTTACATAAAGAAATAGGATGGAAATAAGAAAAAGAATAGGGATCATTAACCTTTGGGATGGGAGCAATATTGGTGGTATTAAAGTTCTTCAAAATGGAAACCTTTTTCCTAGATTATTCAAGAGCCTCAAGAAATTCAAAAAAAATTACATCCCAACATTTTTGAAAAAATAATGTAGTCAACCCATCAGGGCCTAGTGCCTTGTCAACAGGCATAGAAAATACTACACCATGAATATCAGAAAGAGTAAAAGGGGCCATAAGAATCAAATTGTCTTGTTTCATAATCAAAGAAGGAATGGAATCCAAGATCTCATCCACAAGGTGGGAGAGGGGGGATCTTATAGTGGAGGGGAAAGAAGATTAGAGAGGAACCTTACACTCTTAGTTTGAATGCCCTTAGCATCAGAAATCAAATTTCCTAGATGGTCATGAATTGCACAGATTGTGTTATTACCCTTCTTTTGTTTGGTAGTATGTGTCATTTTGTATTATATATAACAAATATTTATGATTAATAATAACTATTTGGTCCATTTAAGTTACATATATGTTACATTTCATATGGTTATACAATATTCTATTAAATTAAAATAATAATTTTAAATTCAATTATTAGATATTTTTAGATTAAGCTTTGGTCAAATGTTTAAAAAGTCATTTTTTAGACACATCTCACTAGGTGCACTATTTTAATGAGTTGTGTGATGAGTCACAACTTCAAATCTTGTATTTTGCAGGTAGTTCAATATCCATTTTTACATTTCTAAAAACAAAAGGTCTTACGATATCCCATGTAGCGGCTACATATTGACAAAATTAGCCCTCACGACTACTGGTTCCTCTCCCCAATCTTATTGTTTCACAATACAAATTAAAAATTAAATCACAAAGTGTAATAACCAATTTCAAACATACAAATTAGTTGAAGTTCTTGACAGTTTCCAAAATCCATGTTTTGGATGAATAAAGTTAAACATGTAAAATTAATGAAACATCAAATTTTTGAAAATATAAAATTATAATTTGTAAATTGTAATCAATTATCATTCATCAATCATTAATTTCTTGATAATGATAACTTGATTTAATAATTGTAGTGTTTTTACTTAATTAAAATTGATTTAGATTATAATCAATATTTGCTAAATTGCTTTAGCTTGATATTGATAACTCATAATTTAATTTAAATTTAAATAACCATGGCATTTTTTATTTAATTCAAAATATGATAAAAAGTCAAAATATTATGATGATCATGATATTTAAATAAATTTACATTTCAAAATAGGAAGAAATGAATAAATAAATTAACATTCAATATTTTATATGAACATTTACATATAAGTTATAATTTGAACTTTTTATTTTCAAATCAAATTTCAAAATTATCTATACAATTTAAATTGCATGATCATTGATAAGGATTCATGATTCATGATTCATGATTCATGGTTGATGAATTATGATGTTACATGTATCATAAATTTAACTTTAATAAATTATTTTTAAATTTATTTAATACTTTTAAATAAATTAATACTAGTTAAAGCTATTATAACTTAAGCTAATAACTATTAACTTGCATGGCCTTGGCCCCTGTGTTCATATATTATCAAATTTTACAGGTTTTTAAATTTAAAGGACATACATATACATATTACAAATTTACAAATTTTCATTGGATAATTTTGAATTGAATAATTTTTTACTATAAATCGTTAATCAAAGATGAAACCATAAAGGAATTGTTGAAACACTTTTTTTTTTTCCCCTATATTCTAACTTTATAACTATTAACAATCAATTTTTTATAACAACGTCCTAGACTAACATTTCGATAGTGCATTGAGATGCCAAAAATAGAGTCGTAGACTAACAGGTTATAGGAACAAGAATTTGAGAAACCAAAAACTATTGTTTTCATTTATAATATTTGAGAGTGTACAATGTACATAATAATAATTTATAACATAGATATTCAAAATAGCTAATTAAATCATCCCAGTTTTACTATTTCATAATTTACATTAAAGGGCAAGGCCCAATCTAAAGAAAAATAAACATCTTAAGAGCATTTTTTTGTCCAAAGGGAAAGGGTCAAGGAAACAAGATTAAAGAAATAAGGAACAGGGAACTAGGGAATAGGGAGGCTGGGAGCATCAGCAGGCTGAGGGCTTGAAGCCTTCAATTAAATAGGTCTTCAAGCCCCTCCACGAGGAATCTCTTGGAGAAGATGATGTCACTGAACTCATCCACCCATGTGAAGTTGATCCCACTAACATTGTCCAAAAATAACCACTTCCATATAAAATCCCTCCCTAGCTGCACCCACTTTTGATGGTGAGTCAATTGCTGTTCATTGATACTGAGTAGGAATAGATGCTTCTATATAATGCTCCTTATGCCTTGGTCCCAACACTTGTTTGCTACGTCTGCAAATGGGATGCCAATTCCCAGCCCTAGTACTTGCTCAACCAATACAAGAATTTTGATGTCATCTTCTAAAAATGTTTCCTTATAAATGTTATGTAGAAGCATCAAAATGTCTTCTTGATTGTCTCCAAGGTCAAGAAGAGATGCGAGGAAGTTTGAGGTAATATATGTGGACACGTGGTACCTCTTATCATTTCTTAAGAATTCATGGTCAATGACCATGAATAAAGAATGGTGGATAAAAGGACCTTGCATCTTCCTTGCAAAGTATGGCTAGGACATCATCATTTTTCATGCCCAAAAAGAGCTTTTGTAGACCCATTGTAGTGCATTTCAGGTGAATTGGTGTATCCATGACTAAGAAACTCTACAAAGCAAATTTAGATTCAACAATTGAGAAATGAAAATGAAAGAGGAATTCAGGAGGCTATTTAATGGCCTAGTTGCATTAATTTTTTTAGCATTTTTGATCTTTCATATCTTATTTCTTCATAATCCTATTAATTTTCAAGTGTGCAAAATGTACTCGCATTAATTTCAGACAATCAGAGTGCCTTCCAAGGTGGCTGTAAATGGAATGTAATAATTCGAACTATTAGTTCCAAATTTATGATTTTAATCTTGATGTGGTGTTCACTACATTCTAGTTAATTGTTTCTATGCAAAACTTTCCACGTGTCTGCATTCTAGAAAATTTCATGCGACTCTAGGTCTTTTCAAGCAACAGGCCTCAAAATGCATCTTCTGTCATTGATCTCTATTTAATCAATGGTTGATAAAACTATTGTATTAATGATATGAAAGTTATGGTAGCCAACTTGGTAATGGTGACATTGATGTAATTACATTATTAATAATAGACCTAAAATAGTACAAAAGTTGAAGTGATTCCTCAATATTTAGTACAATCACTAGCCAATACACGTGCAAATTCCCTTTTAGATTAAATAATTTTTTAGTTTACCACTAAAGATTAGCCAAGACCATTATTATTCATTTTTCTACAAAATAAGTAATTTTCCTCTGATATTATTAATTCATTTTTGGCAAGGGAAAAAATTGCCATTATTTATTTATCTATCAACAAGAAAAAAAATTAATTCGCCACAATTAAAATGATTTTTGCTAGGGCATGAATTTTTTTTCCAACATATAATATTTTATTTCCCTACATTGAACAAAAAAATTTCCCTCGACATGAAAATTTTCCTACCCACAAAATGTTGGATTTGCCAGCATTTCAGGCTTTTTTTCAGGAGGGGTTTCTTAAAGTTATCTTTGATTTGTACATATCGTATCTATCTCTGTGCTATTGAAACTTTTCCAACCCAGATAATTTTCTTACTCTAATTACATAAGGAAATATGTTGTCATAAATGATGATACTTATACATCTATCTAGCCATATTGCCTACAAAAGTTTTCAAAATTTTCCATACAATCTCATATTCCTCTTTAGATCCTTCACAAGACTTAATTCCTACAACAATTTCAAATATCCTACCAGTATAACTTCTTATAGATTCATCTTCCATCATTTTAGCATCTTGAAACAAACATATCCAATTCTACAATCTTACTCTTTTAGCATGCTTATCTCCTTCAAAAGTAGATTCTAATGCTTTCCAAATTTTATAAGATGTCCCTAGTGATTTTACCTCACTATATTCATTTTTAGGAAGAGCTATCAACAATACTTCTTTGACTTGCATATTAAACATAAACATATCTCTTTCTACTTTACTACATTCCTCAAGCTCTCTTTCTTCTATAATAACTTTGTTACTCTTTGTCAAAAGATAATACTCTGGACCCATACATACAAAATAAGTCTTCATATTTTCCTTCTAGTTGTTAGAGTTAACTCCATCAAAATTAGGACTTTCTTTTCTAAAATGACTCGCTATTGAACTCCCAAAGTTGTTAAGCTTTTTCTTCAAGGTCCCTAAGTTCTAATGCCAATTGATAGAAATTAAAGTCCAAAAATATAATTAGGGTGGGGGGGGGGCATGAATCAATTATGCAACTATAGCAACAATTGTCAACCTTATTAATCCTTAACCATATGAGAAATATAACAAACAATAATAACAAGATACTCATTCACAATAACACCAGATATGATAACTAGGAAAACCCTTGATCAGAGGGAAAACCCTAATGGGGATGGTACCCACAAAATGATGTACTAATATAAATATTCCTTGTTAGAGGATGGACCCTATTAGAAGTCAATGAAATACATTCCCTACATATCAGTCCTTGTTAGGAGATTCCAACCCTATTAGGAGTTGTACCAACCTTGTTAAAAGTTGTAGAAGGAAGATGGGCCACTATCCAAATAGCTTTAGGGGAAAGATTAGTGAACTTACTATTAGCCATATTTTCCCTCCCACTAAAAATTGAATTTTGCATGTCAAACATGTTGAACAGTCTTACTTTTCAAATATTCAAAATAATCAAATGTTATACAAGGATCTATTTTAAAACTTTGACCACATCTTTTTATCCTAAGTCTTGTGGCCTTATTTTCATGTTATGTCTTTCATGAAATTTTTCAAGTTGTGACCATGTGATAACCCTTTGGTTTGCATAGTTAGGGTAGAATAAGCATTAACTAGAGTTCAAGTGCTAACAACACAATAGCATTGTGTTTGCATTGTCACAAAGTTAATTGGCTCAACCTAAAGTCAAGGTCTCGACAGGGTGACCACATTATTTTCACTCGGTTGCAAGGTTAATTTGACAAACCATAGTTTAGCTTGTGGTAGTGCAATAGGGGAAAAATTTCAATGTTTCAAAGATGCATTTTGCATCGTTGGATCTTTTAAATCCATGGCCGGTGTGCTACCACATGTTAAGAAGAATCTACAGTTAGAGTTGTAATCAAGAGATTTTCTTTGTTCCACTTGATTGCAAGGTTAAAAGGTGATCCTCAAGTTGGAGGAGTGATGGTGTGAGTGTAGTTAGGATCTTAGTTTCACAAGGTCATGATGGTTAATTGGAAATGTTGAAGATAAGCTACAAAACAATGATGGATAGTTGGTAATGACTTCACAAGTGATAAATATTAATAAAGAAAGGTGGTGGAGAGGCTACGATCATGGGCAATCAAACATGAAACATAAGGTGGGATGCTAGCAAGGTGGCAGAATGATAAAAGATGATTGGTCCATAGGGAAAAGTCTAATTTTTGACTCCAGTTGACCAATGGCATGGCTAGTTTGGCATACTAATGATAGAGGAATTGACTCTTTCATGGCATATTTGATCTTTTTGATCTCCTACAACCACTTTCATCATTCCCCATGTCTAATAAATGAAGAAAGACAATCCATCACTGCTAGTTGGTCCATCTAATTGATCAGAATGCCTATGGTCACCATTTCTATCTTCTTAGTGCTCTGTTTGGTGAGGAAGTGATTTTGCTACATCTGGATGTGTGTCATGATAAAATCTTTCCCAAATTTGTAGTAACTATTCTCTATAGTCTTGAATATGGTTGTTGAGTTCTATCTTAGAGTAGAAGCTATCTAAGTTATGATTGTGTTATAAAAGTGGATTTTGTAATCTTTTTGAGGGTTGGATCTTCTCTATTTCTTTGATATTGCTCTATCATACTACTATAAATTCCCCTTTGCCTCTAAATTACATGATACTATGTCTTATCTCTTTCAGCCATTGATGTACTATGTAAGCTTTATTTTTCTCTCTTTGATGTACGATGGATATCTGTAACCTACATGCTTGTATCTCTTTTGGCCTATGAATGATACGAAGTGAATCTCTTCTTCTTTGTGTCACTCATTTGGTTGTCTAATCTGCATGTGGCTATTAGATTAAAACAAGTCTAAATCTATATATCTTTGGATTTTCATGATGGTTGTAGTGTGCATGTATGGGTAGAGATTGGTCTAAACACTCTATTTTGGTGCATCACCTCCTTAGAATAGATTAGATAGCTTGCTTTTATGCATTCCTCTTCCTTTTTCTCTCCAAGTATAGCCTAGGTGCATGATAGAAAAGGAAGCTGACCTTCTCTAGAGACTTGGCCTCATCATTCAAGTCCCACAACTGGGAGGTTGTTTCATGTTTCACAAGATTGTCCTTAGGTAAAAACTTTGGACAAGGGTGCAAACTTTTGTGACAATAGTTTTTGGCACGCTCGGTGGGAGTCTCATATTAAATATTCTATGTTGACTGGTGCAAAAGAAATATTTTATGATCATGCTAAGGAGATAGTACTGCCTTCAACATTAAAGCCTTCAAAAGGCTCATTTGTTCAAGTATGTGTTAACTCCAAGCTTCAAACATATCTGGTTTCTAGACCAAAGTTGCTATGATTCATGCCGAAAGCATACACAAGGGCATCTTCTAGAGGTAACTTTTAGTATTTAGATCTTTTATTTTTTAATCCTAAAAGAAAGAAGACTAGATTGTCTCTATCACCAATTAAGAGTACAAAGGAAGTCCATACACCCACAAGATCCATCTCTACCCCTCCTATTGATAGATCCCAACCAAGGATACCATCTACTTATATCAATGGACCACTTGTTTATATTGGACAACCTAGAGCACATGCTTTATCCACCTTCAATGGTAGAAGCCCCCTCTTATTGGCTCAAAGACATGATATTCCAATGTCAACCCTCAAAATTACACTCGAGTTTACTAGTGAAACCTCCATTTCCCCTATTGAGAATATTCAAGAGGTTTCTAAAATTTGTAATATTCATGGCATCACTGAAGACAATGTAGTAGTCAGACTTCTAGCCTCATCCTTAAAAGGAAAGGCACTACAATGGTATAAAGTTTTAGCTCATAACTCTATAATTGATTGGGATGGGTTAGGAGTAGCTCTATGAAAGCATTTTGAGGATAAAAGTGATCAACTATCATCTTAGAGTAGGTAACAACTATCAAGAGGGCACCAAATGAATGTATGCCTGATTTTAATTATAGGTTTCAAAAGACATTGGATAGAATACCCATTGTAGTAAAGTCCTCCCTTGATAATGCATTCTTGTACTACTTTATAGCCTTCAACAGTGATATTGCTACCACTCTACAGTCTATGGGAGAGGATACTTTACCAAATGCATATGAGGTAGCTATAAGGAAAAATATATATCTTGATACAGGGAGCAAAGTTAGCCCCAAGGCCTCCAATGCCCATCTTTCTTGACATGCCCAATAGCCAGCTTGTTGTAGCCCCTATTCCCACTTCCTCTGCAAGCTAGCCCCTTGCTATGGTTGTAATAGGCTCCACATACTCTAATGGAGTTTATAGGATTGAGGTCATGATGTAGGTACTGATGCAAAATATGGATAAGGGGTAGCAGGATCAAGAAAGGAAGATGAAGGACAATGGTGCAATGATGCAGAAGATGGGCAATGAGTTGATGACTATGAAGAGGTAGAAAGCTCAAAATAATAACCCTTCCTAATTCTATTATCAAGGTCCCATTCATAATAGATCCCAAAACTAGAGTCATGCCCCTTACAATTAGAATAGATCTATCAACAGTTCCCATGCTAAAAATACCAACCTAAATGGGGGTTACAATAAAAAATAGACCAATAGATAAGCCCCCCATGCTATGAATACCAACCTAAATAGGGCTTTATTTCCTTAGAACAATCTTGCTCAAGATCAAGATTTCTACCCTTCTTGTAGCCACTCCTATGGGTATTGTATGTGTCGAAAGGTAGAATCTTACTTGGCATTAACTATACTAGAGCAAGCAGTTGACCAGCAACACAATGCTAATCAACCTATTGATGCTTCTCTACAAGGTAGTTTCTCCTTCATGAGCCATCAAGTGGAAGAGCCTTGTATTGCAAACTAGGATTCCTATGCTGACAATACTAGGAGCAAAAGAAGAGCTATAGAAGATGCTACCCATCTTCCTCCTAATCTGGCTTTAACATCAAATGCAATATCTCATGTATGAGTAGTTGACCAAAAACACAATGCTAATAAACCTACTAATACTTCTTAGTAGCAAAGGCAAAACAATAACGAGAGAGATGTGGATGTTCCCCAAGCTATTCCATCTTGACATTCTACACTTGTAGCTCCTAAGGTTTCTACCAAGGCACCTAATGCATCTTTTAGTGTGGTAGATCAAATAAATAAGACCAATGTGAACATTTCTATGTGGGATGTTATTGCTACCATACCATCACAAAAGAAGCTGTTGCAACAAGAATTGGAAAGCATTCAACTCAAAGATAAGCTACCTAGAGAAGAAAGTGTAATAAGCCTGGTGCAACCAAGGAAAGAAGGAGAAACAAGTAAGATAACTGGACCTCCTCCCTTTTATGTCTCTCTTATTATAGGTGATAAACTAGTCCGCAACTACATGATTCATTCAAGGACTAGAGTTCAATAATGCCTAAATGTGTAGCTGATGTTTTCGAAATGAAATATGAACCTATTATTAGGGATGTATTGCAGTTGGGTGGTAGCACTATCAAGATTGTAGGAATCCTTAGGAATGTTGAAATGGCCCTACATGCTTTCCCTAGTTTTACTATAATTCAAAATATACCAGTGCCCAAATAGGTGGTTACAAATCCTTAGATTGGTTATACATGTTTTTTAGAACAAGATATGGGACTAAAGCTTCAATTAGAGTAGAGTCTCTAGCCCTTCAACATATAGAAGCCTATACTTCTAATCCCATCAATATGAATTGTACCATTTTGGATGAAGAGGATGGAGACAGAATGAATGAACTTGCTACTCCCTTGGCAAAGATACCTGCATTTCTCTTGGAAGAATGGGCTAATGCATATCACTTTGATTTTATATCATAAACCCTTGAGACAAGTCTTGATACATATTGTATATTAGAGAAGGATTCTCTTATTCTGAATCTAATGAAGACCCATGAGGATACTAGTGCGCTATGGAGCATCTACTTTGATGGATCAAGGAATAAGAATGGATTAGGGGCTGGTGTGATGTTGGTTTCTCTTGTGCTAGAAAGGTATTACTTCTGATTTAGGCTTCAATTTAGTTGTACTAATAACATAGCAAAGCATGAGGCATTGATTCAAGGTCTTCTACTTGCTCAAAAAATAATAATTCAAGCCTTAAGTGTATACAGGGATAATGCGCTAATTGTTCATCAAGTGAGAAATTAGAACATCACTAAGAATGGTTTGCTCAAGTCTTATAAATATACAATGTGGGATTATCTTGAAAGTTTCAATGTATTTAATATTCAAAGCATTCCTAGAAAAGAAAATAATCATGTTGATAAACTTGTAGTAGTTGGTGCATCTTATGACATACCAAGCAGTATTGAAGATGAGAAAAGGAAAGAGGTTAAAATGGTGGTTAGGCCTGCTATTCCTGACAATAATGTCAATTGGCAGGTGTTTGAGTTTGATGCATAAATTTTAAGTTTCTTTCCTAACAAAGTGGAGTTCTTAGAGAGAAATTAGTCAAGGCTACATGATTAGTTTGGGGATCAAATCATCAAACTCAGCTCCAACAAACTACCTAAGGGTTTGATCACATTGGAAAGTGCTTTCACTCCTGATGATCAAGCAAGAGATAGAGGCATGGGCCTTGCTACAATAAAGGATGATTACATTCCTGTCACTATTGCTAATGGGAAAACTCTTAATATGGGAAAGATATGTTCTAAAACTGAGCAAGAAAGCTTTGTTCATCTATACCAAGAATTTGATGATATATTTGTTTGAGAATATGATGATTTGAAGGGGATTGACCAAAGTTTATTTCAACATACCATAGATTTAGTTGATAAAGTCAAACTAGTTAGGAAAAAATAGAGACTAGTTAATCACAAGACTGAACCATTAATGAGAAAAGAGTTATCCAAATTGATTGAGGCCAATATTATCATCCCTATAAAGCACTCATCATGGATAGCTAACCTTGTCCCTTTCAGGAAGAAGAGTGGAGAAATCAGACTATGTGTAAAGTTTAGAGATCTTAACTAAACCTCCCTTAAGGATCATCACCCTCTCCTTTCCATGGAACATATATTGTCTAAGGTTAGTGGTTCAAAAAGATTTTCTTTCTTGGATGGATTCTCTAGTTACAATTAGGTGTTGGTCAAGGAGTCTGACAGATATAAGACTGCATTTACCACCAAGTGGGGCACCTATGTCTATAGTAAAATGCCTTTTGGACTAAGAAATTTAGGTGCCACATTTCAAAAAGAAATGGATATGGCATTAAATAACATTATTGAAAGGTTTGTATTGGTCTACCTTGATGATATCACTGTATATCCAAAGAATATAGCAGATCATTTTGGCCATCTAAGACAAGTACTCATAAGATGTAGAGAGTATGGAGTATCCTTGAATCTAGGCAAGTGTGTCTTTACCACTAACCAAGGAAAGTTGTCAGAACACATTGTATCCAAGGATGACCTAACTATTGATCTAGAAAGAACAAAAGCAATACTTTCTCTCTCCCTTCTTAACCACAAGAAAGGTTTTCAAAATATTCTTGGTAGAATAAATTTTGTGAGGACATTCATTCCTAATTTAGCTACCATGGTAAAACCTCTTACAAATATGCTAAAAAATAACCTGGTCTTTTTATGGACCAAGTAAGGGAAAGAAAGCTTTGAAGAAATCAAAGTAGCCATAGCCTTAGCCCCCACCCTCATCAATCCAAATTTTGAGAAAGACTTCATCCTTTACACCTTAGGAGGTGAGTCAACTATTTTTTTGTTTTGGCTCAATTGAATGATAAAAATGAAGAGCAGCCCATTACTTTCTATAGTGAAGGGCTTAAGGAGTATGAAGATAAGTATAGTTATGTGGAGAAGCAAGCCCTTGTAGTCATAAGAGAATTGAAAAAATTTAGACATCTTCTATCCCACAATAAGATCCATTTTCTAGTACCCCATGCCAATGTGAAAGACTTCGTTTTGAGAAAGGAAATTTATGAGAAAAAAACTAGTTGGATCACCAAGGTGATGAAATATGATGTGAACATTCAGATCACCAAGTTGGTAAGGGGGAAAGGATTGCGCAAACAGATGGTGTCATCCCAAGAATCAAAGGAGGAAGTTGCTTTATTATCAACAGAGTGACAAGAAGTAAGAGATGATAATCTTGGGAGATGGGTAGATAACATGAAGACTTTCTTGTTAGGTAATGGATACCCTCAAGGTTTGGATAGAACAAAAAGAAGGTAGCTCATATTTTAGTCAATATCCTATGTCATATTTGATGGTATTCTTTTTAGGAGGGACTTCAATGGGGCATTGTTGAGATGTGTTGATGCAGATCAAGCTAAAAGGATGATTAAAGAAATTCATGATGGTCTTGATGGTGGCCAATTTTTAGCAAGAACAATCACCATAAAGATAACAAGAGTTGGTTACTATAGGCCTTCCTTGTTTAATGATTTCCATAGGTATGTTAGAGAATGTGAAAAATGTGCTTTCTTTTTAGGTAAGAAAAGACTTTCCGCTCTTCCACTTCATCCTATTCAAGTTGATCAGCCTTTTTCCTAATGGGGACTATATTTTATTGGTCCTATTAACCCTTCTTCCAGATCTAGTCATAAGTGGATTCTAGTTGCTATGGATTATTTTACCAAGTGGACTAAGGCTATTGCATTAAAAGATGCTACCATGAATTTAGTTATTGGATTCTTGGACAAAATTGTTACAAGGTTTGGTGCTCCTTCTACTATCATTTCAAATAATGCAAATTTATTTGTAGGAGATTATATATGTTCATGGGTTGTAGACAATGACATTTATTTAAGTAAATCTTCCAATTACTACCCCCAAGGTAATGGCTTGGCTGAGTCTTCCAATAAGAATTTGATTAGAATCATTAAGAGGAATATTGAAGATAATCAAAGGTGTTTGTAATAGAAATTGAGAACTACCCTTTGGGCTGATAGAATAACACCTAAGAGTGCCATGAAAAGTTCTTCATTCATGCTAGTATATGGCAAGGACGCTAGGTTTACTATTTCATTGGAGTTTCCTTCTCTTGAATTTTCTCATCAACTCAAGCTAATTAAAGATGATGCTATGACTGTAAGAATAGAATAATTAATGGAGCTAGAGGAGATGAGAAATCAAGCCATGCAAACCTTGTAAGCACATCAACAATAGATGAAGAAGGCCTTTGATAGAAAGACTAAAATCAAAATTTTTTAGGGAGGGTGATCTTGTGCTCAGATGGGATGCAGACAAAGAAAACTAGGGGAGGCACTCAAAATTTGATGCACTATGAAGTGGTCCCTATTTGATTACCAGTTGCAAGTAGGAAAGTTCCTTCTAGTTAAGTAGGCCTATGGTGAAATCTTTAATATTCCAGTCAATGGAATATATCTTAAATCTTGTTTTTGATGGATTTGTTGTTCCATGTATATAATTAAGATAGTTTTCCTTCAGTTCTTTCCTATTTCCTAGGAAGTACACGAGAATATGTTTTGTTACAGAGAGTTTGGTTCCTATTTTTGTAGTTGAAAAGAGTAGTTTTGAGGTTTCATTGGGTAGACCTCTATAATTTCTATAACTCAGTTGCCCAATGGATGAGTAGGCTATTGGTCCATACATAGAAGACTTGCATCCCCTATGAGTCACCAAAATTGTTAGCCATATTTTCCCTCCCACAAAAAACTAAATCTTCTTGTCAAACATGTCCAACAGTCATACTTTTCAAATATTCAAAATGATCAAATGTTATACAAGGATCTATTTTAAAACTTTGGCCATATCCTTTTATCCTAAGTCTCGCTACCTTATTTTCATGTTATGTCTTTAAAACAGTTGAAGTTGCCACCATGTAATCACCCTTTAGTTTGCATAGTCATGATGGAGTAAGCATTAACTAGAGTTCAAGTGGCAAGGGCACGATAGCACTATGTTCACATTGTTTTAGAGTTAACTGGCTCAACCTAAGGTACAGGTCTTGATAGAGTGACCACATTATTTTCCCTTGGTCACAAGGTTAATTTAATAGACTGTGGTTTAGGTTGTGATAATGTGATAGGAGAAAAATTTTCAATGTTTCAGAGATGCATTTCACATTGTCAAATCTTTTAAATCCATGGCCAGTATGCTATCACAACATGTTAAGAAGAAACTACAGTTAGAGTTGTGATCAAGAGATTTTCTTTGTTTTTCTTGATCACAAGGTTAAAAGGTGATCCCAGGGTTGGAGTAGTGATGATGTGAGTGTTGTTAGGATCTCATTTTCACAAGATCATGATGGTCAATGGGAAATGTTGAAGACATGTTGCGAAACAACAATGGACAGTTGGTTATGATTTTGAAAGTGATAATTGTTAATAAAGAAAGGTGGTGGTGAGGCTGCAATCATGGGTAGTCAAACATGAAACACAAGGTAGGATGTTGGGAAGATGATAGAATGATAAAAGATGATTGGTCCACATGGAAAAGCTTGATGTTTGACTCTAGTTGACTGGTGACATGACTAGTTTGGTGTACTAATCATAGAGGAAGTGACTCTTTGATGGTAGATCCAATCTTTCTAATATCTTGCAACCACTTTCACCATTCCCCACATCTGATAAATGAAAAAGGACACTCCATCACTGCTTGTTGGTCCATCTAATCTATTAGAATACCCATGGCCACCATTTTTGTCTTCTTAGGGTTCCATTTGGTGAGGAAGTGATTTCCCTATGTTTGGATGTATGTCATGATCAAATCTTTCCCAAATTTTCAATAACTATTCTCTATAGTCTTGAATATGGTTGTTAAGTTCTATCTTAGACTAGAAACTATCTAAGTTATGCTTACACTATAAAAGTAGATTTTGTAATCTTTCCTAGGGTTGGATCTTTTCTGTTTCTCTTGTATTTCTCTAGCATACTATTATAAATTCCCTTTTTCCTCTAAATTACATGACACTCTGTCTTATCTCCTTCAGCCATTGATGTAATGTGTAAGCTTTATTTGCCTCTCTTCAATGTACTATTGATATCTATAACCTACATGCCTATATCTCTTTTAGCATATGAATGATAAGAAGTGAATCTATTCTTCTTTGTATCACTAATTTGGTTGTCTGATCTACATATGGTTATTGGATTGAAACAAGTTTGAATATGTATATCTTTGGATTGTCATGATAGTTGTACTGTGCATGTATGAGTAGATCTTGGTTTGAACACTCTATTTTGGTGTATCACCTCCTTAGAATAGATTAGGTAGTTTTCTTTTGTGCATTCCTCCTCCTTTTTCTCTCCAAGTGTAGTTTAGGTGCATCCTGACAGCAAAGGAAGCCAACCTTCTCTAGAGACTTAGCCTCATTGTTCAAGTTCCACAACTTGGATGTTGTTTCAATGTCTCACAAGGTTTTCCTTAGGTAAAAAATTTGGACAAGGGTGTAAACTTTTGTGACAACACTTATTTTCCAAATGGTCTCTATATTATTCCTTGCAAAAGAATAGAACTTAACTATACTTGTACTTCCTCTTCTTTTGTGTTGTCAACTAGACTTATGCTCCTTTTGATCTTGCTACCAAATCACCAACTTTGCATCCAATAATTCCTTGGATCTCTTACTTTCATTCACCAAAGAATTCACAAATGTCTTCAAAAATTCAAAAACTTAATACATTCCCAAACAAGGAAATTTTTTTGCTTTATACCATGTCCTCAAAGCAATTTCTTGAGTTGTCCTTGAGGCTTTTAAAATTAATTATAAGAGGACTGCATTAAGATAATTAATTAATTTATAACATTTTTGGCTCACATCCTTTACAAATTCTCATACTTGGGACTCCTGAACTTGCACACTCACTAACATCATCATCAGATTGTCTACTATCAATATGCAACTTTGCATAACATGATTCTATCTTTGTAAGGAGATACAAATCAAACATCAGAAACCACTTATTAGATACTTTGTCTGTATATTAATCTCTGTAAATCAAGTATATCTTCTACATATCTTCAACTCTTTATATGCACACTTAACCACATCTTTAGTACATAGTGTATAACATGTCCTTAACCATGCTTGACCTAATCATGGATTCTCTGTCCATACAACCTCTTTCTCTTTCTGCTACTTTACTAGTCTTCACAAACATGTGGCTATGTTTACATCAATGAAAAACATAGTCATGTTCATGCAACATGTCAATCATGCTAACAATCTCCACATGCTCTAGCAATGCTTAGGATACTCCCCCAAAGGAATATCATTAGTGTTCATGCTTAAAAAAATGTGCTATTATCTCTTTTACACATAACAAAGTTGGTCATATTGTTGAAATATGTCCTAAAAAATATGAGAAGAAAGAAAGGAAAGACAAAAAATATTGAGGAAGGACAAAAAATATTGAGGAAGGAAAACAGAGACAATCAAGGTAACAAACACTATAAAGGAGCATGTAATAAATCTTGTTACATTACTGAAGAAGATGGTTTTGATAGTGATATTGATAAAAATGATGAAGTTGTTTATGTTACAATGAAAGATGAACCTAATGAAGATGAGAAGACTATATTAATTTCACATGTGAATAAGAATGGAAGATGGATAATTGATAGTGGTTGTTCACATTATATGATTGGTGATACAAGTATGTTTGCAAAGATAGATCATTATAATAGAAGTATTTTTAAGTTTGGAAATGATGCACCATGTTATGTGAAAGGTAAAGGATCATTTATACTAAATGATAAGATCAGATGTGACAATGCATATTGGGTTAATGGTTTAAAATATAACTAGTTGAGTATGGCATAGTTGAATTGTTCAAGCTATGGAGTTAAATTCCAAAATAAGAAGGCAAAGATTTATGATGCTACTAGTGAACTAATTGGAAGTGGTGATCAAACAAGAGGTAACTTGTTCTATCTAGACCTATCTAAAGATAATTTTCTATTTACACAATTTGAAGATGTTTGGTTATGGAATGAGAGACTATGTCATGTGAACTTTGATAATTTGGTAACCATTAGTAAGATGAAAAGAGTAAAATGGCTACCAAGAAAGAGAAAACTTGATAAGGTGATGTGCAAACAATGTCAAATGGGAAAAATGACAAAGTGTAGTTTCAAGAGCAAGACTTATTGTTATAATGAAATTTTGGAGTTGGTTAATACTAATTTATGTGGTCCTTTTGGAGTGCAAATATATTATGGTGACACATACTTTATTCTATCTATTGATCATTTCTCTAGAATGGTGACTATGATGTTTCTTCAAGAAAAATATGATGCATTTCAAAATTTTAAGTGGTAATTTTATAGATTTGAAAAAAAAAAAGGAAAAGTCTACAATGCTTGAGATTAGATAGAGGAGGTGAATTCATATTAGATGAGCTCAAAATATTTTATAATGAAAAAGGAATCAATAGACAAATGAGTGCACCAAGGACTCCACCACAAAGTGGAATAGCTAAAAGAAGGAATTGATCAATCATGGACTGTACAAGGACATTGATGATGGATAAAAATCTTTCACAAAAGTACTAGAGAGAAGCTATAAGTACTCTAGTCTATAGTTTGAACCATGTTCAAGGTAAGAAAGGTACAAACAAAACACCTTTTGAACTTTGGTATGGCTATGCACCTAATATCAAATATTTCAAATTATTTGGAAGGAAGTGTTATATATTGAAATATTCAAGGAATAGAAAACTTGATGTAAATAGTGATGAAGGTATATTCTTAGGATATTTCACTAAAATAAAGGCATACAAGTGTTTGAATTCTAACATTAACAATATTCTAGAAATTACAAATGTTAGTATTGATCAATTTACAGAAAAGAATGAAGAGTAATGCAATAAAGAACCTAAAGATTACATTATTCTTTTTACATCTATGAAGGAGGATCAAGTGCTTTACTTGAACCAGAGAAAGAGGTTGATGTTCATTAGTAACCAAACATTGTCAAGGTTTGAAGAAAAAAGTCTCTTCCCAACATCAACATGTTGCCGAGCCATTAGGCTGTAGCAGCCGAGTCATCGACATAAGAAGTCAAATATTAGAGAGAAGAAACTAAACACCAAATAGACCATGTTGAGTTGTAGCTAGAGATATCTGAATGAGATGAGAAAGATGACCCATGTGAAATTCATGAAGAAGAGAGAAGATCTAAATTTGTCTTAGCAAACTATGTAAGGATGAACCATACACTTGATCCAATCATTGGAAGAAAACATTCAAGAATCATGACAAGAAGTAAGTTGGAGAATGATACATATTTACTATGTGAGGTTGAACCTAAATATGCTAAAGCTACACTTGAGCATGAAGATTGGATTAAGGAAATGACTGAGGAAATTGATCAAATAGAGAAGAATAAGACATGGACATTGGTACCAAGGCCAAAGGACAAAGAATGTGATTGGAACAAAATGGATATTTAGAAATAAGTTGAATGAGAAATGTTAAGTCACAAGGAACTGAGAAAGACTAGTTTGTAAGGGATATTCATAGGAGGAAGGAGTTGACTATGGAGAAACATTTTCCCCATTTGCAAGGTTGGAAGGAGTTAGAACTTTGCTTGCATATGTTGCTTACAAAGGTTTCACTGTATACCAAATGGATGTCAAATCTACATTTTTTAATGGAATATTAGAAGAAGAATTCTTCATTGATCAACCTAAAGGATATATTGAACTAGAAAGAGGAATATGGTATAAAAATTGCACAAAGCATTATGGCTTGAAACAAGCCCCTAGATCTTGGTATGAATGGTTACACAATTATTTGGTGAAAATTGGTTTTGAAAGAATTAATAACAATAGAAATCTATACTTCAAATGTGAATATGAGAACAATATATTTCTAGATGAATTATTTTTGATGATATCATATTTGAAGAACATTATTTTTTGTGTAAATCATTTCCTAATGAGATGAAGAAATAATTTGTGATGTCAATATTTGGAGAGATCAAATACTTTGTTGGTTTGCAAGTTTATCAAATGAAGAAGGGTATATTAATTACTAAATCAAAGCATATCAAAGAACTTTAGAATGGAAGACTAAAGACTAGTTTAAACACCTATAGTTAGTGGTCACAAACTTTCAAAGTATGATGATTCTGTTGAAGTGAATCAAATGCAATGCTTGGAAAATTATAATATGTTTTACATAGCAAAGTTGATATTACATTAAATATTGGTATTGTTGCTAGATTTTTTGATAATCCTATAGAAAATAACATGATGGTTATGAAAAGGTTACTAGAATATATGAAAGGAATAAAAGACTATGGATTATGGTACACAAAGAGTGACAAGTTTGAGCTAAAAGTTTATATAGATGTTGATTGGGTAGGAAACATTGATGATAGAAAGAGTACAAGTGGAGACACTTTTTAATTCTAGGTAGGAGACTAATTTCATGGACAAGAAAGAAGGAAAATTGTATTTCTCAATTTACAATAGAAGCTAAGTATTTTTTTGTAGTAGTCAAATTATTGAAAGGTATGAAGGAAGAGATTACTAAACCTTTCATGATATATTGTAATAATACAAGTACTATAAACATATCAAAAAATCTTGTGATGCACACAAAGAATAAACATATTGTTATCAAGTATCATTACTTGAGAGGGTTGGTACAAAACAAAGAAGGGAGACTGAAGTATGTGAATACAAATGAGTAGATAGCTAACATATTTACTTTGGAATTACCTAATGATTCTTTTGAGTATCTAAGAGGTAAGTTAGGGGTCATTTCCCTATCTAAAACAAGTTGAGAAGAGATACAACATCACATCAAATGTTGTGCTCAAAATATCTTACATATTAATGCAGGAGGTCACACTTTAGGAGATTCCTAAAAATTGTAAAAATATGAATTGAGGAATGATGAGTTGAGATTGCAAGGAGTCAAGTTATACATGGAAGAGAAAAGTGATCTTGAAATATCAACCAGATAGTGACATAGAGAGGATGTTATGTATGTGAATAGATGATGTCTTTGACATGATTATAAAAGAGCGAGAAGTTGTATGTAGCTACCATTCAATTTTTATAGATGGAAGAGGGGGAATGTGAGAATAGAGTTACCATCCATCCAATGATAGAGGGAGAAGTTGTATCCAAAAGTATAAATGTGAAAGAGAGAACCAATATAGTTGGTATTACAATTGGTGTTAGAATTGAAGAAGATAAAATTGGTATCATAGAGGGAGAAGTGTAAGTGAGTGCAAGATGAGAATCAAAATGAAACTAAGGATATTAATGAAGATCTATATCAAGTCACAAAGGAAGTTGATAATGATAAATCAAGTGAAGTCTTTTTCATTTGCATGGTAAGTAGAGGTGTTGCCATCAACACCAAAGAGGGATATTATTGTAAACTATAATAGGAACAATTTTTATGTTGTCAATAATGTCAAAACTAATGAAGAGACATTTACTAATAGTGCACAGTGTTGTGTGTATTGATTGATGAAAAGTATTTGAAAAGAGAGATAACTAGATGAACTAGTGAAGTTATTGAGTAATGAGGAGTAAGTGTGTTGTAATTAAAATGGACACTTGACCATTTATTATTTGACAAGATAATGTTTTGTTTAATAATTATATAAAGTGAAGAAGACAATTGAGTGTATGTGTAGAAGAGAGAACAAGAAGTTAAATAAATCACTAAGCTTGACTGAGTGAAAATTTCACTTGGTCAATGAAGGAGTTAAAGAAGAAGATTAAGGAACCTAAGAGTTAGCTAAGTAAATAGTACTAGCCAAGTGTTAGTTATGGATATGAAAGATGAAAGAAGAAAATTTAGTAGTGAATGAGCATAGTGAAGAATGAATGAGCTAGTGTAAGCTGACCGAGCTACACAGTAATGATCAAGAAAAAGAACATAGTGATGACCAAGTGTCAACAAATTACATTTTGTGAAAGAATCAAATTTGAGGCCGACATAGTTGAATTTATGGATTAGTCAAAATATGCAGTAGATAAGGATTGATGAGTTGGTGTATTAAATTCATGGATTAAGTTTGTCAAATGATCAAAGGAAATAATTTAAGAAGTTTCTAGAAGTATCAAGAAAGGAGTAGAAAAATAAAATGATGGATAGATTCATTTAATTTAATCAAACCCTAAGAACTATGGTGATGTTTAAGTGGAAAAAGATTATAGATTTCTATTTAAGGAGATATAAGACATGTTTTATGAGGTTGGCTCATTGTTGATTGAAGATTTTGAGGAGAACCTATGAAGAACATAGTATCAAAGGAAAAGTGAGAATATTGGTGAAGTGTGATTGCTTGAAGGGTTGTGAAGAAGATTAGAGAAGGAGATGATAATGAGGTCTAGTAAATGAACCAACAAATGAGTTGAATGGATATTTGAATTGGAAAAGTGAGTTGTATATTTACAAATCAAATCTAGTTGTAACTTTCTAACCATTATGGCAGTCAATATCCTTTAATCAAGGTCGACCTAATAGTCATTTTGTATATCCTTTAATCAAGGTGATATTCTAATGGAAATATCCAAAGTCCTCTAACTAAGACACTCTTAATAGGGTTGTTAAATCCTTTAATGGGGCCATGCCTAATAGTGTACTTTGTAACCTTTAACAGGGCTGACTCTTAATTGAGCTCATTTCAAAAGAGTAAAAAGTGGTAGTATGTTACTTGGCAATTTTTCGTAAATTAGGTTTCAATGTTAGATTTTAGTGTCATATATGTGTGAACGTTGTATGTGTGATGCATGTTATTTACTATTATTTATTTATTCTTAGTTGACATATACTAAACATTGAGTTAAGTGATGAATGAATATGTTAAGTTGCTAATGAGCTTCTATATGGATGAAGTGGTTTTATGAGTTTAAATAAGTTGTTTGAAGTTATTAAAAGTTGACATGTCTGGTGTCAGTGACGCCATCTGTTGCAACGTGCTTGTTTTTGTTCCAATATCTGGACTTGTCATTGGAATGTGATTGATTTTGGTTGGCCTCTTTGTAAATCTTGACCACACCATATTTAATGAGTCCTTGCTCAAGGATCATTCCTTTCTCTTTGATATCTTTATAGGTCTGCAAACAGTTCATGGTCATGTGGTGAGCCAAGCTGGGATGGGCATTATCAATAAACATTTTCACCACATGGCGCTCTGGCAAGGTGCCGAATATGCAAGTGGTAAGGGTTTGCCATCTTTGTAGGTATTCAGCAAGGCTTTCTCCACCTTTTTTCTTAGTGTGGACAAGGTCAACTATTGATAGCTCTGTTTCAACAAGATGGGCATATTAGGCTACGAATGCCTCAAATAATTTAGCAAAGTTTTTAATTGTGCCATAGGGGATTCTGTAAAACCATTCAAGAGCTTGTCCAGCCAAGCTTTTGGGAAAAAGGTGCAAGAGGAAGACATCATTGTATGCCACGTCCTGGCAGTGCATGTAAAATTCTTTGATATGTGTGACAGGGTCTCCTTTTCCTCTAAATTTGTCAAATTTGGGTACCTCAAAGTGTTTAGGAAATGGTGTCATGGTAATGGCTCTGTCAAATGGGTAAGGACGCACATTCTCAAACTTGAATGTCTTCGGATCATTCCCTTCTTGGATGGCTTTCAGAGCTGTCTTCATTTGCTCCCATTCTGAATTGATAGGTGATGGCTAGGGTGCCCCCAATGTAGGAGTGCCTTGAGGTAGGTATGCGCTAGATGGGGCTACTGAATATGGATGGCTGTAAGGGATTTGCTGATAGGGATTGTACATTGTTTGGGCAGCTGCATGGTGGATGATGGGTTATTGAGGGGGAAGTGGCGCATATTGATGCATGTGCTGCGAGGCTTGTTATTGATATGGGATTTGAGGTTGGGATTGAGGAACATAAGTTGGCTGTGGGATAAATGAATTTCTTTGTGGAGGTAAGGTATAAGATGGTTGTGAAGCTTGGAGAAAGGATCAGGGGGCTTGTGGGGTTTGACCAAGGTATGTGGGTTGTGCCCCCATTTGGGATGGTACCTGCAAATAATTGGTGGTTGGATGGATTGGTGGGTTACCTCCTAGAAGTGGCATTGAAAAGTAGTTGGTAATAGGAGGTAATGGATTAGTTGGTGGTGGGATTTGAAAGCTAGGAAATGGAATTGATGGGGTTTGATAGCTTGGTGGTTGGATTTGGAAGCTTGGTAGAGTGGTGGTGGGAGCTTGGGTCACTTGAGAGCTAGGCAGAACATTGGTAGTATCTTGTGGGGTTTGATAGCTTTGTGGAGTGAGGGTAGTAGCTTGTGGATTTGTGGCTGATGGCACTAAGCTTCCAAGACCTAATGGAAATGATGGGATTGTGCTTTGGGCTATGGTGAACAAGCTAGGGGTGATGAAAGGTTAATTACTTGGCCCCATGGGCGGCATCCTTGTTGTATATTGCTGAGGCTGGCCAAAGATGCTAGCACTAATTTGGGAGATGGGTGGATTTGGAAGGCTGGGTTGGGGAGCAGCAGCAACAACAATAGTAAAGGGCATGAACGGTGAGGTGTTTTGGGTAAAGGGGGTTTGGAGTGGAGAGGTATGAACCAAGGATGGAGTGGTGGTGGTTGGGTTGGCTTGCGGCATGGAGATTTCAACTTGGGTGGATGATGGTATGTTTGGGTCTGTTGGATCATATGGATTGGCTGGAGGCTCTTCTTTTGGCATATATTAAGGATAATTTTGATCATAAGAGCCTATGGGTGGTGGCAGCTGCCCAAACAATGGGTGAGATGGATTTGATAATGGAGGGGGTTTTCCAAAGTCAAAGGTTCCTACATTGTCCCTTCGAAAATTAGCCATGATTGTCTCTTTGTTCTTGTCTATAATAGCGTTTACCAATACTGCATTTCTTGGTTGGTTCATGAAAGCTTCAATGTCAGTAGGTGATGGCATAGCTTTCTCTGGGATGAAGGATGGCTGAGTGCTCAAGGGGGGTGAGGCTATTCGATCCAAATGATAGGGCTCCATTGTTTCCTTCTTCTTGGCTAAGCGAGTGATGGGTGGCATGAAAAATGCTCCTAGGGATGAGATGCAAAAAATGCTGGTGGATGCAAAAGGGGAAAGGCTTTTTTATACAAATGATTTCCTAGGTTGAGGCAAAACTATATGACAAAACCTAAGGAGGATTGGGTTTGGGATTCTAAGTTCAAATATATGTTGCCAAAGCACAAAAGGTCTACTTTCCTATGTGCAAGCTTGGTGGTGATTGTGTCAACTTAAGGATAGACTGATGATCCTTTAGGAAGAACATGAGATTGACCATTTGTGGATCCCAACCTTTAGCTCAAGGTGATTAGGGATGACAAGTGACAAAGCTAGATTACCCTAGACAAAGCTCTGTCAAAGGGATAACCTTGGTGAGATTGGTGGATTTGAAAGATTTTAGGAATGGCAAACTTTTAGCAAGGTGACAATAATTTTGAAAGCTTAGATGTACAATTTTTGGATTGCTGGCTAGATGGCTTGATTCTAAATGAGATGGATGAGCTAATAATGCTTAAGGGAATAACCTAAGATGGCTAACTTTTCTACAAAGATGACTCTAAGGTGAAGCTTATCCAAGAAGGTGTGGAGAAACAAGGGTGTCTAATCATAGAAATCATGCCTAGTTGGTAAGGCATAAGCAGGATTAACTCTTGGATGTTGGCTAAATTTGATGGTGCACTCTAACCAGGCCTCTTGAAGTGCTTCGTTGGCAGCTTTATCCTCTACTTTGTGGAGTTTGGCAATTCGAGGACTTGGTGTTAGTTCCTTTCTCTTGGCTAAAAGTTCTTGGTATGCTTGAGATGGTTTGAGTTTAATTTTGTGGAACTTCTGTTTGGGTTTGGGTTGCTCTGACATCAATTCCTCAATCTGCTTGGCTTTGGGAGATCTTGGTTGTTTTTATTCAACTCATTCAACTTCTGGAATAGGCAGTGACTACGCTAAGTATGCCCTAAGCTAGGATTGACCAAGTTTGGAAAACATTCATCCAACAAATAAAAGATCAAGCAATAGATAGAAACAACCAGATAGAAGTTTTTGATTCTCAGAAAGTGATATTTGCGCCAAGGAGTGTGTATGTTCTACAAATGTTTTGATCAATCACCTCAAACACATTAACATCCTAGATGGTTGTCTACAAGGCTAACAGTTGGTTTAGCTAAGGAGTCCTCGATATACCCAAGGTACGTGAGGCCCAAATCCATAGATGAAAAAAAAGAGATGTCACACAGCCGAGAGGAGCGGTAACCCACTTCTCCTCTTTCACTTCTCAAGGGTATAAAGTTCCTTGAGGCATAGCCTGAGTGACAAAATATTGATTCCAAGAGAGGTGTCTTTGGATTCACCTCCCAATCTTTATACTCTGTCAGAACGTTGGAGTTGAGGTCGTCCCAAGGGGTGATGAAATCCCCAAGTAGGCCTCCTAAAAAGAAAAACAAGGTTTTGGATCCTAATCTTATACACCCAAGATGACCTCGAAAGACGACAAGGGGAGAGAAGACTTGGATGACCTTGAGCTAAAAAACACACTTGTTCTTTTACCAACTGACTCTTATGTGTGTTTGATCTAGACTTTGCAAGCACTCATGTTTAAGAGACAATGTTCAATTTCAACTTGAAGCGTTAACAAAAGTAAAATCGATCGAAGAATGAATACAAGAAGAAGAGTTAGGGTCAACAAAAAAGTAAACCTGTGCGCCCGGAGGCCCTCCACGTCAAGTATCGATTGATTTTTCTTTAAGGCATTCAAGATTGAGTGTGAGTTTATTTTAAGCCCAAAACAAAGGTGTGTGAGATTCGATTTCAAGCATGCACCCGGAGGCCCTCCACATCAATAGTTGTTCAATTTTAGTACCCAAATGAAGTGTGATCGATTTAATCTAGATTTTTGGTCATTTAAGAATTTTGATAAAGTTAAAGCAAATGTTCAAAGACCAAGTGAGTGAGCTAGATTGTGGAACATTTAACACCTTTTTCAAATAGACCTATCCCCATGAATGGCGCTGAGATTGCAACCAATGGTTAATATTTGATGGGTGATTAGAAAAGAGGTGAGTCCAAGGAACTACTCAAATTGATTTTTGCAAATTTGTGTTTAACTTAATGAGGTTTTTTAAATGTCCAAAAATCAAACTTTGCCTAAATTGCATGTGGAAAAGAGATTTGTTTTGTTCAATTTTAAAAGCTCCAAATGAAGTGTCTGATATTGCAATGGTTAATTGATCCTTGGAATTCAAGATTAGATTTGTTATTTTAATCATGCATTCAAGGAAAATTTGATTTTAATCCATAGCATTCAAGAGTGTGTTTAGCAACATGCATTCAAAGACAAGTGATTAAACATTCAAGTTTTTTTCCTTTGAGCATTCAAGATTGAGATTTTGTGTGTTGTTTTAAGAACTTTGAAGTTCTTTGTTTTAACCTTAGATCATTCAAGATTGTTTTTGGACTCAAAAATGAAAATGACTCTTTGGACTTTGCTTTTGATTCAAGATTTTGTGTTCTAGTTTGCATGTTTTAAGCCCAAAAATGATATTCTTAAATTGTTTTGATGCATGAAAAACCTAAGAAACATTCAAGATTTTGCAACAAGACATTTTTTTGAAACAAATAACAAAGCTTTTAGGACAATTTTTGGCAACCATTTAGGACTCTTAGTTTTCATGAGATTTTTAAAAGAACTTTAAAATATTTGCAAATGAGGTTCATTTTATCCTTGATTGATGCTTTGAGTTTGATTTAGATTTTAGTGTGCACTTAGTGTTGATTTTGAACCTTTTGAAATGGAAACTTGAAGTTCTTTTTAAATTTCCAAAAATGAAGTGTTCCTAACTTTGCATGAATGCATCTAAAACTTTGATGTTGCAAGGATGCAAATGATTGGATTGGTTTAGTTTCACTTGTTAAAATATTTTTTCTTTTTTGCAAATTTTTAATTTTTTAATGGATTTAAGTATGATTTGGGGGTTCATTTTGAGCACTAAAAAGAAGTGTGTATGATTTTGCTTCCTTAAAAAAAAATGGCCAAGATCTCCCACAAGAAGAAGAAGAAGTAGATGGAATAAGAAGAATATAGACAAGAAGAGGAAGAAGAATTCCAAGTGCTTTGTCCACCTATAAGCTTGAAAAATCTGCAAATACTATGAGATAGACTATGAGTTCCTTTGTCTTCTTCATGCTCATGTGGATCTACAAAACCAATTTATACAATCCTACCAATCACAAAAACAAGCGAAATTAGCCAAAATCAGCAAATGACATACAAAACTTGACTAAAAAAGCTAATGAAGATGACCCATGCGGGGTCCCACTGGGCGTGCCAAAATGTATATGAGCAATGTTAGTATGCTAATAGAAACCAAATTTAAATAAAGCTTCTACAAACTAAACAAAATTCATAAACTTCAAGATAGACTAAGATGAGCTCTCAATTGAAAATATGAGCCATTAATGGGCTCTCTCAATGAGAAGCTCTCTTGTTGAGTAGCTTTGTCTAAATAGATAAGATGTATGCTCAAGCTTTATGCTTCAAAAAGTGCTTCAAATGGAGTTGGAATTTGGGTGTGAGTGTATGGTTTTGATGTAAAATGGCTTCTCAAAATGGCATTATGACTTTACTTCATGGATTGTGTTATTTTTCAAAGGGGAAAGATCCAATTTATAGGCAAGAGGCTTGAGGGATTGAGGGCTAAGATGCAAGGATGGGGAAAAGCTCATGGAGGGCTCAGATTGCATGAGAAGAGAGCACATGGATTGTGCTTCCTTACAGCCAATCAAGGAGTGACACATGTCACATGGTGAGAGGATGGAGGAAAGGGGAAGGATGAGTCAACAAAGGAGGCTCAAGAGATAAAATCTTGATAAAAACCCTCATAATGGCTTGTAAGAGCAATAAAAGGGCTTGGAAGAGTCATTTATGGCCTAGTGGACTTTATAAAGTTTTATGGTTGGGATATTTTGAGGGAGATGAGAGCAATTTCGACTTGGGCTTGATTAGGAGGGTTTTAAGCTTGCTTAGGCTTGTGCACATGATTAGAGGATGGATTAGGATGGTTTAGGATTAGCTTAGGGATAGGCAAGTGGATGGCATTTAATGAGGGTGGGTGAAGGAGGAGATATTTGTTAACTTTGGCTTGGGTTAGTAAGTTTTAAGCCATGTTTAGGGAATGTGACAAGGTTAGGAGGGGATTAGGATTAGGTTTAAAGATATCTTCTAGAAGAGTCTAGACTTTGGATGAGGATAAAGACTTTCTAGAATAGTCTAGAACTTCCTAGGATGAGGATGAAGACTTTCTAGAAGAGTCTAGAACTTCTTAGGATGAGGATGAATTAGATTTTTAGGAAATAAATAAAGTTTTATTTATTTCAAGGGTTTGGGTTGAGGAGATATTTATTAAAACTTTTTTTAATAAACATGAGGATTAATATTTAATCTTAATTAAATATTTTGAGTTGGGATTAGGGGTAGGAAATGATGGGATTAGCCTTTAGTTAAAATTAAAGAAGAATTAGAAGATTTTGGAAGAGGTTAGTGGTCTTAAGGAAATTGGCCACGTTTTGGGCAAAAAATAATTTTTTAATTTATTTTGGGTTTTTTGGTCAATTTATTAATTAAATAATTAATAAATAAGGAAATAATGTTTAAATAAAATTTAAACATTTTTGGGAGGGATTCCTTAATTAAATATTTTTAATTAAGATAAAGGGGTTTAATGGCATAAAAATAAATAAATTAATTAAATAATTAATTAATTAATAAATGATGATGTCATCAAGAATTTTTGAGAAAATAAAAATACTTTATTTTTAAAAAGTTTTTAGGTGTCTACAACTAGTAGCCCCACACTTCCACAAAATCCTCCACACGTTCTTGCTTCTTTTGACATCATTGCAAATGATGGGCTTGAGTTTGTTTCTTTCATCACCCATGGATATAAGAAATCAGTAAGCCACAATTAGACAACACGAATGTTAAAAGGTTCAAATCCATTCCCCACATCAAAATAAAGGCACCCAGTAACCCGAAACTCAAAATTTGACAATATCCATAACATTAAAATCCCAACTACATTTAAATATTGATGAAAATGCTTACGTTTATGGAAAATAGTAAATGTGGCATGCCAAGAATATGTATAACATAAGAAAACAAAAATAAGCCACGCCTCATCAAAGATAAGCGATGCATATGAAGTTCTAAAATAATATCTATAACATAAAATTGATTTTATTATGTTACATGCTGCAATAAATAGAGGAGATTCAGGTTAGTATTTAATTATTAGAGGTTTTGCTTGCCTATTTTTTTAAATTTTATTTATCATTTTTTAAATAAGATCATGGATACAATGCTATTTTGGAGGAAGGGAATTTCACTTTTAGTCTTTGAAGTTATTTTCTTGAAAGAGATCCTATAAGCTCAAAATTTATAAATGATTTTATTATGTTACATGTTGCAATAAACCAAGGAGATTTAGGTTAGTTTTTAATTATTAGAGGTTTTTTTTTCCTAGTTGTTTCTAATCATATTTATTGTGTTTTACATAAGATCATGGATAAAATGGTATTTTGGAGGAAGAAAATTTCACTTTTAGTCTTTGAAGTT
The DNA here is from genome assembly GCA_028749045.1 of Cupressus sempervirens. Classification (NCBI taxonomy): domain Eukaryota; kingdom Viridiplantae; phylum Streptophyta; class Pinopsida; order Cupressales; family Cupressaceae; genus Cupressus; species Cupressus sempervirens. The sequence continues at coordinate 350,297,680 of CM053786.1, read as the reverse complement.
ATTTTCTTGAAAGAGATTCCATAAGCTCAAAATTTATATTAGATAAGACATAGCTAGACACTTCCTTATACAAGACCTTTTTTGTATTATTAAGTATAAATATAAACCCAAAAGTAAACATTGTTATGAAAAATTAGAAAATCTCATTTTTCTCCTTCCCTAATTCTAAACCCATCTAAATGCCAAATATTACACACACACACACACACACACACACACACACACACACACACACACACACACACACACACACACACACACACACATATACATACATATATATGTATATATATATACATATACATACATATATATGTATGTATATGTATATATATAGAAAATATATCTGAGATTGATTATGAAATTTTTTATCAAATAAATATTAATGTTGATTCAAGTTATCATTATTCAGTTCTTTTTTTTTTTACAGTTGATCTAGAGTTAGAATAATTCTTGATGTATTCATCAGTAGTTAATTCTATATAAATGCAAAACCTTAACCCTAGTCAAAGCTAAAAGTTAAAATTTATTGACATATCAGTCAAGTTTGCTGTTAGTGACACACACTTATTCAGATTGTAAATGGTTGCTAAGCTTATTATATAGTTAATAGTGTTTTCCAAGTATATCAGTTGTCACTAAGTTCTATATTTGCTACCAAGTCCTTTGGACAAATCCTAGTGGTTACCGAGCAGTTGTAGTTACAGTGAAGATCAACAGTGTAAACCTTGCATCTCAATGTATACCAAGTTTACTAGTGCAAACCAAGCTGTGTAGTGTTCACTAAGTTCACATTTTATGTGATGCAAGTCCATTGTTAACTGAGCAAATCAGTTTTAACCAAGTGACTCAGTTTATACCGAGCTCAAGGTGATAGTCTTTATTGAGTCATCGAGTGGTAAACAAGTGATTCTATTTATATGACAAGTTTCACAGTATCTATCAAGTCACTAGTGTAGACCGAGTTCAAGAATACTTGGAAGTGATCAGTATGGACAAAGATTCTACATCTACCGAGTGCATGACAATGCTGAGCATTGACAATGGATGCTATTTATTAGAACTTTATAGAGTCAGTTTTCAGAACCCGAGTGTCTTCATTTGGAATGACTTTGTTATATTTGTGTAAACTTGTATTGTGGCTAACTTTGTAATTTGTATAATTGGATTGGTATATATATGTAATGTATTGTATCATATCCATGTATGAAGGAATGGGAATATAAATGCAATGTAATTGAATATAATCAGAGAAGAGTAGAAAGAGCGAATTACAAAGGCTACAACAATATAAGAAGTAGTAAAGTCATATCTATCATAGCAAGGTGATTAGTACATAAAAGAATCTCATTCGACAAACCAAGTTACAGATCAAAGATCAACTATTACTTCATCCTAACAGGTGGATCAGTCAAATCCTTTAACAAGGTAGACCTAACAGTCTTTTGTAAATCTCTTTACCTAGTGCATAGTTCATTGTATGTTCTTAAATCCTTTCACAAGGTGAGCCTAGCAATCCTTATTGCTCCTAATAGGGTAGATCATTAGAAGTGATTGATGTAAGCCTTGACAGTCCAACTTTATACTATAGTACTAAAGCTTGTGGGTATCATCCCCACCTCAATTTTACTTTCTATTTGGAAGATTTTTAGGTCACCAAATCTTTGTGTTATTTTCAGTTTCTTATGCATGCCATTAGATCAGATTTTACGTGATGGAATAAATGCTAATTGGATTGTTGGATTAAGAGTTGAAATTTTAAAAGTTCTAGAAGTTACTGATTCACCACTCCCCTCTTAGTAACTTAGCATAGTCTTGAATATTTCCAACAAAAATTCACTTGCGATGATTAAAATTGTATGTTTCTCCACCTCTATTTTAAATCATAGTTTGATGTACCTGTTGGATACAATTGATTAATTGTGTGTTTTCTTTGATGTTACACAAATGTCATATCATTATTAGTTAGTATATGTCGAGCTCACTCGGGTAGTAAAGATGGTTCTCAATGTTTACTAAGCATTTCTATGTTTGCTGTTGAGATAATGGGTGTTGCACACATTGCATAATATTGTTATATTTTATTATTTTATTTTATTATGTAATGTTGTGCTTAGATGGACGTGCAACATGTAAAGATTCCCATGGAATATTCTTGATGAGTTGTATTGTAACATTGTGATAATATTTCATGTAATTATTTAATATTGGAAAAAAGAATTAAATGCCCAATATTAAATGTGGGGTCAGTGGGTTAGGTAGCACATGGTTTTAGCACATGGTCTATGTAATACCACTTAGTGGTTTTGTGGGACTTGCTACTATATAAGTAGCCACAAGGGTAGTTGTTGTAGAGTAAGAGTGAGAAAGGCAAGAGTCGAGCAGGACAAGGCTTGACAGGTTAGCCAAGGGAGCATTTGTGAAGGTTGGAAGCATGGCATGGGATGTGTGGATTCATGCTTGTTCACATGGATTGCTTGGTGGTGGATATAGCTTTGAAGGCTTCCATGGTTGTATTGTAATGGTAATTTTGCAGAATAATATATGGTGATGGATGCTTTTGGAGGCTGGGTTTTCCCTCAATGAGGGTTTCCCAGGGTATATCTTGTGTCACAATTTTATGGGTATGTTGTCTATTCTCTTGCATGTGGATTTTAATTTCATATTTATTTCAGATCTATTATGGGTTATGTGGAAACAATTATATTCTTTGTTGCCAAGTTTCCTTACAAGTGGTATTAGAGCTATGGTTTTATTATTGTAACCCTAGATTGAATCTATGGGAATGCATGAGAGGATAAAAGAAAGGGAAAGATATATGAGTGATTTATTGTAGATCTGAGGGGTTTGGATTTAATGTTATGATGGGATGTTAAAATATTTGGGCATATGAAATTCTTGGACAAAAGAATTTTTTAGATGTTTCATTTAAAATGAGGGTTTTGGGGGGAGCTTGCAGAAATGATCTCCTGGGTAAAAACAGACCTCACCATTAGATCCAGGTTGACATTTTCATAAATTTTGATATATAATATGCCCTAGTTTGGCCATGTTCAGATAAAATGAAAGAGTTTTTTGATTACAGCCTGTGATGGCCATCAAATTTAATCTCGTCAAAATTTTCATCACAAAAAAAAAAAAAAAAAAATGAAAAATCACACTAAAAATGGTAAAAAGACTATCTTAGTAAAATGGCCATAAATTTCTCTCAGAATATTAGATTTTAGAGTTCTTATAGGCGTTGGAAAGCTAATTTAGAGCACTACAACATGGTATAGGTTTGGTTCTATGATTTTTATATTTTATTAGGTTTTAAGAGTCCTAAAGTTAGATGTTATTTATTTTGAGCACGGATTAGGGCATAACTTGGGCATACAGAGTCAAATTTTGGACTTCAAGTAGTCAATGGAAAGCTCTTGGAGAGCTCTACACATTGGTTCAGATTTGGTGCAGGTTTGGCATGGTTTATTTAGTGATATATTTATCTAAACAGTTTATAGATATATTTTGACTATGGTAACATTATGAGTTTATGACATTGAAGATTTAAGATTTGATGTCATTGTATACTCGGTTCATATTTCAGATTGGTCTCATGATGATATGGTTATCAGTGTTTGGTTTTGATATGTATGATGATTTGTTGGATCTACAAGTTGTGTTGTGTTGTAAGCGGTCTATACTTACAGGTTACATTTATGGCTTGGTTATGGGTTGTCTTTGCCGATTGATCTTTGATTATTGATGCATATTCAGATTGGTGGCTCTGATTTGGGTTGTCTATGCCCTAAGTTACATGATTTGCTAATTTTTTCTTCATGTAGAAGGGATGAGATGTTGTTACCAGGTACAGTCATGATGGAGGATTGTGGTTGACTATTTTATGCTGACAGGTTGGACACTTTGAGAGACAGATGCTCAGTTCATGGATGTGATCATGGTGTCATGAATTTTGGCATGAAATGATTGGATATACAAGTACATCCTTGATGTTCATTAGCTTGAATTTTTGATTCAATTATGATGGTATATCTTCTTGGTTGAAGATCATGGTTATTTAGTTTCTTTTGAGGAGCTCATGATGTGCACTTTGAGTTATTTGATGGTTTGATGCCTTGGTTGATTCTCATGGTTAGAGGATGGTTTTTTCATCATGATGTCATGGATAGCTTGGATACACGGTTTAGTGGGAGCTTGTGATAGTGATGGGGTGATAGTGCAGGATTAGTTCCTGGTTTGGTTTGGATTTTCATGTAGGAGATGGATTTTATGATGCCATAGGTGACTTGGTACTACAGTTGAGTGGGAGTTGTTGGCATTGATATATTTATTAAGTGTTTGCAGATGTTGGAGGTTTGTCTTAGATCCTGTTGCTATAGAAGCATCTTTGACATTTGTAGGGTGCACTTTTTATCTTCATGGTGTGTGAAGATAGTTCTTCATGGTATGTGGAGATGGTTTTCTTCATGGTGTATGGAGATGGTTGCATCTTGAGGACTAGAGGAGCTCACGGTAAAGGTACAATTTATGCTTTTATTTGGCATGTTATCCTTGGTGTGAGGATGGTTTCGTTATTATGTCATAGTATACTCTTGATACACATTCAGAGTTGTGACATGTTACGCTATGTTCCTGTGGAGCATGTTATCTCTTTATTTGAGATGGTTAGATCATGTTGTCATGTTTATGTTCCTGAGGCCATGGTTGGAACTTTGACATTGATCTTGGTTTAGTTTGTTGGTATTGAGTACACTGATCATAAGTTGGATACTTCATGATATTTCTATGTTGCATTTGGAGTTGGCATGGATTGATTGGTTATAAGTGCTCATGGATACTTAGAGATGGTGGTGATGCTGATTTCTCTTGGATTAGAGAAGTATTTGTTAGAACAGTTGATGGTTTCAGTAGGAAGTTTGAGGAGTAGTCACCTGATATGGACTTGAGAGGAGATTGTTCTTAGGTGAGTCTTGGTTGGAGACTTGGGTATCTTGATGAGCATTCTCATTCCCCACTCTTGGTCTACTCGACGGTCTACTTGAGAGGTATAGCCCATTATTTTTTTCTCAAGTACATTTTATTTATGCTTGTCTTTCATGGATATGGATCTTGAGCTATGGTACATGAGTTAGTTCTGGAGGGTTCATTTGAGATATGGTTTGGGATTGGTTATCTCCATGTGCATACATTATTATGTTGGTTGAGTTTAGGAGATGGTTTTATATTGGGCATATTCCTTAGTTTAGGAATGGGTTTATCAGTTTGATCTTCTTGTGAGAGGCTTACATTCATGAGTAGCTATATGGTATGGTTTGGGTGTTGTTGAGGCTTCTTGTTGGGGTTTTATGGAGGAGATCATACTTGCACAGTTTACATTTAGAGGTGTGTGTAGAAGGACATGATACAAGTTATGATTTGCATGGTTTCCCCAATCTTGGTTATCTTCCTGGATGTTCAATTTTGCTTACATTGGATTTAAGATTGGTTGGAGATTGTGATCACTAGTTTGTGCTCATGTATGTCATGTGAGAAATGACATGGTAATTTTTTTATCTCTTTCCTCTATTGATTGTGGAGAACTTGGGAGAGCATTGAAGACTTGTTATGAGAGTTGTTCTTGCAAGATATCAGTTCATGTATTGTGGATATCCTTGATACTACATGGATTCACTTCTTTAAGATTTTGTGAGTGGATTGGCTATAGATTTGACATTATCTTTTGCAGTGGGAGCTTCTTGGTATATATGTGGTAGGTATTTCTCTTAAGGCTTGTGATTGCAGGTTATAGATTGGATATGTCAGTGATATGAGATTCACTTGTTATACCTTTGAGGTATGGATAGTTGGATGGGTTTGGCACTTGCTATGGGTGCTATTTCAGCTAAGGATATTTTGACAACTACGGATACATGTGATTACGTTTGGATCAGGTTTTTTTTGCTTGGAATTTTAGTTGGTATATGATTTTATGATCTTCTAATGTGACAGGTTGGGTGGCTTTCTCTTTGGATGGCTTCTATGTATGTCCAATGGTAGTGGCATAATAGGAGGTGAGATTATTCATGTTTAAGATGCTAGATACTTTGATTTTGTTGTGGGTACTAGGATATAGCACTTGGTGTATTTTGATCCATGATGGTGGATGTGCTAAGAGGGATTGTTCCCTTGTCCATTTATGTGGCTACAGATTGACCTTATGCAATGTATACAACAAGTGGGAGATTGTTGAGATAATGAGTGTTGCACACATTGCATAATATTGTTATATTTTATCATTTTATTTTATTATGTAATGTTGTGCCTAGATGGACGTGCAACATATAAAGATTCCCATGGAATATTCTCGATGAGTTGTATTGTAACATTGTGATAATATTTCATGTAATTATTTAATATTGGAAAAAAGAATTAAATGCCCAATATTAAATGTGGGGTCAGTGGGCTAGGTAGCATATGGTTTTAGCACATGGTCTATGTAATACCACTTAGTGGTTTTGTGAGACTTGCTACTATATAAGTAGCCACAAGGGTAGTTGTTGTAGAGTAAGAGTGAGAAAGGCAAGAGTCGAGCGGGACAAGGCTTGACAGGTTAGCCGAGGGAGCATTTGTGAAGGTTGGAAGCATGGCATGGGATGTGTGGATTCATGCTTGTTCATAGGGATTGCTTGGTGGTGGCTATGGCTTTGAAGGCTTCCATGGTTGTATTGCAATGGTAATTTTGCGGAATAATATATGGTGATGGATTCTTTTGGAGGTTGGGTTTTTGCCTCAATGAGGGTTTCCCAGGGTATATCTTGTGTCACAATTTTGTGGGTATGTTGTCTATTCTCTTGCATGTGGATTTTAATTCCGTATTTATTTTAGATCTATTATGGGTTATGTAGAAATGGTTATATTATTTGTTGCCAAGTTTCCTTACATTTGCCTAGTTTAGAAGACAGTGTCTACCAAGTTCACTCCGGTGTCAAAAGAAAAGTTGTAGAAAGTGAGTGTTAACTGAGCTCATTCGGTTAATGAAGGAAAGTTGGATGGAACTAGTGCTAACCAAGCTCACTTAGTTGCTAAAGGATTTTTCTAAGTTTGCGGTGTTAATCGAGCTTCTATTGGTTAAAAAAGGAAATTGTTTCTGAGTTAGTTTCTACTAAGTTGGGTTAGCTAACGAAGGATTTTCTTATTTTGGCATATTAAGCTTAATTGATTTATCTATTGATTCCAACCAACTAAAGTGATGAATATTGATTATTCTAAGTTGTGTTTGAGCCAACTTGAAAAAGTGAAAGATATAACTATAAGGTCAAGATGTGATTTCAAAGTGTACAAGTGATGATGATGTGATTGAAGAGCTAGTGATGAGAAGAGGAAGTGAATTTGAAGGATAAGAAGAATATCCTTATGGAGCAGCAATGATATATTTGATCAATAAGGATCAGGTACAAGCTAGAATAGAGATCTATAATCAAAAAAAAATTGCATTCAAATCAAGTCATCTCATTGTTACTCTCTAACCACTGTAGCAATGCTCTAAATCTCCTAACAAAGTTGTCTTAACAGCTATTTGCAAATTCTCTAACAAGGTGGGAATTCCATTGAATTGTTCTCAAGACTTCTAACAAGGCCACTCCTAATAAGGTGATTAAATCCTTTAACAAGGTTAGACCTAACATTGTGTTTTGTAACCTTAATAGGGTTGGCTCCTAATAAGACTCACTTCATAAGAGTGAAAAATAGTAACTAGTTGCAATTGGTGGTTTTTCTCAAATTGGGTTCCCACGTTAAATCCTAGTGTCAAATGTGTTCATGCTATTTTCTTTATGTGTTTACAACTAAGTTAAAGAATAGTAATCATAGATAACATTTAAAGGCTTATATGTTAATCATTTATCGAGCTAATCTAGTTATTACCGAGTTACAACATTCTGTATGTCTTTACTGAGCTTCAATAGTATTCAATTATCTATTTGTATTTTGTACTGATATCTAAGGGATTTAGAATTTATTTTTGTAGTAACTGATTCACCCCTCCCCTCTTAGTTACTCTTATATTTACCAAAATTGGTATCAAAGTTTTTGGTGCTTGTAGAGAAGGTTTCAAGGACCTAAGATAAAGATTAGGATGTTTTGCAAAAGAGAGATTCCCAAGCTAAATAGAGACAATTTTACAACATGCCAAGGACTTATGAGATTATATCTAGCTACTATCAGTGATTTAGGCTGCAAGTATCTTGATGCTAAATACAAGATTCTGACTAGAACATTATCAGTTGAAGATATTACTAAAATGAAGAATCATAATGTCATGATGATTGACATTGCATCTACTCTTAGTTATGCTAAATTTGATGAGGTAAAAGATTGTAAAATTGCTTTTGAAATGTGAAACAAATTGAAAAATATCTATGGAGGAGATGACAATGTGAGAAGAGCCAAAGCAGAAAGCCTTAAAGGATAATTTGATCAAATGAGAATGAGAGAAGATGAAAACATTGCAAAATATGTGGAAAGAGTCAAGGCTAGTGTAAGTGCAATCAAAGCATCCGAAAGAGACATTAAGGAGGAAAATGTTGTAAGTAAAGTGCTTAGAACTCTTCTTCCTATTTATGCAATTAGAGTGTCTTCTATTCAAGAAAAGAGATGTGATCCAAATAACAAATTAGGCTTGGATGCTCTAGTTGGAAGATTGACAACCTTTGTATTAGATAACTATGATAACTATATTCCTGCTTCAAAGAATATTGAATCTGCATTTAAAGCCAAATTCACACTCAAAGAAAAGGGAAAAATGTCAAAATCTAGTCAATCAGGAAGTGAAGAAGATGGAACATTAGAAGAAAGTTTAGACAATGATCTTGAAGTTGTTGAAGCCCTGCTTGCAAGGAAGTACTGCAATGACAGAGGAAAGTACAAAGGTAAAGCTCCTCTGATCTGCTTTTCTTGTGAAGAAGTTGGTCACATTGCTACTAGGTGACCAAAGAAGGAAATCAATGATGAGAAGAAAAGAAACAAGCATAAAGACAAGAAGGACTCCAAGAACTACAAGAACTACAAGGAAAAAGGTAAGAAATCTTGTTTTATAGCTAAAGATTATGATAATAGTGAAGATGAAATGGTATACATTGCTATGAAAGATGAATCTGATGATGAAGGAAATAAGATGGAACTTATCTCTCATGTTAGCAAAAATGATATATGGATTATTGACAGTGGCTACTCACATCATATGATTGGTGACAAAACAAAATTTGAGTATATGGAATATTATGACAGAGGTAGTGTAAGATTTGGAAATAATGAACCTTGTAACATAAAAGGAAAATGATGTATTTTATTGACTAAAGAACTTGTCTGTGGCAATTCTAATTGGGTTAAAGGACTGAAGCATAATCTACTAAGTATGGTATAATTGAATAGCATTGGATTCAAGGTAGAATTCATGAATGTATAGGCCAAATTGCTACATGCAAAAGGAAATCTAGTTGGATTTGGCAAGAAAACAAAAGGTAATCTATTTTATCTTGATCGCAGTGATTGTTCATGTTTTATTACTTAAGTAGAAGAAAGTTGGTTATGGCACAAAAGGCAATGTCATGTGAACTTTGAAAATCTAGTTAAAATAAGTAGACATAGAAGAGTAAGAGGTATTCCTAGTTTGAAGAAATCTGACATGGGTCTATGTAAGAATTGCCAAGTTGGTAAGATGGGAAAGATGAGCTTCAAGAGAAAAGACTGTTAGTCAGAAGGAGTCTTGGAAATTGTTCATATAGACTTATGTGGACCTATTGTAATAGAGAGTTATAGTGGAGAAAATTTTTTCATTCTTTTTATTGATAACTACTCTAGAATGATGATGGTAATGTACCTAAAAGAAAAATCAGAAGCCTTTCAAAAATTCAAGTGGTATCTAGCTAGAGTAGAAAAAGAAACTAGAATGAAGTTGAAATGCTTAAGATCAAATAGAGGTGGTGAATTCATCTCCCATGAATTCAATAATTTTTGCATTGAAAGAGGAATATAAAGACAATTATCAGCCCTTGATACACCACAGCAGAATGGTATAGCTAAAAGAAGACGTAGATCTGTCATGGACTATGCAAGAACACTGATGATTGAAAAGAATGTTGCTCTTAAATATTGGAAGGAAGATATCAATGCTGCATTTCATACCTTGAACAGGGCTTAGTTGAAGAAAGATTAAAAAAAAACACCTTATTAGCTATGGTATGCCTACAAAGCTAATGTAAGTTACTTGAAAGTATTTGGCAGAAAATGTTATATATTGAAAGAATCTAGACAAGGAGAATTTGATGTAAAAGGTGACAAAGGAATATTTCTAGGATACTCCTATAGAAGTAAAGAATACAAATTTTTGAATTTGTCTACTGACAAAATTATAGAAAGTGCACATGTTAGAATTGATGAATTTGTAGAAAAGAGTGAAGAAGAAAGCAATAAGGAACTTGGAGATTATAGAAGATTTGTTTACTATGAACTTGATACTTTGCCAAATATATTTGAGAGATATGATGCTTCATCTCTTGAGTCCCTAGAAACTTCAATAGTTATCAAGTTGTAGATAGTGCAACCTGAGCTATAGGGACTCAAGTCACAATCAAAGGCTACCGAGCTAGTTGAAACTGAGCGTGATGGACCCAAGTCACAAATAGAAGGATCCAAGCTTGAAGCCAATATTCAAGAAGATGGTGGAACTCATTCAAAGATCAAGAAGCCTATGTTAGCAAGATATGTTAGAAGGCATCATGCACCTAATTAGATCTTTGGAGACAAATAAGATGGAACAATGACAAGAAGCAAATTAAAAGGTACATGTTTACTTGCTGAATTTGAACCTAGAAGTGTTAAGGATGCTCTAGAAAATGAAAGTTGGATTGAAGAAATGAATGAAGAAATAGAAAAAATAGAAAAGAACAAAACTTGGACTCTTTCTCCTAGACCCGAGGATAAAAATGTAATTGGTACAAAGTGGGTATTTAGAAATAAGCTGAATGAAGATGGAAAAGTATCAAGAAGCAAAGAAAGATTAGTGTGTAAGGGTTATTCTCAAGAAGAATGTATCAACTATGTTGAGATTTTTTCTCCTATAGCAAGACTAGAAGGTGTTAGAACTTTATTATCATATGTAGGACATAGAGGATTTAAAGTATATGAAATGGATGCACTAGTACATTTGAGGCCATTTTTCAACCAAAATTGGTCAAATTTTGCCCCAATTTTCAACCAAAGTTCAACCAAATTCAACCAACCCATTGGTCAAATTTTTTCTCATCAAAATTTTGACCAACCTACTATTTGGTCAAAATTTTGACCAATACATTGGTAAAAAATTGTCAAACATGATGGCCCAAGTTTTGCCAAGCATTGGTCAAAATTTTGACCAATGCTTGGTAGTTCTCAACTAAACACTCGTCAAAATTTTGACCAACACTTGGTAGTTCTTGACCAAACATTGGTCAAATTTTTGACCAATACTTGGTAGTTCTCGACCAAACATTGGTCAAGAACTTTCAAACATGTTGGCCCAAATTCTACCAAGCATTGGTCGAAATTTTGACCAATACTTGGTAAAAAACTCTAAGTATTGGTCGAGAACATCCAAGCATTGGTTGAAGTTTTGACCAATGCTTGGTCAAATTTATATTTAGGCTCACACTTGTTGAGGTCCACTTTAGAAATGGCCCTTCTTGTGAATTTTTGTCTAAAACCTTTCTAATGAGATAATGTGTTATGAGCTCTTCATCAATGGGATGGAACGTGAATCTAAGAGGTAGTTGTACATCACCCATATCATGACTTTAACTAAAGTTAAGAGCTTCTATTATTGAATTCTCTTCCCTATCACCCATATTCATTTCCTTTGCTATGGGAAATAAGGAAGATAATTCAATAATAGAGGCTCTTAACTTTAGTTACAGTCATGATATGGGTGATGCACAACTACCTCCTAGATTTACGTTCCATGCCACTGATGAAGAGCTCATAACACATTATCTCATTAGAAAGGTTTTAGACAACAATTTCATAGGAAGGGCCATTACTAAAGTGGACCTCGACAAGTGTGAGTCTCAAGGAGGGTTCAATTCCCTCTATTATTCACTATGTGTATAATCCCACACACCCATTTGATCTCGAATGATGATGTACTAAATGTTGAGTGTCTATGCTGAGTTCTCCAAAACCATCCATTTTGTTGGTGTTTGAAACTACTGAGCAAAAAAATGCTCAATATCACAGTGAAATTACTCACACAATCTAAGGATTAGCCAATTCCTAGTAGCAATTACATGAATTCACCACTTTGACCCAACTTCAACAAAACCAAAAATAGTTTTCTACTCTTTAGGCTTTGCTAAACCAAGGCCGATATACCTAGGGATGATTCTAATGCAAACTATGGTATGAAATTATCTTAGTTTCATTCTGATTCTCATCTTTTACCCTCAGGCACATACACAATTTATCATTTTTCTCTAAAAGCTTCTCAAATCTATATGCATCCCCTATAAGTAGATCTGGTTATAAATCTCCTATTTGTTTACAAGTATTCTTGGAATTAGTGGCTATCTAAGACTCAGAAAACTATATGCAAATGGGTGGTAACTAGATTTGTAACTTTAAATAAAATGGAATGAAATAATTTTGATTTTTTAAAAATGATTTGATATGTAGCAGCATAATTTACCCTTGCCCATTTTTGACTCATGTGACCAGTGCCTTATCCATTGGGCAGAAAATTGACTATTGGCAGGGGATCTAATTCAAATAACTTGCAAATGAATAAATCAATTGTAATCACCCATTTACCTTCTTATGAAATATCCCTTTTATAAGATCACAAACCCTACTAATTCATTGAAGCATTTCCATGATTCCTTGAATTATAAGCAAAAATAAAACCAGCATACAACCCATCCAGATTGCATTCAACCAATTAAACCTTATTTAAGTGACTTCAAAGTAAACAAACTCATAAAATGGAGACAGAAATTGGTGACACAAATATAGTGTTAATAACCCTTTGTGTTATCCTTTTGAATGACTAATACAATAACCAATAGAATTCAAACATGAGCCTAGAACATCTTGCTGATTCTGTCATTTGAATATCACCAAAGAGTACAAGTGGAAGCAAACGCAAAACAACTACATACTATTGGATCGACTGTCTGTACTTTTCTTGAGAAACACAAAAATTATACAAGTTTTTAGACCATCACATTGCCTTGAAAACTCATTTATATAGACATGAGTTGCAACAAGAAAAAACACATCATAACAAGAGACAAAAATGTGCATAACAGAATGCCAAGCACACCAAAAACTCTTTGGGTAGGCCCATTTCTATTACTGTTGCAAATCATCAACTTTTGATTTGTCCCCTACTATTCCAGATCTTCAAAATACGTGGCTACCAAACTAGCCAATGAAGGGTTATCTTGTGGTGCGTCCAAATCAATTTTTTTCCTATGGATTTTCACTACTTTCACATTCAACAAGCAATATTAATTTGTCACCTTCTTCTATCAGATTTGGTGCTAATGTGTCAATGATCTACACCTCACCTTTCAGTTCTTCATCATCATCTATAGCGCTTTCTTTTAACTACTCATCAAGAGCAATATATGCTATCCAGGTGTTAAGTTGTGCATCATCAGGCTAGCTGAATTGTAGGATATCATCTTGCTTCTTTAATATATAGTTAGCCTAATTTTCAAAACCAAGAAACTCTTGTCTCAAAGAATCAAAAAGTAACTAAACTTTAACCAATTCCTCTATCATGATGGCCCACCAAGCATGCCCCTTTTCGTTTACAACTTTATTAATCCTTATGCAGAATAGGTCATCTAATTCTTTTCTCCATTCATCCTTATTTTTCAATTTATTCTTTCTATCCAAGCCACAAGGAAATAAATCAAATTTTTGATTCTTATACTTCTTAAATAAGAAACAATTTTTAGTTGCAAAGAAATTCTCCTGTTATAAAAATCTGACAGGTCATTAGCAACATCATACACTTTTTTCAATATGGTCATGGGAAGACCTTATAACCAAATAACATAAAAGGATGATTTCTTTCTCCCTTTTTCCTCACTTATTAACAATAGGCTTGAGGGTTTCATCATGGGTTTTTAGTTCCTCCCATACACTTGTCACTCTTGCCAACTGATCATAAAACAAGGGCCATTCAATTTTATCTACTAAATACATTAGAGCCTTTCTAAGCTTATCCTCATATTGAATATTTAGCTCTATATGTAAAGCCCATAGCTTGCTTTTCTCTTCTTCAAAATCCTTAGCTGTGTAATATTCTGGCCTTTGAGGTGTGTCTAGTATTTCTACAAGGGGGGTGGATTTAAAAGGTTCCATTGGAGGATGGCAGTATGTTATTCTTGGCTTGGTGGACTTCCCCATTATCTTGTCTTCAAGCTCAATTCTCCTTTTTACCTCTTTATTATAGGCCTCAAGAATTGTCTCATATTTATTTTGCAACTCAAACATAGCTTGTTCTTCCTTCCTAGCAGTGGCCAAAAGAAATTGGATGAATCCACATTCCAGTGTGCTTCCTGCACATGTGAGGTATCAACAACCCTTCTTAAAATTATGTTTCCCATCAATCCAGACTCATCTGACTTTGATGGTGTGGCTCTAGATCCTCTTGTTAATGAACAACTAACCAATGTAGCTTGATCCTCAACAAATATAGTGCCCATGAAATTCTTTTTATTGTGGTCTTGCAAATTCAATTGATTTGAAATAGAACTGAAAACCGAAGCATCAATAGTATCCCAATTTGGTAACAATAAAATATTAGAGGCCTTTACCATTTGCCTCCCCTCCTCAGGGCTTATATTCTAAAATTCTTTCATCATTGCCTCTTTTATTTTCTTCTAGATGGAAGTTTCATCCATTTCTAGATGCTCTATTTTTAGGCTTTTGCATCTCTCTTCAAAAATATCCATGTTTTCCCTCCATGCAAATAGCTGGAAAGCCCTAGATCTCATGAAGCTATCACTAGCCAAAAATTGATGACTTGCCTGTTCTAACATAGGGTCCAACTCCTTTCCTCTATAGTCTGCTATTGTTAGATCCAAACTTGGTAGGGGAGGTTTTGGAGGGTTGCCCTCATCTAATTCTGCTTGAGTAATAAAGATACCTCCCTGTGATCCCATCTATTCAATCTGCTCACCAATGAGTTGTTCTTCTCCAATCCTCAAAGGGGATTGAGTAGGTTAATATTCCTCAACTTGAGGCCTCTCTTCTTTCATTATGTTCTCCCTCTTGGGACTAGGTTCATCAGGTCTCTCCTCTTGGGCTGCACTAGTTGATCCCATTATTTTCTTGCCTTATCTATAGGAGCCCCTTTATTTTGAATGATAGAATAACCAGGCTTCTTTTGTACAATTATCTGACCAGCTCCTAAATTAGGAGTGAAAGCCAATGTCCTCATGACCTCTCTGGCCTTATCAGGATAAGAATCAATAAAAAATTGTTTGAAGTTATTCATGAGCTTATTTATTCTGTCAACCTCTGTATTAACATTATCTAAAGGACTATATTTCTGATCAAAACAATGAATGAATTCTAGGAGCCAAGAATAAACTCTCCATTTTTCCTTTTTAGTTTCCTACTCCTACAATGAGAATTCATTCCTTATAATGTCCTCTGGATAATATGAATCATGTTTGACCGATCCTAGCTTAATTCTATGCCTCAAAGTTTGATTAAAAAATCCCCCAGAATCACAAAAATGGGGATTGGAGACAGCCATCATATACTAATCTAAAATCTTATGCAAAAAGAGCCAACCCCCTTTGGTAATCACAAACTGATGGGCCACTATACAAGTAGGGAAAATTGACCCTAGTTGCCTTTTCAATAGAAACATTTCTTCTACTCCTCCTAATTGCCACAAAACTTCAACCATTCCTACCTTGAAAGGTACTTGGTAAGGCAAGACATGAGGACTCCCTTTGAAACCATAGATTCTGAAAACTGTAGAAACAAGGTAGGGAATGATATTTACCCAATTATGTCAAACTTTCAAGTTATGGGGTTTGTCCATAGGTATGAGGAGGTCCATTAATACCATAAGGATTCTAGGATTGTCTCTTAATATGAGGCATCTCAATTTAGAAGCAAAATACTTATCAAATCTGACAAAACTGGCATTATTTGCATCCTAGGTCATATCCGCACTCCACAACTAGACTAGCAGTGTTTCCTCATTCTCTTCTCTGTTCAATTCCATCTCATTACCAAAATATGTCACCCCCTTGAACAAGAACATATGCATCAATAGAGAATAGTGGCCAAAAGTTTTCTCCACTTTGCCCTTTAGAATTCCAACTAAACCAATATGAATTTCCTCATCCAAAAAGGAGGCGAAATCAAAGATAACATCTACACCAAAAGAAGCAATCTAAACCATCATATACATAAGGCCAATGGGCATGAAATCCTGCTCATCCTCACCAAAAACATGACACAAGGTTTTGTATATTTCTACAGCCTGGGAAGTGAAAAGATTCTTCTTAAAAGGTTCCCTAGAGGCTGTGGTAATTATTGGTAGAGTTCCTATTGTACCAATGTGTGCCCTTAGTGCACCTCCCCTAATCACATCCTTCTTTGCTTTGTATTCATTTTCTAGTTCTGGTAGATTTATTGGCACATGGTAATCTGACAATGGTTCTAGGTGAAAAACCTCTCTAATTTTTTCTAGACTAATTGAGATCAGAGGCACACCATCATTTCTTCTTACCACCCTAATAGCTTGGTCATAATTCTTGGCAATGGTTTGAAGCAGATCATAATCCATGAAAACACTTGGGACTACTAGCTTTCCCAAATCTAAATTGTAGATGTTAGCATGTGGGGAAAACAAATTCCTCTTTGAAAACCACTTTTTAAACAAGACAAGACCAATTTGCATAGTTTTTGCATCCCTAACCCAGTTCCCCTTGTCATATAGGCCATCAAAAATCTTAAGCCTAGGGTTTAAGGAAATTGACCTTTTGACTTGTAGGCTCGGTGGTGGATTCTAGGAGTAATTCTAGCAAATCATCATGGATGTATT
This sequence comes from Cupressus sempervirens, assembly GCA_028749045.1. Taxonomy (NCBI): domain Eukaryota; kingdom Viridiplantae; phylum Streptophyta; class Pinopsida; order Cupressales; family Cupressaceae; genus Cupressus; species Cupressus sempervirens. The sequence continues at coordinate 350,280,594 of CM053786.1, read as the reverse complement.
TCTATCCATATAATTAATTTTCCTAGAAAATGCTTTCTTAGGAGGCATCTTGATCATAATAATAAAAATTGGAATGCTATAGAGGTTGTATGTGAATACTTACTTGACTTTCCAAACTTGTTCTTCTTTGAACCTTTGCAATTGCTCTCGAACAAAGGAGGAATCGCTTCACGTCTTTACCAGGATTAACACAATACAATCAACAGGCTCTTGTGCCTAGAAAATGCAAAATCTTTGTTTGAGTGAGAATGGAAGTGATGAAATCTCCTATATTATACTCTATTTTTCTCACATGCAAAGCTTTCATTCATCATAAATTCACAAAATAGAGAAACAAAGTGGCACCATACTTCCTTTTAAGTTTGCACCATCGATCTTCGAAAACTCCTATGATCACCGAATAAAAATTGGGCTCACTCACATTTCCTCTTAGCACACTAGTGGTCAACCCAATAAAATAACTCCATTTATACCTTTCCTCTAATGTTGGCATTTCAAACTGGGCCCATGGATGACTAAGGACACGTGTCATTAACTCGCTACTTTGCTATACATAACTTTTGCACATCTTTCCATAGCGAGTTAGCAAGTATCGTTGATTTATGCTTGATCTGATGATTTAGAATCATTTACATGTTCTATGCATGGGGAGTGGGTCCAAGATACTACTGTCACTGAGATAGCTTAACATGCTGGCACACATATATATTATTTAATTTCTAATGACATCATTTTTTCTTGACTCTATTATGTTTGTCATTTTCAAGCATGCTGTTGCCTCACTATCAGCGAAAAACACAAACTTCCTAGTAGTGACATAGCGAGCTTTGGCAGAGTCAAAACTTCCAACCTATAAATGCTAAGTAGGATGCCACCATGTAATTTAATTTGCACAATTCATTTCTGATGAATCACTTGTTCGGGGCCCATCTCTTTTAAAATTTCCACTACATCAAAACCCTCCAACTAGTCGCTACCTCACTATCAGTGAAAACACCAACTTCTTGGCTAGCGACATAGCAACTTTTGATGGAGTCAAAACTTTGGTGACGGAGAACAAAAAAACATTGATTGAAAATTCGTCAATTAATACTGGTGTCAGAGAAGGTGGTCACACATATTTATGAACTTGCATGGGAATTTCCACGATCACATTAGTTTTAAAAAAAATTGCCACTTCCTTTAAAATTTGGGCACTTGCTATGTCGCTACTGGCAAGTCGCATAGATTTTTCGATAGCGACTTAGCGAGTCATCAAAGAAACTTCAATTCTGGTGACACCATTTGCGAATTCCTCCTCGTGCATCCTTTTTGACACTGAAAATCTTGGGAGATAGCACATGACCATAATGCCTTCATATTAATACAATTTTATCAATGCCAAACTTCACTTTCAGCACCAGGACATAGTTCTCCAATGGTCACTACATTGCTATAGGAAACAACCTCAAATCTTTTTATAGCTAGTACATGAAATCCATTGATTCTAACAAGATCCAATGACAAGATAAGATTTTTCAAAAGGACTCAACAATGACCTCGATGTAGGTGGGAAAGAATATTCAACTGTTGTTAAAGGCAAGACCTAGGGTTTTACATAGATTTTAAAAAATATCAAAATATAAGACAAAATCTAAAACCCGAGGACCTAACAAAAGAACTCACATTTGATTTTTTACCATGATTCTAAGAAAAATTAATATGTAAAAAATCAAACCAACACATTTCATGCCTTCATCTATACACAATGTCTTTCTAGTTTCTTTCTACTCACATGCCCATTTCATTTCATATGATCATCTGAAAATTGTGTCACTCTAAGCTCTCAACTATTTCCTCTTGATTGATCATCTCATAACTGTTGAATGAGATCTTTGGGATAAGCTATAGGCATCCATCAAAGCATAAAGGATTTTTTTGGATGGTGTAGATGAAGTAGTAGCATTTTCCTTGGGAGACATGCTTGCAAAATGGAAGCATAGATAAGTCATGTGAATTGTTTGACATGATGCCTGAATGTAATGTGTTCATCAAAAGCCATGGTTGCTGGATATGCACAAAATATATATATTGAGAGAATATATTTTTTTAAGTTGCAACTGCCCTAGTAGACATGCATGCAAAATGTGGAATCCTAGATGAATAGTTCAATTGAATCTTCCTCCTAGAGGAAGGCTACAACAAATAAATAGTTCAATTGAATGTTCTATAGATACCATCAGGATAAATCACAACTATGGATAAATCATCATATTAGAGAATCACATCTATGGATAAATCATCATTTAGAACTATTTTCACTAGTAGCTAAGATATCAATTTGCATCATACATGGAAGAAGTTGAAGAGTAGTCAATACACATCAACATCATGAGAAGAAGTGATTTTGTTAATGAACCGATTACTAAATCAATATGGAGTGATATAGAATAGCAAAAAAGGAATCCATAATGGGTATTCTGATTCTCGAGTGCTGATAACTATGATAGCTACTATGAAGACCAAAAACCAAGTGATAATTGATCAATGATCATATGTATATCCAATGATGGTCCATGATTACTATGTAACATGATGATACACAAATCAGGAGAAGCTGTAACAATAAACATAAATAATCAAGAGGACATCAATCAACATATGACTAAGCAATAATAAGCATACAACACTCATGACCGATACTGATATGGAGGAACAAAAATATGTTATGATAATGATTAAGTGAAAAAATGACAAACTTTGAGATTTATTGAACCAATGAACCATATTATTATACTAGCTCATGCACACTAACTAGTGAGATTATTACTATTGGCATCCAATAAGGAGAATATTATAAGCAATAACTAAAAGTTGATTAATTATTGAATGAAAGGATGCAAATCTAACAAGGAAAAGGTGCGCCTAGAAATGATCATGAAGGGATACAATCTTCATTATTAAAAAATGTTATACTAACTGATCTTATTGTTAGAAGACTTGTAATGAAAAGGTGTGATTAGCAAAGGAAATGAAGGGACATGAGACATGTCCCATACAATGGCACTCCTTAGTCAAGGATGTAGATATAAGAAAGCTTTTCCATTGATCATTCAGAAATACAATACAAATTATTCAAAATACAAAACAATTTAACACAAATGTCTTATATTCATTTAAAGAGGTTCTTGAAAATCTATTTCTTCTTTCAATCATTTTCTCTTTATTATTCCTAGCTAAAAGAAATTAATATTTCTAAGTTTTGAATCTACATGAATAGTGCACAACTTTTATTCAACAAAGGTATGAAGAATACTCATGATAGATAGTCGTTGTCAGTACGCTCCAAAATACTGTCAGCTGGCTTGTTCTCGTATGTTTTTATTGTCTCCAAGTAACAAGCACACTCTTCCACACTACAATCTCCAAACAAAAATCCTAGTTAAAGACAAAAAAATTCTCCCATTTAAAAGAAAAGAAAATAGTTTTTTCATGCATGTTTGACCCTATGTTCTGAGTGTTCCTTGGTGGGGTAGTACAAAGGATCTGTGGTGTCTTCCTAGGAAAGTCTACAAGAGGTTGGAACACAGTAAATTAGAAGCAAATCATAGTAACAAATGTATAATGTATAGTAATATTAAAACCTGGAAGGATTGCTACTGAAGAGCCAAAACTGATGCTAAAGATAACAATTTGATTTTGGAAGGTGAAGTAAAAGCAATTGCAATAAATGATTTTGTACTCAATTATGAAGTATTTGCCAAGACTTCAAAAATTGTGGTGAAACATTCATGTGAGCCAAAATTTTAAGAGAGAAGCCCCATTTTATACATTTGTGAAGTTGTATAGTAAAAGTGTTACTCAACATTTTGACTTTTACTAGCTTTGAGGATGAGTCTCTTTAAGGAAAAGGGCATGTTGTGTGCCTAGACACAAAATAACATTATACTTGTGTTGGTATGATTTTTCACATGAATTGATTTCCTTTGTCCAGGTATAAAAAGCAAGTTGGAATCCATTAGTGGTGACTAGGGTTTTTGATTTAATCATCCATTTGTTAGCCTTTGAAATTTTTTGTTAAAACCCTGTCTCAGTCCTTTTAAAATTTTTGGGCACAAAATCTTTTGAAAAGGGAACTTGGGTGAATATTCTATTTTCCTTTTATTTTGCACCCCCTGGGCAGCCTTTTCTCTCATGTTCCCCACCATCTGATTTGGAAAGATCCACAATTATCGCTATCTAGCTATAAAACGATGTGTACTTTTTATGCATAGCAAAGTAGCAAGCACCAAGAATTCTAAAAGAATGGGATCATAAAATAAAGGGACGGCAGTCAGGGATTTGTGTTGCGGTCAAAAATTTAGTCATATGCAATGTGTTAGTATTGTTAGGCAGGCAAAGGGACCCAGTAAAAGATAGCCAGAAAATGGTGCCAGAACAAAAGTTTTCCGATGCCTCGCTACCTCACTATCAGAAAAAATAAGCATTCCAATGTTAGCGAAGTAGCGAGTAGTCATGAAATCAAAGAGCACGATGACCTTCAAGTTTCTCGATAACTGTACTTTGTCCAAGTGGAATGATGAGTAATAACTTCTATTGTTAGAAATAGTTAATAAAGGTGATGGTGATTTGATTGGTTTTTATTCTTCCGATGTCAAGGTTTGTTGAAATCACCAGAGCTCGCTACCTCGCTATCAAAATTTTTTGGCATCTCGCCATTAGCGACATAGCGAGATGCCATGAAATGAACACATGGTGGGATCTCAAGCAACATGGAAAGGTGACTAAGATTTAAGAAAGGTTTGGCTTGTTGCCAGCAGTGCAGATTTTCCTACGTCACTAGTGCCCCGGACCCACACCCCATTCATAAAGCATATAAGGGATTCTTATTGTTAGATCAAACTAGAATCAATAGTCCTCGCTATCTCACTATGGAAAGTTGCAAGTTGTTTACTCTATGCGACATAGCGAGTATGGGACCCACCACTCTTCAAGGTACTTTATGCAGTTTCTCTACCTTTGATTTGGTCTTAGATCAATGGCCGTCACTATCTCGCCATGAAGAATAGCTTGGAGGATATGTATAGCGAGGTAGCGAATAAGGGCCCACCACTATTCTTCAAAGCAATGTAGTAATATGTCATCCACAAGATCAAGATCAAATCAATGGTTGTCGTTGCTTCACTATGGCAAGGTGCTCATTCTTTATGTATAACGAAGTAGCGACCTATTGACATGTGTCCTCAATCACTAGTGGGTCCAAACGGAAATTCCATCAAGGACAGAGCTCTGTACGTGGTCAATTTTCATTGGATTGAATTTCCAACTTGTCAAGTGGAACGCCAAGTTATCTTTTTCTGCATCCCTTGATCGTAGGATTTTCAAAGATTGATGACACAGATTTAAACGCAGAAGGTGGTGCCACTCTGTGTATTAATTAGACATGAAAGCTTCACGTGTGAGGAAAAATAGAGTATAATACAGAAGATTTTATCATTTCCACCTTATGTGAACAAATATTTTGAGCCTTTCTAAGTAGAAGTAATTACTAAGAAGATTGTGCTGAAATTGGCAAGATTGTGAAATAATTGGTTCGTGTAGAAATTGCAGAAATATAGAGAGAATGAGAGCTGAATTCAAGTAAGTAGTTACATTGTCATCTCTATAAGTTTGTTTCAGCACTACAAAGCATAATCCAAGATGCCTCCAAAGAAGGGATTTTTAGGTCAAGAAAATTATTTGGATAGAAATGTACATGATGATTTGCTTGAGTTACTTCCTGAGTCTACTGTTGAAATAGTACAAGTTAAGAAGTTGACCTCATTAAACCCTAAGTTGAGGATAGTAGATGGATTGTTCGATAAGAGTAATTGGGTTCAGGATGATCATACCTCACAAACTAGTTTAAATTTGTTTAAGAAATGGTTTGCAGAGAGAAAACTATTTGCTTCACATGCTAATATATGAAATTTTGACCTAGGAAAGCTAGTGGTCCCCAATGTTTTTATGGATTATGATCTCCTTGAGGCCATGGAAAAGAATTATGATCAAGCCACTAGGGTAGTGAGAAGAGTAGATGGTGAAATTCTAATCACCATCAAGCTAGAAGAGATTACAGAAGTTTTTCATTTGGGACCTCTCACTAGGTATCATGTGCCCATTAATTTGACAGATTTAGAAAAACAATATATGTCTAAGAAGGATATAGTTAGACAAGGTGCACTAAACTCCCACATTGGTAGAATTGGAACTCTACCAGCAATAATATCATCCTCTAAAGAACCTTTCAAGAAAACATGCTTCAATGCCAGGGTAGTAGAGATGTACAGGACCTTGTGCAGGGTTTTTGGAGAAGGTGAAGAAGATTTTATCCCTATGAGTTTCATGTATATGATTACTCAAATATCCTCTTTTGGCATGGAAATAATTTTTGATTTTGCTTCTTACTTCACTAATGAGATTCATAGTGGATTGGTTGGGATTGCTAAGGGTAAGGTGGAAAAGGCTTGGGGTTATTACTCTCTGTTGATGCACATGTTTTTGTTAAAGGGGGTTACATACTTTGGTAAAGAAATGGTTTTAAATAGAGTACAAGAAGGAGAAGCATTGCTAGTTTAGTTATGGAGTGCAGATATGACTGGGGAAGTAAAAAATGTTGGTTTTGTTAGATTTGACAAGTACTTCGCCTCCAAACTGAGGTGCCTCATATTAAGTGACAATCTTAGGATCCCTAAGGCACTAATGCACCTTGTTAGGCCTATGGATAAACCCCATGGTTTGAAGGTTTCACATAATTGGGGAGATGTCATCCCATATTCAGTTTCAACTATTATCAGAATTTATGGATTCAAAGGGACACCCTATGTACTACCTTACCAAGTGCCCTTAAAGGTAGGAGTAGCTGAATTCTTGTGGCAATTGAGAGGAGTAGAAGAAGCTTTTTTGCATAAAAGAGGGATGGGATTAATTTTTCCCACTTGCATAGTAGCCCACCAGTTTGTGATAACCAAGGAAGGATGGGTTTCTCTTTACAAATTTTTGGACCAGTATAAGAAGGTTGTATCTCACCCTCATTCTTGTGATGTAGAGGGTTTCTTTAATTTGGCTCTTAGGCATAGGATTAAGCTTCATCTAGTTGAGCATGAGTTTTATTTCCCTAAAGATGTAATAAGGAATGAGTACTCTCTATAGGAGCAAGAGACAAAGAAATAAAAATGGAGAGTCTATTCAAAAGTTTTGAATTTTATTAATTGTTTTGATGAAGATTAAAGTCCTCTTAGTAATGTTGTAACTACTATAGATAAAGTTAATAAGCTTATGAATACATTCCCTGAAATAATGGAGGTAATGAATGAGAAAAAGCAATATTTCATTAATTCTTTTCTAGATAAAGCCAAGGAAATAATGAGGAGATTGGGCTTCACTCCTAATATAGGGACAGGTCCATTAATTGTTTGAAAAGGAAGCCAGGATATGTTATCATTCATAATCAAAGGCCCATGGTGGATAAAGAAAAATAGATAGTTGCATCTACTAGTGCTATTTTTGAGGAAAGGCCTCCTGAACCTTCTCCTAAGAGGAGAAGGATAATAAGGGAAGAGGAATCTCAAGATGAGGGTTACTCACCTTCCCAAACCACTATGAGAATTAAGGAGGAGTGGCTCACTGATGAGAAGATTGAACAAATTGGATCACAAGGGGGAGTTTTTTTTACCCAAGTAGAGATTGATGAAGGGAACCACTAGGAGCCTCCTATGCCCAGTTTTGAGTTGACTTTAGTAGATTTCAGGAGAAGGGAATTGGATCCTATTTTGGAACAAGTGAGCTGACAATTTTTGTCTGATGACAATTTTGTAAAGTCTAGGGCTTTCCATCAGTTTTCTTGGAGGGAAAACATGCATAATTTTGAGGAAAAATGTAAGAATATGAAAATAGAGCATCTAGAAATGGATGAAGCCTCCATTCAAAATTGAATAAAGGAACAAATGATTCAAGAGTTCCAGAATATAACCCCTGAAGAAGGGAGACAGATGGTAAAGGATGCAAATATTTTGTTATTGCCCAATTGGGACATTGTTGATGCCTTGATTTTCAATTCTGTGTCAAATAATTTGGGATTGCAAGATCCAAATAAAAAAGAATTCTTGGGAACTGCATTTATTAATGACCAAGTTGCTCTTGTCATGTGGTCATTGAGAAGAGGATCTAGGGCTGCTCCATCACAGCCTGATGATTCAGGACTAACAGGGAGTATCATTGTGAGGAGAGTTGCCAATACCTCATATGTCCAGGAAGCTCACATGAATGTAGATTACTCTCAATTTTCCTTGGCTATTGCAGAGAGGGAGGAAAAGCTAATGATTGAGCTATAGAGCAAGTATGAGGCTATTTTGGATACCTACAATAAAGAGGTAAAGAGGAGAATTGAGCTTGAGAATAAGATAATGGGGAGGTCCACAAGACCAAGAATAACATACCCTTGCCTCCCAGCTGAACCTTTTAAATCCACTCCCTTCATAGATGTACTAGATACACCCCAAAGGCCAGAATATTATACTGCTGAGAACTTTGAAGAAGAAAAGAATAAACTATGGGCCTTGCATGTGGAATTGCATATGAAATATAAAGAAAGATTAAGAAAGGTGCTTACATATTTGGGGGATAAAATTGAATGGCCACTAGTTTATGATTAGTTGGCTAGGGTGATTAGTATCTGGGATGAAATGAAAGCAAGTGATGAGGCTTTGAAGCCTATTGTAAATAAGTATGTAAGGAGGAAAGAGGTGACATTTTTGTGTTATTTTGTTATAAAAGTTTCTTGTGATCAAAGCGACAAAACTTTTGATATTGTTTCTAATCTTACTTACTTTGACAATAAAAGAATTCATTTGCAAAGAATAATAGTTGGATACTTAGATAAGCACAAGAGCCAAAAGTTTAGTTTGTTTCCTTATGCCCTAGATAAGAAAAATAATTTGAAAAGAAAAGATGAATGGGCTAAGGAGCTTGATGATTTATTTTGTTTAACAATGAATCAAGTTATCAATGAAACATGGCATGCATGGTGGGCCACAACAACTGAAGAAATAGTGAAAGCCCAAATATTCTTTGATTCTTTAAAATAGAATTTTGTTACCATTGATAATGAGGCTAAGTATGTGCTCAAGAGGCAGAGTGATGAGATCCAAATCATTGACACCATCACTAGACAAGGCCAATAGGGAGAAGAAGACAAGAATGAGCAGTCACTTTCAGTTGTAGACCTGGGCCCATAGGAAACTGATACAACCAAAGAAGAGGGAAAAGTAGAAGTTATTCCCACCATGTAGGATAAAGATGGTGAAAGCCCACAGGTGGAGACTAACTTGCAATCATCAAAACAAACTTAATTTTTAGTTAGCTTGGCAGTTGCATACAAAGAGGGATCAAAATAGTTACCAAATCAATAATAATAGAGAATGTAACAGAAGTAGACCCACTAAAAGGAATGTTTGATCTAGGCATCTTCTGTTATCCATATTTTTGTCATTTTGTGATAGGTGTATGTAATTATCTCCTAAAAAGGACACTTTTCAGTTTCTCTTAGCCTGTACCTTGTTGCATCTCACATTATATAAGTGAGATTCCAAGGCTAGAGAAGGGTCCAATTTTCTAATGCTTAAATTTGGGATCTATGCTTTATATTTTTCCATTTTGGTAATGGCTATTATAGAGAATGGATAGAGGAGAGGAGTCAATTAGCCTCTATCCTTCCTAAAGTTCCTTGGATTCTTGATGGGCCAGAGATGTGGAATTTGTTAACCTATAAACTTCCTAAAGTTCCTTGGATTCTTGATGGGCTAGAGACATGGAATTTGTTAACGTATAAACTTCCTAAAGTTCCTTGGATTCTAGTGAGGACATCAATATGATAGGAAAATAAAGATACATCTTGTTGTAAACGAATACACTTACTTTTTAGACTAAAATGAAAAGGGTCCTTAGCTTGTTTGACCCTCTTGAACATAATGAAAAAGGGTCCTTAGTTTGAGGTTCACTTGGTTTCAAGAATACTATAATATTCTCTACTTAACAAGGCAAACCACGTGAAGGTGGAAGCTCATCTGGCCTCACCCCCTACCCCTAACATCAATCTAAAGTACCCATTATCATCTAATTACATACTTCATTCATTCATTCATCCATTTATGAACTATAACATTCAATCAATACAATCACATAACATTCATTAGTACGATATAAAACTCATTAATACACAATACTAATCAAGAATTCATTAACACATAACCATAAAATAAAAATCTGTATTAATATGCATCATTCATACATAATAACTTAAAACAAAGTTCTTTCATTATCGAACAAGGTTTATCAAAGAAGATTTTTAAAACATTATTTCTTTTTTTTGTTTTTTTGAGCTCTCTTAAGAAAAGTGCTCATAGGAGCATCCATATTTGCATCATTCTCCTCCTCTTCTGGCACATGTAATGTCAAATTATGATGGCTCCTTCTCTTTGGAGCAGCAGGAGGCTACTGCACTAAAGGGGGCTCTGTTGCAAGAACAAGTGAATGGGATAAATTGGCATACTCTTTTTCTTTTTCTAACTATTACAAGTCTGTAATTAAGTACGAATACAAAATAACATGTATTTTTCTTACTTGACAATGCCACATCATGTACATTAACATTTTGATCCGCCACTGCATCAACATGTTGAACACTTGGAACATGGTCCACTCCTTCAGCATGATGTTCAACATGCTCTGAAATATTCAAAAAAGGATACACATCAAATTGCAATTGAAGATGTTAAATTGTATTCATAATTGCATAATTAATTTCCAATAGCAAATTGATAACTCCACCACTATAATTCACATCATGGCCTTTATCATGAGCAGGTTCTGTGGTAGGATATGAAGGCTACAGTAAAATGTTATGCACATTGTTATGTAGTCAATTTATGTTTAAAACTAATACCAAAAAAGAATCTTCTCAACTATTCAATTTCATTTACTTTTCATCTAACCAATTTACTTGTGAGATATCATTTGGTGCATTGGATTCTTGGGCAAGGCTTATAGATTCTTTGCGGAGGCATGCAGCCACAACTTTATAGCCTTCCTTCAAGGAAATTTTTCTATCTTCATTTGTGACCTCCACATTGAATTCTGTGCCCTATATTTTTTTCTTGATAATGTCAGTTTTCCATGTATGGTTTCATTAAACAAAACTGTTTGCAACATTATATTTAAAAAAAAAATGAAATTTCATTACTCTACTTACAAGTCAAGACTGGAGATTCATATAGCCACCAGAGCCAAGTTTGTGTTGGCCAACCTTTTCTACTCTCGCTTTTGTAGCCATGGATGTGTCCTGCAATCTATGAACAATTTCAAACATCTTAGATTATATATTTACAAATATCAATAATTAGTGCATGATTACAATGTACTGAATACTATAATGACATACCTCTTTTTGCCCTGTGCTGCTTCATTATCGCTATCTTTACATAGCCTTTTCTCCTTTGCATCTTCTATTATTTCATTCCACTCCATCAGTGGAATCATAGGAGGACAATCATACTTTGGGTTATCCTTAAGAGCCCTTCTATATTGATCCCTCATAGTCTTTATATGCTTTTCTACTCTTTTCAGAAGTAGGCCACTATCAAAAATGTTTTTCACAAATTTCTTCTCAAAAGATGCAATCAACTGATTTTTTAATTCCATAGCTTGTACATTCCACCTTTTAAAAAACAAATAGATTGTTAGATCAATAACTTTAATATATTACAATAAATGGAAGAAAAGAAAAATTATGTAGCAATGATATGAAACTATGTACCTTTTATGTATGGTGGGTCCAAATAGTCTCTTTGTTATATGAAAAAGATGTTCAAAGAAAGCATTATTACCTACAAAAACATAAAGGATTTATTAGTCCAAAATGAGTAATGTAAAAGTAAACTAAATTTACACTTTAAATAATAACAATTTTAAAGCACTTGGAAGCTTTTGTTCTTTTAACAGAAACATAGTTTTCTTATTCAGCAATAATGTCCCTTCATACGAACCAGTAATAGTCACACGAACTACTCCAAGAAATGGATCAACTTCAATAGTACTGCTCTCTGTTGGTCTATCAATTGAAAAATCATGATAATTAAATGACAAGTCTACTACTACTCTCTATTGGTCTACCTCCCTGCCTATCTCCATGTCTCTCTGTGTGTGGGTATATATATATGTATGTATGTATGTATGCGTGATGTGTGTATGCATGTGTTTGTCTATATGTAGGCTTCTGTAGACATCATTTAAGTACTGATATGCTACTTCATTGTTCATCAACTTGTAGAAATACATTACAAATAACACAATACAGAATATAGCAAAACAAGGTTTTACCAGTTCTAGTGGTCATAGACGAGGATGTTTGCATGGTCCTTGTTGCCAAAAATGCACCAGACAATACTGAACCACCAACCAAAGGAGGAGTCCACACTTCATCATGAGCTAAAGAATACAATATTGTTAGCAAAGACATTTGAAATGGATAAAGATCAAATGGGAGACTAGCAAGAAATGTCCACAAAAAAAGAGGTAAGTTTTATAATGTTGATCAAAACAAACAAAGTGTTTCTTACACGAAGGTTGCGCGCAACAACCCTCAACATGTTCACCATGTGATGTCACAACTAGCACATATGTCTATACAAGAACACATAAAATTAGAGATCATGATCCATAAGATACTATACAATATTAATATCTATTGAACTTCTATTGCTACTTTAGTTGAATTACTACTTACCTTCAAAGATTGGATTCTACAGTCCAATTCTATTCTCAGTACCTCTTTCTCCTCACTTCTGTCATCCTCAATGATAACGTTAACAAGTTCATTAGTGTATCTTTGCTTAATTTTCTGGGTGATGAATACAGGGTCAATACTAAGGGCAGTGTCATGTAGATATGATGCCCATATTTCAAATCGCATTTGATCAGTGATCATTCTAGCTTTTTCCTATCATTTGTGACATCAAATATTGGTATAATTTCATCAAAATAACTCCAAAGCCATAAAGAAAAGAACATAATAATATGACATTTGTTTCTATATTAACATTAAAATTTACAATAATTAATGTTTACCTCTATTGAAGGTGTCTGAGATGGTGCATCCATATCGCCCTATGAAAAAAATTAGTAAGTCTTAGAAATTAGTAGCGAAATTAAAGTAATAGACTTACCAAAAAAAAATTAATAATAAAGTAGATTGTATATGTAAATCATTTGTCTTAAGTTAAAAGTTTAGTGTAACTAATGTTTATATCTAAAAAAATATTTGACATGTTCTACTTAATGTTTATATGTGCAGATATGGTTTGGAAAGAAAAATTTGGTCATACAAGACCCCATCATAGTTGACATTGATCCTACCTAGACATTTCATTGATCATCATGATCTTCATCCATATCATCATCATCATCATCATCATCATCACCACCATCATCGTACTTGTCACTTTGATCGTCGTTGTCACCACCACCATCTTCATCACCATCATCATCATCTTGATCACTATCATCATCATGAACATCATCACCATCTTCATCACCATGATCATGATCGTCGTCAGCATCATCATCATCATTATCATGATTATCGTTAGCATGACCAAAATCATCACCATCTTCTTCTTCTTCATCACTGGGTAACTGCCATTCCTGATAATCATTTACTTCCTCTTGTGCTTCTTCAATATCTTCTTCTTCGATCACATTATACTTTACTGGCCTTCCTCTTGGGTCATGTCTAACGACAAATGACCAACCTAGTTTGTGTGGAATACCAAAGTAAAAAACTTGCTTGCATTGGCTTGGAAGAACATAGGGCTCATCTCCGAATGGCTCAAATGACCTTATATTAATCATAGCAAATCCACTATCGTGTTCAATAAGAGTCCTATCAAGATCATTTCGATTCAGTCGTAACCTAAACCATTTGACCACAAATAAAACTATTTTGAATGAATTAAAGTCGCACTCAAGTATATCATCCAAAATTCCATAGTATCAATTTTTAGATTGTTGAGGATGTATATCAATTCTAGATAAAATATTGGTGACCGCAAAGACAACACTTATCCTAGAATCACATGTTTTCTTCGTTTCATCTAACTTTTTTGTGTAGAAATAATAGCCATGGTAGTACATAGCTTTTTGGTGTTTGACCTGCAATTATTCAAACATGTCAAGAATCTTCTCATTGATTTGTGAGTTGATATTAAACTTATGTCTCATGATTGGTAATCTTATGCATACCTTTGTATCTCTTAAGCCATATATTAGATCAAGTATCATTGGCATAACATTGGGATCTCCATTAGGATGAGCTTCTTTAACCAACAATGCAACACCATCCCATGTTAATGAGCAACCATTTTCTTGAGATTGTTCAATCTATACTGTCATCCAATCAAAAGTGTTTGCAATATACAAGTGTAGTGCATCCTACTCAGGACAAACTATAAAGAAGACAATTACACAAGTTAGAAACAACTTATATATTGATGATGGATAAGAATTATTAAATTACAAAAAAAAACTTATAATTACCTCTCACTCTCCTCAATCTACCTTTCCCTATTAGGTACTCCCCTTTGAATTTGTCATTATAGTTAATATCTCAAATGCAATCTACATGGATATCTACTACAAACTTTGGAAGATATTCACTAATATACACCATGGTCTGGTATATCATATATCCATCTATCATAGAAGCCTCAGGACATTCTCTTTGTTGAACTAATCCCTTCATAAATTTCAAGTGCCTCTCAACCATCCACATTGATCTAGCTTGTACAAGTCCACACAATTCAATCTTCTCAACTTGATGTAGGAGGTAGTGTTCTTGAGCATTGAAAAATGTTGGAGGTAAACACTTTTGCATTTCACACATAAGTTGTGGAATTTTTCTCTTCCAATATTTTGTATCTTTTTTGTCAATTTCTTTAGATGATAACCACCTAAAAGAGATTCAACACACAAAAACACATAAAGGAGATTTCAAATAAAATTATACAATAGATTTCAGATAAAAAGCTACAAATCTAAGAAAAAACACTTCTAACCTCATGTATTTTCCAAGATCATATATAACTTGTTTAATACTATTGTCAAACTATTGTGGAAGGGATAGAGGTAGGATGAACTGCAATCATTAAAAAATGATCATTTTAATATATTATTAAATAATGTAATTGGTACTACGTTCAATCTTACAAATATACTATTAATAGAGAACATGACTTACCTTGAGGAAAGTATGCCAATCATGTATTTTCAACCCTGGCCCAAAATCACCTTTCTTTGATAGAAGAGTGCTTATATTTGCAACAAATCCTGTTGGAAATTTAGCTTTTTTTTATGACTTCTTTTAATGCATCACTTTCTTGCTCTATTAATAACCAAGGAAGGGCACTTGTATTTATGCGATCTCCATTGCTATTTGATTCAATGAAAAATTTTAGTGCATGATTGGATTCATGAATGTCAGTACAAATTTTAGCAACTTGTTCTCTATCACGCCTTCCATCCAACATTTTCCATAGTGTCTCAATTACATTCTTTTCAATATGCATAGCATCAAACAAATGCGCGATTGGGAGATCCTTGTAGTATGGTAACCTACTAAATTGAGTAGGATAACTTTTCATTCTTCTAGAAAGTTGGTCATTGATGCCTTGATGACATTCACGAGCATCAATTACAACATTGGTAAATATAAGACAATATCAAAATACAAATTTTAAACATTGAATGACAAATTGGACATTACCTCGATGATTTAGTCCATCGTATTCCAACTTCCATAAATGAGGTGTCATTCTTCATGAACTTAATGATATCTCTTCTTTCCCATTGAAAATATATTTTTTGGCAATTCGATATCTGTGATTATTGTGGAGAAAGTGTCTAAACTTATCAAACACCTGCTTTCCTAAACTTCTCAAATGATGACATTTCATCTTCGAACCACAAACTAGACATGCAAATTTTCCCTTTGTCTGAAGACCTAAAAGATCATGTATAATTGGATCATGTACAATTATCATGCACAACTTAAGCATTCAATACTAATGTGTAAGCACTATAATAGACCATAAATATGCGATCTTAACAAATTAATATACCACAAAAATGAGTTAGCCTAGGGGCATCATGTATTGTCCATACAAGCATTGCATGGAATTAAAATTGTCGATGTCCTATCGGTCTTGACATGTCATACATAGTGATGCCATTCCATAACTTCAACAACTCATCAATTAGGGGCTCAATAGACACGTTCATATCTTTAACTTGGTATTTACCTAGCAATTGAATGAACATAAATATTACAAAATTATTATAACCATTTTCATGCACTATTTATAAATTAATTTAGATAACTATAAAATAAAAAAAATACTTGGCACAATCATTGACAACATTATGTGCTCCCTCTTTATGGACATCCAAGGAGGAATGTTATTGTTAATAACAAAAATAGGCCACATTGAGTAAACAGATCTCATATCTCCATATGGATTGACACCGTCCACTGCCAATGAAAGCTTTAGATTATGAGGCTCTTCTTTAAAGTGTGACCATGTTTCTTCTATCTATTTAAATGCAGAACCATCGGTAGGCATTCACATAATGTCATCCTCACTTCTATTGTGTGCATGGTAATCCATAAATTGAGGCAAGCTAGCGCACCTGAATAACTGTTGAAGATGTGGAATAATGAGAATGTATCAAAGAACCTTGTGAGACACTTTTTTTGTTATTTGATCTAATTGATATCTACTAACATGACAATCAGGGCATTCTATTGCAAATTCATGTTGTTTATGATATAGAATGTGATCATTGAGATATGCATGTATTGTCTGATACTTCATTCCAATCTGATCCATAATGTTAGATAATTTGTGGTACGAATGAGGCAAAATTTTTGATGGTGGTAACAAAAAATCACTAATCAACCTAAACCAACAAATATGCATTGTTAATATAATGAATAGTAATTGTATGCTAACACTGAAGATGACAAAAATGACATACCTTAGCATATGTGACATTGCTAAATTGCATATACCATTCATAACCTTTAAGTTCACCAAAAACACTATAGCCAAGAGTAGAGTTGTTTGGGATCCTTTATATAAGGGCTCGTGTGCCTTCTCAAGTAAAGGTATATCAAGACCATCTTCATCATCATTATTATATTCACTAGTACCATCATTGTGAGCCTCTTCATCACCTACCCCAATACCATCTTCTTCAATTGTGTCCTCTAACACATTATCATCTTCTTCCGTGGGAGTGTTATCCTCAGCTTGGATATTCACACCTCCATGTTCCTCCAGTAGGAAATCCACATTCAACAATGGACAAAAATTGTGGCCCCCTTCAACATGACCATATTTCCTACAATGAATCTAGGTTGTTGTGATTAGAATTCTTCAATTCTTTAAGCCCTTACACTTTTTGCAAGGACAACAACATTTATTAGGTTCTCTTCAAAATTGAGCCCACAGTGTAGCCATTGTCTCATTATTTTGTTCTGGGTTCATATAGTCAGGCGTGGTCTTTCTTCACAAGAAAATATACCTGCAAATAATTTGGACATGTTGTAGTTAATGTTTATATCTGCACATATGGAAATTGTTGTTTAATTTTTTCAAATGTAACTAAAATGATCTTATAATTTCTAGAAGGCCTAGATGTTTGCAAAATGTAGATTTATAGACAATATATCTTAGTTATTTGAAAAATTCCTCAAAGAGATGTCACAAGGTGAAAGTTACTTAGGTGCTAACAACAACATGCCATGACTAATCCTGATAGAAATGACTAATGTGATTAATGCATCAACTAATGAAGATGGATAAAAGATTGAAACATATTAATGCAATCTTCAATCAAGAACATGTGAGCTCAAAAGATGGGTAAATCTCAAAAACTCATGAGCCTAAGATCATTACAATTTTAGCAATGAAATAATTGCAATAGAAATTTGTTGAAAAATAGGCCTAATTGGGTTGGCCTAAAGGTCAAAAGAAGAAATCAGATTTCACTTAATTGGAAATCAATTAGCTTATGCAAGTTTGGCCTCATGGTGGTTGTACAATTAAAAAAAACTTAATCCTTATACCATTTGGGCCTAACATCAAGGGACATGAATTTAGGACTCAAACGTCTATAAAGGTTGGATGTTGAAATTCTTTGGAACATTCAAAACAATTTCATAAGCATATAAGAAGAGCAGATTGGCGAGTTCCACCTTGGAGGATGATTTTGGAAAAGAAATTAAAGATCAAGATATCTAAACTCAAATGGATTTAGTGTTTAACTTAGAGTTTATAAAGGAATATTATATTTGGAGGGTTCAAATGCTTGTAGATTTGAGTTTAGAAATGCAACATTTTGTTACAAGCAACAAGGTCAGTGTTGATAAATATTTTGTGGGAATCATAGGTCTAGAGGTATTACTAGGTGTTGGGACAGTCATAGGTCTGGAGGTTCCATCTGAAGGAGGATTATATTTTATGACAAGGAAGTTCATGTAAGGGCTATATGAAGGTGTTGGATCCATTGGAAGGATCAGGAAATGTTTGGAGAGGTAAGTTTGGTAAAACCCTTGGTTTAGGCACCTAGGAAGGAGGGTTTGTTGGTTGGGTGTGTAAAAATTGATGGAATATCCTATGAATTTGAAAATCCTTTGTTTTGGATGACAAGACAACTCTATTTGATGTTAGATGGTTTGTGAGATGAGATATGTTAGTGGTTTCTTTGTAACAGAAGGGCTAAAAGAGGGTTAATTGTGGGGCAACAATGTTAGATTCGGCATTTGGTCCAAGGGAGTAGCATGAGCATTTGAAGTATGTTGTGTAGAATCCAAAATGGTATCTAGATATGGTCTTAGTTTTCTAAGAGTTTTGGGAAAAGTGACAGAAAAGTGTGAAAACTGATTAGGTAGGGCTAATTGGGAAACAAGCCTAGTGAAGGGCTTGTAGTGGGTTTTTTGTATCAAATAATAAGATGAGAATTTGGTAACCTTGGAAATAGATTAGTTGAATTTTTTTGAGATTTGTGAAGGTGACAAAAATTCCTAGTTGAAGTGAAGTCAAGATTGGAGCCTATTGAGGCATTGTGGGCATTTGATGGTTGTTGAACAAGATTGCTTGGTGAATCCATTTGAGGGACATGGGATGATTTCTAAGATGTAGAGCCTATGGTGGCACAAGAGAATGGTATGTGAACTCTGATAAGGTTTGGAGTTGATTGGATCAAGGAGAGTTATCCTATGAAGAATCTTGATTATGTTATGAGAACACTAGGAAAGTCCCTCTTATTGTGAATAACTGAAAGTCTACCTAGGTCTCTATATCAATGTCGAGAGCTAAAGGTGGAATGATTTCAAGGTAGGAAAGAAATCTCCAATAATTCCTCTTTAGAATTGTAGCCAGAGTCCTAATCATTCCAATCCAAATGATTGTGTATCAATAAGATTTAACACAAAATAATCCTAAGAACATTAATTAAGTTAAGCTGAAACATATAAGAAAATGAATGAGAGAAATTTTGTTACTTGTTACCTAAAAGTAAAACCAATTGAGGAGGCAAGGTGATGCAGGGGCATCATATGCTCATCATAAGTACCATGAGGCTCTAGGTCATCATAGAGGACATGGAGAATCTCATGGTATCAATTGGTCCATTTTGCAACCAATCATGGCCTTTGAAAGCATAAAGAGTCATAATATTGTATAATGTCTTGAAAGACTTTCATACTGAAAAGTTGTAATTAGCCATGGAATAGGATCTAGAGGTTGTCTAAGGTAGAGGAGTCATGTGATAGGGTCTATTATGATGTCATAATAATCTCAAGTCCTTAAATAAGTTAAAACATTCAATAAGTCCCTTAAAAACATAGTTTATTGCTTTAGAAAATTCAAATCTTGAATGTAATGGCTAGATGGGCATTTTGGAGGGAAACTCCATAGTTTAAATTTTATGAAGAAATAGGAAGTGAAAGGAGTTGGAGTTGGTAAGGTACAAAGAACCCTTCAATCAAGCCCCACCATAGTGAATACCCTAAAAATCACATGGCAACAACAACACCAATGACAAGAGAACCACCACAAAAATACTCACTGTAGCTTATAAGAAGTGAAAGACTAGTTAATCAAAGTTAATATTGGTAAATGATGTGAATATTTGGAACTCCACCAATCAAATCACCCAACTCCAAATGTCCTATATTGGGAACTCATGGCACAATTCTAGCAATTTTCTTTCAAGCTAGAGGAAATGCTCTTGCATCCTACTCAAATATTGCCATGATGCAAGCTCTATGGACTGGCAATGAATGATTTGTGATTTCTCCTTATGAATTCTTCACTTTAAAGACAACCTCAATAGAACTAAATAAGAAGAATCAATGTGTTTGAATCCTCATTTGAGTCATCTTCTCCATGAGTAATGAAGTAATTGCCCAGTGAGATAAATGAACTTCTATACTAAACCTAAAAAACTTATAACATCAATAGTTCTCTTTTATTTCAATGCCAAAATCTCATCAATTGAAATGATAATTAATAAATCAAACTTAGCACACAATCATTATTTGAAGCAAAATGATAGCCCACAAATAATATTTATTAATCATCAGATAACTTGCAATACTTTCACCCACCATACCACATTTCATATCGTTTGACAATATATAATGTTACTTAACTTCTAACTTATCAATAGTCTGACAATGAGGTACATTGGTGAACCTTGAAATGAATCTACACCAAAGATGAATTTGGGTTTCCATCTAATCCACTAAGAAATCCTGAAGGTTTCTGCCCCCAAATTTCAAATAGGCAAGCCAAATGCTCACAAAATTTTCCAAATGAAGATATCAAGCCAAGTATAATCAAGCATGAACCTCTCATTCTTTAGTATTATATCTCAGTGACTTTTCATTTTCCCTCTATCTGTCTCTTAATATTCTTTTTCTTTGTCTCTTTATTATTCGTCTCTTGAAAATTAAAATGACTATTAGTTTTTTTCACTAAACATAATTGAAGTCCTTTTATTACTTTATTAAATGATTGATTTAAGTTGTCATCAAATTTGATATAATTTGACAACTTAAAGCTTAATTATCTAATTGATTTCTAATGTCCCAAGAAGGGGACATAATAGCATTACTACACAAATTAACTTGTAAGGGATCTTTTACTGTTCATAGTTTCACACCTCTATTATGGGGTTATTTTTTTCCCTTATAATCTCAAATTCACTTACATGTTGTGAGGTGCATGCCCAATCATTTGAAAGGGAGATTTTGTTTGAAATTGATTTTCTTAGACAGGTACAACCTTTAATAGGGAAATGCCAAGTTAGAATCAAAATGGAAGTGCCTCTTTTACATGTGTATCTTAATGACATGATAAAATTAGAGTCTAAATTTCATGGACTCTAGTATGTGCTTCAACGACAACATGGCTTTCAAATTTCACATTTTCAAATTTGTTGTCCCAAATTAGATTTTCATATTAACACTTTTGCAACATATGTTACATTTCAATGTTATGGTTTACAAATTTCTGAGTCTTGTTTACCATATTTTCTTGCTAGTTGTTTTTCTTTCTTATTGGTAAGGTCTTTATGTTATTTAGTGATTTTCATCCTTTCTAATCCTCTTTTTGTAGGATAAGAATTATTCTTGTTGGCATTTTTGGTCAATCCCAATTCAATGCTTATGCTATGTGAATAAATTTTTACAGTTTGTGAATCAACACATATTGATCAGCACTTCCACACTATCATTTAGTCCTTTTGTGCTTAGGGATTTTTGCAATATCTTTTATTCTATTATATTTTTTCTTTTTTTAATTTTTTATTTGTATAAGATAATGTGCTATAATAACCCTATTTCATAAGTTAAGAGGAATAAGGCCAAAGGCCACTAAATTTTACAAGAAGTCACAGAAAATAAATTTCAAGAAGGAAATCGAGAGGAGAAATCAAATATTGGCAATATCAATGAATATTCAAGCAACATCAATTTGTTTGCCAACCTAAACATAAAACAATTACAAAGAGAAGTGATTGGTGTTTTACAAAGGAAGAAATTAAAGAAAGTTTAAATTAAAGATTTAAACTATATTGTTAGCTGACTACCTTTGGCATCTCATTGGCCAAGTTTTTAGTTACATCAGTAGTAAGGTGATAATGATTATGTGAAGGTCGAGTGAGTCTTTAAACAATATGCTTGTCCAAACATAATAGTGATTGCACTTTATTAAGGAAGAACATTATTGAGGCAGCAATATATGATTAATTGTTAAGGTAATAGTTAACTAGAAGTAGCGACCTTTATTAATTGAAGTTAAAATATTTGGTAGGCAGAATTTGTGTTTATAGTGGAAGTGTTTCCAAAGGGGCTTGGATTATGACTAGCGATCAATATAGATGGTTTAGTAACTATCCTCAATCTAAAAATATCAAAATTCTAATTTGTTTGGAAGTTTTTTTGTAGTTAAATTAGATTTTTTGATTTTTTAGTATTCTAAAATTTTAAGTTTCAATTGCGTACTTTGCAAAATAATGGAAACATAATAAACTAATGATGATAATTATAGAACAACAAATACATGCAAAAAGTAAGTTTTTTAAAATTTTATTTAGATAAGTTATCTGGATTCAGTACATACTAGGATTTATTAGCACGTATCTAATTTATTAAGTATTTGCTAAGTTTAAATCTGAAAGTTACAAATCTGATATCCTCTCTTGAACAACAATGGACAACTATTTTCTTCTATTGCCTAGTATTGTTGGGCAACTCAAATCCCACTAAAATTAAAATATTAACACAAGACAAAGTAAACTAATAACAAAACATAACTACTCTTATTAGTTAGGTTTTTTGTTCATGTAGAAGATTCAAAAATACCATAGGCATGCAACTTAATCAATTAATTTGTTTGTGCAGATAAGAAGCAACTTTGCACTGAGACATAAATCTTTTTCTAGTATGACCTTAAAAGCTAAAAGTTAGAATTGTGATAGTCCTAAGCACATGAAAATGAGTACGCTAAGTTATTAGATGGTAAAATGATGATTTCTTTAGTTAATGCTTCATGCTCAAAGGCTACAGAGATCTCAATGCCCTTTTTATGCCCAAAATATGGCTTTCTATAGTTTATAATTATTATCAAAAAATAATATATATTTTTTTCCATATTTCATGATGATGTATGTAGCCATGTGATCAAGAAATGTACAAATATGATATGAAGGCTTTAAAAGGATTAAAATAGTTTTAAGATATCAAAACCAACAAAACAAATCTTTCCTTCTTTGTTGTTTGCAATGTAGGTAAGAAGTAAATTATGTCCACAAAAGATGTTCTACAAAACTGCCAAAAAATAGAATTAATGCTTCTAGGAATGAAGTCCAAACCTGATATATAAAAGAGATTAATTTTAACTTTTGACATTGGGAAACTAGCATAGAAGAGAACATTGTTCCATGTCATGCAAAGTCCATTAAGGATTGTTTGGAGGGAGGCATATTCTCAAGCATGAAATATCATAGAATTCATTGAGGAGAGAGCATCACTATCCAAGCAATACTATACAAGGTAAGTGATGAATGGGTCCCTTGCACTTGCTACCAAGTTCAAAAGATAAGAAAGAACAAGGGAAACAAATGCCCATCAAAGAAAGAACAAGGAAAAAATGCCCATCAAACTGATGGAAGAGAATTAGACGTAATGATTCCTTGGATTGTAAAGAAGCAGCCATGTACAAGTTATACAACTGCATTGAATACAATCATGGAAAAAATGATAATGAAGAGATGAAAGAATAAGAAATCACTTTTGGCAAATGTAAAGGCAATGAATCTAAAGAGAAAAAAATTGAAACTCTACCTTATGCATTCGGCCTTGCTATTTCCAAATCTAAACTTCCAAAAGACTCATCATCTCCTTTTCAAAATATCAAGTTTCCAACTCCAACCACAAGCAAGCTAGGGCAGAACCAGGGCATCCAATTTTTTGTCTGGTGATGGTGCATCAAGTATCCAACTCCAACAAAACATCCCATGCATGCAAAAAATAACAAACATGAAATGTTTTTATTTTTTACATCTAAGCTCCCCATTTTGACCAACATGTGTTGGTCAAAATTTTGACCAACACGAGGCTTAGTTTTAAAAAAAATAAATTTTTGCCTTCTACATTTCGACCAAACTAAACTTTTTTAGTTGATGGTCAAAAATTTTGGTAGAAAAATGATGTCAAATGTAGTAGTGATGTCAAATCTACATTCTTGAATGAAATTTTTGATGAGGAAATCTACATTGAGCAACCATAAGGTTTTGTGAATCCTAGCAAAAGAGACATGATTTGAAAACTACAAAAAGCATTATATGGTCTCAAACAAGCCCCTAGAGCTTGGTATGAAAGACTACATAATTAATTGGTACAGATTGGTTTTCAAAGGACAAATGATAACAATATTTTGTAAATTTAAGAAAGACTAGATAAGAAGATTGTGTTGGCAAAAATATTTGTTGATGATACTGTATTTACAGGAAATGATGACTTATGAAAAGCATTCTCAGAAGAAATGAGTAAAGAATTTGAGATGTCCATGTTTGGTGAAATAAAATTGTTTGTTGGGTTGCAAATACAATAGAACAAAGATGGCATCTACATCACTCAATCCAAGTATATCAAGGAGATATTGAAGAAATTTGGAATGGAAGATTCAAAACTTGTTGGAAACCCTATGTCTACTAGACATAAGCTTTCCAAAAATGATGATTCCAAGGTAGTAGATTAGACCACATACAAATCAATGACTGGAAAAGTATAGTATGTAGTGCATACAAGGCTTGATATTGCATTAGTAATTGGTATGGTGGAAAGATTATTAGTAAATCCTAGAGAAAATCACATAATGGCAATCAAGAGAATCATGAGATATCTGAAAGGTATTAAAGAATATGACTTATGGTAAAAACTTGGAGGCAATTTGGACATGAAGGTGTTTACTGATGTTGATTGGGTAGGAAGTATTGATAATAGAAAAAGCACTAGTAGTGGAGCATTCTTTCTTGGTAAGAAACTAGTATCTTGGAGAAGTAAGAAGCAAAATTGTACATCTCAATCCACAATAGAGGAAAAATATGTAGTAGCAATAGTGAATTGCTCTAACATTTTTTGGTTCAAACAACTATTGGAAAGAATGAAGGTAAAGATCAAAGATCTAGTAGTCATATATTTTGATAACACTAGTGCAATCAACATACCATAGAATCCAGTAATGCATTCCCAAACAAAACATATTTCTATAAAATATCATTTCTTAAGAGAATTAGTGCAGAATAAAGAAGTCAAATTGGAATATGTGAATACAAAAGAATAGATTGTAGACATATTGACCAAGCCATTACCTAAGGATACATTTCTATATCTAAGAGGTAAGCTAGGGGTCATTCCCCTATCTAAAATTCACTAAATGAAGTTTACTGAATGCATCAACTAGAACCTATTGAAGATGAATAAGTTGGTGTAGAATTAGCAAGGGTATATTATATATGAATCAATACTTAAGGTACATTGGTATTTATAGAATTATTGTCTTTGGCATGTGTTGTCAAAGAGGGGGAAGTTTACTATCATATCTCTGAGAAATTTTTGGAACTAGAATAAAGTAAGGAACTAAAGAGGGAGAAGTTTGCCAAAGAAGAAGTTTGCTAAAAGAGGGGGAATGTTCTAAATGAACTTGGAAGCAATTGTTGTAGATAGAATCTAGTGAAAGAAGAGATCATACTAATAGAGTGAGTTCTCAAGTCTAAAATCCAAAATTTCATTGTGCAATGACATGTTGTGTTGTCATTGCTGCAGTAGCAGAGCGGGAAATAGAATAAGAAAGGTTTATGTTTTGTGTATTTTAAATTTAATGTTTTCAATAAACATCCTACATGTGGTGGCATACCTAGAGTAGCAGTTCGATGAGCTCTCCAGATATAGCCACCTAGGACCGGGTGTAGATTCTTTAAATTAGAATAGTTTTAATGATTGTCAGATTCCAATAATAGGTAGTAGGCAGTTTCAGATTCTTATCCTTTTCTTGGATAGAAGATGGAAAAACATGTGGCCTATTGCATGATTATCAGATTCCAATAATAGGTAGTAGGCGGTTTTCGGATTCTTATCCTTTTCTTGGATAAAAGACGAAAAAAAATGTTTCTCATCCTTTTATTAGAAAAGGAGAGTTAGTTTTAAATAAGCCAGTTGGCTATGTAAGAGATTCATTTGAATTTGGGTAATAGAGAAAGTTCAGTTTTTGCCTTAGAAAGGATATAGATAATCGACTATGGAGTTTGGCAGTAATTCGATCTTGGTCTCTCTTGTCAAAGTGCAAATATATTTTCTTTGAGGACATTCTGGGTTAAAGATCTTGGTGTGCGGGTGAAGATAAACTATGGAGATTTATATATTCTGATAAATCCAATCTTGAGTTTGGTTCGAGTTTGATCCCGGCTGATTAATGTCATGCCCCTTGAAGTAACTCAGTTGAGTGAGTATTCCTCCTGAGCTTTCCAAGGTGTGGCTCTGCATCAGTCATCAATTCCAAAGAGGGAGATTCTTGGATACAATTGATTAATTTTGTGTTGTCTTTGATGTTACACAATGTCATATCATTATCAGTTAGTATATGCTAAGCTCACTCGGGTAGTGAAGACAATTCTTAGTGTCTATTGAGTGTTCCTATGTTTGCCTAGTTCAAAAGGTAGTGTCTACCGAGTTCACTCGGGTGTCAAAAGAAAAGTTGTAGAAAGTGAGTGTTAACTGAGATCACTCGGTTAATGAAGGAAAGTTGGATGGAACCATTACTAACTAAGCTCACTCAGTTTCTAAAGGATTTTCATGAGTTTGCAGTGTTAACTGGGCTTTTATTGGTTAACAAAGGAAATCATTTCTAAGTTAGTTTCTACCAAGCTAGGTTAGCTAACAAAAGATTTTCCTTTTTTGGCATATTAAGCTCAATTAATTTATCTATTGATTCCAGCCAACTTAGGTGATGAATATTGATTATTCTAAGTTATATTTCAGCTGACTTGACAAAGTGAAAGATATAAGTATAAGATCAAGATGTGATTTCAAAGTGTGCAAGTGATGATGATGTGATTGAAGAGTTAGTGATGAGAAGAGAAAGCAAATTTGAAGGATAAGAAAAATATCCTTGTGGAGCAGCAAAGATATATTTGATCAGAAAGGATCAAGTAAAATCTAGAACAAATATTTATAATCAGAAAATCAATTGCATTAAAATTAGGTCATCTCATTGTTACTCTCTAACCATTGTAGCAATGATCTAAATCTCCTAATAGAGTTGGTTTAACAGCTATTTGTAAATCCATTAACAAGGTGGTAATTCCATTGAATTGTTATTAAGACCTCTAACAAGGCCACTCATAATAGGGTGATTAAATATTTTAATAGTGTCACACCTAACAGTGTGTTTTGTAACCTTTAATAGGGTTGGCTCCTAACAAGGCTCACTCTAGAAGAGTGAAAAATAGTAACTAGTTGCAGTTAGTGGTTTTCCCAAATTGGGTTTTTGTGTTAAATCCTAGTGTCAAATGTGTTCATGCCATTTTCTTTATGTGTTTGCAACTAAGTTAAAGAATGGTAATCATAGATAACATCTAAAGGTTTATATGTTAATCATTTGTTGAGCTAATCCAATTATTACTAAGTTACAACATTTTGTACGTGTTTATTGAGCTTCAGTAGTATTCAGTTATTTGTTTGCATTTTGTATTAACATCTAAGGATTTTGGGATTTATTTTAGTAGTAACTGATACACCCCTCCCTCTTAGTTACCCCTCTTATATTTTCAATAGTACTCTATGCATATAGAACTTTTTGAAAATAAAATATCAACGCTCAAAATTTTTATTATATTATGCCTAATTAAAGATAAGCCATGCATATAGATCTTAAGAAAATCTTCTACTAAAACAAGCCATGCCTCATCAGAGATGTAACTAAGATGAGGGTAAAGTCCTCCATTGATTCCACTGATTAGAAGAACAACTCAAACTAAGGAACAAAGACAACCTATCACGTCGACAACTATAACATATCTGCAACACATGAAATCATTCAAAACAAAAATTCTAAGCTTATTTTTAGGTGACCTTTAAACATCATACATTAAGGAAAATAAATAAATAACATCTAGAAATTAAGTCAACTTTGATTATTTAGTACTTTTAGCTTAGAAATCAAGCCTTAGTATGTGATGTTTAAATAGTAGAATGAATTATTAAGAAAAAGAGTAAATAAAATGCTTACCTAAATGGCTTGAAATCATTGAAATGATATTTCACGCCTTGAATAGTATTTTTGTTAGAAAAAAAAACATTATATGTTTTCTTGCTCCTTAACACAATAATTTAGGAAATGAGGAGAAGCACAAAAGTGATGACTCTTAAAATTAAGCTCTGTACTACATAGGTCTTCATATTTTGATCTCTGAAGAGCTTATACAAACAAGGCTAGGTATATGAATTCATCTCAATTGGAAATCCATATATACATATATAAAGTGTGAATGAGTTAAAGCCATGAGCCAAGTGGGAGCAGCTAATTGATCTTTAAAATCAGGAATGCAACCTTTATTGTTGACTCTTTTACAATGTGTAACATTAACTGATTTTTATTTATTTTTAATTGAAGCAATTTTGTGTAGAGGGATAATTATTTTGTTCAAGGTTGAGTGATATATATATATTTAGTGTCATTTTTTAATATTTGATGTAGCATAGGCATGTTCTCTTTGAATGTGTATATCAAATTTATTGGTTTCTTAAGATATGGGCTATTGAATTTTTTTAATGAGACTTTTCTGTTAAGAAGAGGTAGATAACAGATTAATTTGTTTCTATTTTTTTTGTTGTGGATGGGATTTGAATATTTATTAGATATTTAATGTCATGATTAGAAGTTTATAGTAGAGGTTTATTGTTCTACCCCATCAATAATATTTTGTTTCACAATCATAGAGATGGAACTTTAACATTAATTGTCTTGGTTTATGTCAATGATAGAAATTAGTAATTTGAATTGGCAATGGAGATGCCTTGATTTTGTACAGTAGTGGACATTGGCATGATTTCAAGTTAATCCATTATTACTTTAATTCGTTCCAATATACTTGTTGACAATGTTATCATAGGCACTCCCATTTTGAACTTTAGATCATTCCATGTATGATTTATTGAAGGTGATGAATTGCTACATAATGTTTGTGTATGGCTCAGTAGGGTGGCATGATTTGAGTCAATCACTGAAAACCATTATTGAGCTAGATTTTAACATGCTTTTTGCTGAGAAGGCAATGTGTGCTTTAGCACATCAATGGGGGAAAAGGACTAGGAATAATCAATATAGGGGCCCTTAATACATTATATAAGGATTAGTTCTCTATTATATTTCTAAGCCCTTCCCAAAAGGCCCATTTTTTTTTTCTCTAGGAGTTTCTTACTGAACTTATTCTAATTTAATCAGGTTGACATGCTTTAATTTATGGATAGGAATGCTTACTAATTCTCAGTCAAGTCAAAATTCCTTTTTGGCTATATGTAATCACAAGTTGGTTTTAGTAGAGAAGATGACATGATGCTTATTATTCATTTTGATATCATTTCTATATTGCAAAAGAGTCTATATTATTATAATTGATTGACTAGTATATATAGTGAATACATTTTCTACAGTAGCATAATTTGAGGCTTTGTTTGCATCTGGTTCACAATTGTAGAAATGACACTTTGAAAGTAATTATCGTAGCATATGTAAATGATGGAAACCTATGAATTGAATTACCAATTGAAATGACTTGATTTTTTACACTAGTGGACTTTGACATAATTTTAAGTTTATCTTTTAATACTTTAATCAATTCCATTATACTTGTTGAACTTTATGTGGATGACCCTTCATTCTCTAGTTTTAATATACATTTTCCTTCCGCCCTTGATATATAGGAAAGTGGTCATAGGATGAAGTTATGGATGTTGTCATTGATGAAAATATAGATTATTGACATGGTCATTTGGTTAGATAATAATATTTGAATGGAAGTCATTCATTAAAAATGCCTAAATATAGAGCAAGAGCAAGCACAAAATACTTTTTAGAATTGGCTCAAATTTTTGATATATGTAATATTAATAGTGTGTTAATTAGAACATATTTTGGGTGAATAAAGTAAGAATGACAGAATATAGTAGTTGTTCAGGACAATTTTGGAGATCAGACAAATTGGCCTATCTAATTGAATTGTTTAATCAATTAATTTTCCTAGCATAGTAGGGATGATGTAGTATATGTTAACTCTTGGGTAGCATAATTTTATATTTCATATTAGAGTTTGTGCTAGAAATTTTGTGAATATTTTTCATTAGTCAACTATGAAGACTAGTTTTTGTATGTGACATACATTATAGCCCTATGATCAATGTTATTTTTTATATGTGCAAGCCTTGATGTTGGATTATATTATATGGAAGCTTCATTTCAGACTAATCATACATTGGCTTGTTAGTATAGTTTTTTTGGCATTGGCATACTTTCATTGTAATTGGACAATGAGTTCTTTATCAAGCAAGTGTACTTTTGTTTTTGTTAAAAAATTAGTTACAGGGTTGAGAACTCTAGCAAGGTCAAGACTTGTAACAAGGAAACAACTATGAACCGGGTCATAACTCTTCATAATGAACTTTCAGATTAGTGCATAGTTGGGTACCAACCCCATTATGGTTTTCACTTAGCTAGGGTTTCCTCAAAAATAAATCATTGTGTTATGAGTTCTTTACTATTCTATCATTTATTTTTTGATATAATTTTATGTGGATATTTATGTTGAAGTTAAAAAATTATTGATTGGTTTGAAAGTGCTACAACATTTTTTCACACCCCCTCACCCCCATTCCCTAGTGTTTCTTGATCCTAACCTAATCTTGCCAAAACCATCTATACTTTTACTCAAATTTATTGTAGCAGCATATTTTGAGTAGCAACATATTTCAAGTGGCAACATACATAAATGATTTTTTTTTCAAAATCAATGCCAATATTTATATTGTATAAATCCTTTGATTTGTTTAAATGCCATATTTACTAAAGAGATAGTAATATTTAATTATTTAACTATTATCAATTAGATACAAGATACTACTAATGCTTTTATGTTTATATTTGATATAATTTTATAGCCCGAATATTTTCTTGTCAAGAAAATCCACACCTAACAATACGAACCTAGAACAAAATAAGGTGGCAAATGCTAGATTGTGGTCTCAATTCAAAAGAAACAATGATGGAAAATGTTATTGTCCTTGCAAAAAATGGAAGGGCTTAAAGAATCAAAGAATTCTAATCACAAAAGCTCAGAGACATTGTAGGCAACATGATCACATTGAAGGGGGAAAGGATTTTTGTCCTTTGGTGAATATGGATTTTGAATTGGTGGAACATGGAGGTTTGAATATTGAAGTAGAAGGTAATGCTCCCATGGAAGAAGAGGATCCTAAGGTGGAGAATATAATTGAAGATGTTGGTATTGGTGCAGCTAATAATGTGCCACAGAACAAGATTGAAGAAGATGTTACTAGCACAATTAATGAAGATGGTGAAGATGATGATATAAGTCATGCATCTAATGATGATGATGAAGAGAACCTTGATATACTTGTAATTGAAAAGGCATATGAGCCCCTATACCAAGACTCCTAAACAATACTTCTCTCCACTGTATTGTTGCTCATAAACTTCAAGGTTATGAATGGTATATCCAATGTAGCAATCTCACATATGCTAAGGTATAGTGTAATTTTTGTCATCTTCTATGTTAGCATACCATTAATTTTCTTTTTATTTACAATTTTTTTCCATAGGTTGATAGGTAAGTGTTTGTTACCACCATCAAACATTCTAGCTTTCTTTTACGAAGAATTATAAACCATTATGAAAGATATTGGAATGGAGTATCAAATAATAAATTCATGTCTCAATGATCATATTACATATCATAAACAATATGAATTTGCAACACAATACCTTGATTGCCACATTAGTAGATATCGATAAGATGAAATAACCAAAAAGGTTCCTCACAAGGTTCTTTAGTACATTCCCATTATTCTATGTTTGCAATGATAATTTTGGTGTACTAGCTTGGCACAATTTATGGATTACCATGCATGCAATAGAAGTCAGGATGACATTATGTGAATGCATGTAGGTGGTTATGCATTTAAGGACATAGAAGCTAGGTGGCCAATATTTAAAGAAGATCCTCATAATCAGAAGATTTCATTGGTAGCAGACAATGTCAATCAATTTGGAGAGATGAGATCTATTTACTCAGTTTGGCCTATTTTTGTTATTAACAATAACATTACTCCTTGGAGCACACAATGTTGGCAATGACTGTACTAGGTATTTTTCCATTTAATAGTAATCTAAATTAATTTATAAATAATATCAAAATGGCTGTAATAATTATGTTTTTGTTTATGTTCATTCAACTAGGTAAGTATCAAGTGAAAGATATGAATGTATATATTGAGCCCTTGATTGATGAGTTGTTGGAGTTATGGAATGGGGTCACCATGTATGACATCTCTAGATCAATTGGTGAAAGGAAATTTCAATTTCATGTAATGCTTGTATGGACAATACATGATGCCCCTAGAATAACACATTTTTGTGGTATGTACAACCATTAACACATATTTTTGGTATGTAATAGTGCTAAAACATTCTTGTTGTATGTTTAAGTTTCATGTGATAATTGTAAATATGAATCTTATAGTACACATGTCATCCAATTATACACGATCTTGTAAGTCTTTAGACAAAGGAAAAATTTGTATGTCCAAAGATGAAATCTTGTAATTCAAAAAGTTTAGGAAAGAAGGTTTTTGATGAGCATATACACTTTCTCCACAAAAATCATAAGTATTGAATTACCAAAAAACATATTTTCAATGGGAAAGAAGAAACAACATCAAAGCCACAAAGAATGACACCTCACATGTGGAGTCAAAATACAATAGAATGAATCGTCAAGGTAATGTCATTCCATCTAATGTAGTTTTCTGTATGAGATTTAAATATGGATACTATCTTTTGTTTAGTAATTATATAATTGATGTTCATGAAGGTTGTTAAGGAATTGATGAAAAAATTCCAAAATGACTTAAAAGCTATCCTAGACAATTTAGTAGGTTGCCATACTACAAGCACCTCCCAATTATGAACTTGTTTGATGCTATGAATATTGAAAAGAATGTAACAGAGACACTATAAAAAATATTGGATGGAAGGTGTGACAAAGAAAAATTGATCAAAATTTGTAATGACATTGATGAACCCAATCATGCATTGAAATTTTTTCTTGAATCAAATAACAATGGAAACTGGATTAATATGGGTGCCATTCCTTGGTTATTAATGCAACAAAAAATTGATGCCATATATGAAGCCATAAAAAAAAACTAAATTTCCCACAAGATTTGCTACAGACATAAGTAGTCTCATATCGAAGAAAGGTGATTTTGGTCCAAGGTTGAAAATGCATGATTGGCATACCTTTGTCAAGATAAGTCATGTTCTTCTCTATTTACAATAAATTTGTAAAATATCATGCACTTTTGATTGCTTTATTTTATACTATATTGAGAAGATCATTTTATTATTACTGCAGTACATTCTACCTCTATCTCCCCACATAACTTCTACAACATGAGTGTCAAACATGTTATATATAATCTTAGGAAATACATGAGGTTAGAAGTGTTATTTTTTATATTTTTTTGTATAGAAGTGTTATTAATCTTGTTAATATGTTTTTGCATGATGAATATCTTCTCGGTGGTTGTTATCTAAAGAAATTGATAAAAAAAACATAAAGCAATGGAAGAGAAAAATTCCTTAGCTTTTGTGTGAGATGAAAAAGTGTCTACCTTTAGCCTTTTTCAAAGCACAATAACACTAGTTCATTCATCTAGTTGAGGACATCGAATTGTATGGATGTCTACCAACTAGGTCAATATGGATGGTTGCGAGGCACTTGAAAGTTTTGAAGGGCTTGGTTTGATAGAAACCACATCCTAAGGTGGTCAAGGGATATATGGTCTACCAAACCATGGTGTACATTAGTGAATATCTTCCCAAGTTTGCATCAAAGATCCATGTAGATTTTATTTGGGATCCAAACTCCATTAACATATTCAAAGGAGATTACTTTATGGGGAAAGGTAGATTGAGGAAAGTGAGAGGTAATTATAATATGTTATTGTAGTTAATTTAATTCTTATCCATCATCAATATAAGTTGTTTCTAAATGGTCTATTTATTTTATGCAGTTGCTCGTGAGTGGGATGCACTTCATTTGTATATTGAAAACAATCTTGATTGTATGATTGTATGGCAAGAACAATCTCAACAAAATGGTTGTTCATTAACATGGAAAGGTGTTGCTTCATTGGTTAAAGAAGTTCATCGCAATGGAGATCCCAATGTTATGCCAATGGTAATTGATCAAGAAAATGGTTTAAGAGGTGGAAAGGTACATATAAGTTAATCTATCATGACCCATTTGTTTAATATAAACTCATGGATGGATGCATAATTTTGACATGTTCAAAAAATGATAGGTCAAACACCAAAAATCTATGTACTACAATGGCTATAAATTTTTCATAAAAAAGGTGAACAAGAATAAGAGAACTTGTGATTTTGGGATAATTGTAGTCTTCAAGGTCACCAATATTTCATTTAGAAATGATTGTAATCACCCAAAATTGGTCAATCCTTTAAAAATGTAGAATTATATCTCATGGTGAAGGTTCAAATTGAATTAATTGAATCAAATAATTCAAACAAATCAACTATTTGAACCCATTTAAATTTTGGACATGAATATCAATTTCAAATTAATTTAAATAAGAAATTATCCTCAAATATTACTTTTATATTTGAAAGAGGACCCAATTTGACTTATGAATATTTTATTCAAAGTGGAATTCAAGGATATTCATTGTTTATTCCATAATGAATATTTTACTCAAAGTGGAATTTAAGGATATTCATTGTTTATTCATAATGGATTCAAAATATTTATTCAAAATGGAATTCAAGGATATTCATTGTTTATTCCATAATAAACATTTTACTCAAAGTGGAATTTAAGGATATTCATTGTTTATTTGTAATTCATTCAAAAACTTTCTTATTCAAGGCAGATTCATAAATCATTATTCTATCCCAAAGTGGATTCATAAATCATTATTCCATTCAAAGTGCTCAATATTTTAATCAAAATGGGTTCTCCATTTTGAATAAAATAATCTAAATGGTACCTTCATTTATGAATTTTTAAATCAAAGTGGATTCCCTTAAATTGATTTTTAGTTCATTTTTACCTTCACCATGGTAAATTCTCAATTCTACCCCAAGCCCTTGGAAAAATCTATAAATACAAGGCATTTTAAGAGCTAAATATAGGAATTCTCATGCATCATAATTCTATCAATTTTAAGCCTTCTAGCATTTCTAGCATTCTCAATTTTTAGCTTGCTTAATCTATCATTCTAGCTTTATTTTCCATACATCTAGCTTATTTTTACTTGTCCATAGTTCAATATTGCATACATTTAGTTTATTCTAGTTCAATCTTGCATACATACTAAACAAATCCTTCATTCTAGTAATGGTCATGGTTACTAAACTCGTTCTGAGAGCATAAAACCCACCTAGATAGAAGGCAATAGGTCACCTTGTTAATCATTTGAGATGACCAATTAATTTTCATTCTTGAATGCATTTAACAAATAAGTACTATGTTGAAGTGTGAGTTTTGAGTTCCATTTTTAGCTTACACATTTTTGGCACCCAAACTAAAGATATTCCTAAAAATCTTTTCAATCGATCTTCTTATCAAAATTGGAACTGATCTCAATTCTCATTCTACACTTCAATTTAGACCATTCTTTGAATCAATGTGCTACTCGTACATCAATTCAAATAGGGAAAATGTAAGGAGAATTACTCAAGGATTCGATCAACACCCTTAATCTAAAAAGATTCTACAGTTGATTCTTGGTCCAAAGTTCTTTTGTGAATATCTAAATGACCTTAATAAAAAAAAGTCTTGAAAAAAACCATTATGAATAAACAACGAATATCCTTAAATTCTACTTTGAGTAAAATATTAGTTATGGAATAAACAATGAATATCCTTGAATTCCACTTTGAATAAAATATTTTGAAGCCATTATGAATAAACAACAAATATCCTTAAATGCCACTTTGAGTAAAATATTCATTATGAAATAAACAATGAATATCCTTAAATTCCACTTTGAATAAAATGTTCACAAGTCAAATGGGCTCCTCTTTCAAATATAAAAATTATATTTGAGGATAACTACTTATTTAAATTAATTTGAAATTGATATTCATGTGCAAAATTCAAATGGGTTCAAATAGTTGATTTATTTTAATTCTTTTAATTCTTTCCTTTAATTAATTCAATTTGAACCTTCACCATGAGATATAATTCTACATTTTTAAAGGATTGACCAATTTTGGGTGATCATATTTGACCTTCTTTGAATTGATGTGTGAGTAGCGCATTGATTCAAAGAATAGTCTAAATTGAAGTGTAGAAAGGAGAATTGAGATCGGTTCTAATTTTGATAACAAGATTGATTGATAAGAGTTTTAGGACTATCTTTAGATCAAAGATTGGTCCTCTAGAGTCAGGGTTAGAATGCCCCAATACTAATTTATGTTTAGATGTAGATTTGTAGAATTGTCCCCAAAATGAGGCTTAATCCTCAAGAGTTTGGGTTAGAATGCTCCAATACCTGTCTAAGAGATTGTCATGGTCTGTAGAATTGTCCTCAGAATAAGGATCGATCCTTAGTATCAAGGTTAGAATGCCTCGTACCTATCTATGACAATACTAATCATGATTCATACGATTTTCCCTAGAATGAGACTCAATCCTCAGGAGTCAAGGTTAGAATGCCCTGATACCTATCCATTAAAAGGTGATTGAAAAGAGTTTTATGACTATCTCTAGAATGAAGCTTAATCCTCTAGAGTCAGGGTTAGAATTCCCTAATACTAGTCTATAAATAGATTATGAGACTTATCATGAGTCATAGGATTATCCTTAGAACAAAGCTTAATCCTCAAGAGTCAGGGTTAGAATGCTCTGATACTTGTCCATTAAGCTATGATTTTAGTTGTCAAAAATTTGATTGATAGAAAATCAGTGAATTGATTATCAATAGTAGTTGATGTAAGATTTGATTGATGATTGATGATTTGATTGAAGAAGTAAAATTAGGTTAATAGAAATGTAATGATGTAATCAACCTGCCAACTAGAATTAAGGATACTAGTTAATAGAAATCAACCTTGATATACATAGTGGTTGAGATTTGGTTAATAGAAGTCCTTTTGCATACATACTAAAGAAATCCTTCATTATAGCAATGGTAATGGTTATTAAACTCATTCTGAGAATATAAAACCCCACCTAGATAGAAGGCAACAAGTCACCTTGTTAATCATTTGAGATGAACAATTAATGTTCATTCTTGAATGCATTTAACAAATAAGGACTATGTTGAAGTGTGAGTCTTGAGTTCAATTTTTATCTTACATTTAGTTTAATTTAGATCAAACCTTTGCATTCCACTAAAGGAGAATTACTCAAGGATCTAATCAAAATGCTTCATCTAAAATGATTCTACAGTTGACTCTTGGTCCAAAGTTCTTTTTTGAATATCTAAATGCCCTTAGAAAAAAAAAAGTACAAAAAAAAACCATTTTGAATAAACAATGAATATCCTTAAATTCCCCTTTGAGTAACATATTCATTATAAAATAAACAATGAATATCCTTGAAACTTCCAAGTGGCTGATCTTGTTCTGAGAGAGAACATTCACAATCAGTAACATAGGATACAAAAGGGAAAATTTGAACCAAACTGGCTTGATCCTCATATTGTTACTAGTGTGTTTGGATCTAGTGCATACCAACTCTCAACCACTGAAGGAGAATTACTCAAGCATCTCATCAACACCTTTCATCTAAAAGGATTCTACAATTCATTCTTGGTCCAAAGTTCTTTTGTGAATATCTAAATGCCCTTAGAAAAAATGTCCTGAAAAAAACTATTATCTTTTTCAGTGGAATGCATGCTAAAACACAATCTTGAATGCTTAAAGAAAATCTACATGTATTTCATTGGAATGAATGCTAAAATACACTATTGAGTGCCTTAAAGAGAATACATTTTCATTGTAATGCATGCTAGTAACACACTCTTGAGTGCTTAAGGATCAAAGAATCATTGCAATGAAATATTTGAATTTTGGTGCTTAAAATGAATACATTCAATCTTGAATTCATAAAGGAATTGGTTCTTTTCCCTATCAATTTCTTATGTTGAAGACACTCAATTTACTTATGTTGATGACACTTGATTTACTTTTGTTAATGAACTCTCAATTTCTTATGTTGATGACGCTATAAGTTGGAAAGAACTTTGCATGCTAAACATGAGTGTCTTTAAGAGTAGATTACAAAATCTAAAGATTCATTAGGAAAGAAAAAGTGTCTTTTAAACCCCAAGGCCACTGATGTATTCACTCCTCTTGTGCCTTTGGGTGATCTTGAATGCACAAGAAATAAGTGGACTTGTTTTATTTTTCTTAGGAGGCCTTATTGGGGATTTCATCACCTCTTGGGATGACCTCAACTCTAGTGTTCTGGCAGAGTATAAGAATCAGGAGGTGAATCTAAAGACAGCTCTCTTGAAATAAATTTTTTTTTCACTCTTGGCTAAGTCCCAAAGTACTTTATGCCTTTGGGAAGTGAAGGTGGAGATTTGGGTTACCGTCTCCCCTCGATTGTGTGGCACTATTTTCTTTCATCTACTGATATGGGCCTCATGTACCTTGTGTATATCGAGGACACCCCATAGTTGATCTATGTATAACCTATATTGAAAGCATTTGATAGGATTGTTGATGTGTTTGGAGTGCTTGACTATTCAAAATACACATAAACACAAACTTGTCAAATTGCAACTGGTCACCTAAAATTTTGCTCAAAATTGTTTAAAAGTTAAATTTTCTATCCAATGAACTACTTCAAGTCTGACACATCTAGTCTCTATTTAGGAACACTTATACACTTCTATGTTTTTAATAGTCTGAAAATGAATCTTCTTAATTGAACATTTGAAATCAACATCTGAACTAGTCTCACCACTTCACTATTTTACTTGTTCTATTGTGTTGTTATCCCTTGCTATTATGATAGTCAAACTTGGTTGTTCTAGCCACTCTATTCACTATTGGTATTGTGGAAACATCACCCTTGATACTACTATACACCCTTGAGATGAAATTTTATTTTTGGTCCTAAGTCTCGATTACTAGAAGTTTTTGTCTATGCCTATTACAACTAGAAGCGGATGTGTGTTTCCTATACGACGGGCTAGAAGCACTGTACATAGAAGTCATGGTAGTGGTTTCTCTAATTCCTATACACAATCTGAGCATCCTAGAGTGATGTCACGATCTTCTCCATGGTCTTCTTCACCTAGTACACCTACTAAAAGATCATATCGATCTATTTTTCTAGTCATTCAACCTTACATCAAATGAGTCTTTCCTATCAACTTTAGTCAAGTGTGAAATCCACTTTTTCAAAAACATTCTAGTTCTAGGTCTGATTTAGACAATACAAACACAACACCTCCTCATACTAAGTTTCCACACATTGAGAACTTGCATAACAAAATGGAGAGTCCAAAGCAACAAGGAGAACATAGTAATGATGCAAAATGGGATGAAGATAGGAAGTTTGATAATGGAAAAAATCAAAACATCCCTAGTGATGATGAAGATGAAATAACCTAAGAGGACATAGAACAAGCCCAAAAAATAATTTTTTTCAAAAAATGATGGAGATCCTCATGAACGAGGAGAAAGAGAAATACCTTCTTAATCTTGCTAAAGAAGAGCTAAATTACCCTCAGGCTACAATATAGAAATTCTTGTGATTAAAGAGGAAGAAACTGAAACCTCTAAATTTTAAAAAAAATTCAAAGCATGCAAGAGCAACTAATCCAAATGATGAAAGAAAAGGACAAACCAACAAAATAATTCTCATTAGATACCATTTGTCCATTTCATTTTGACAAAAACCTCTCCATGCTTCCTTTTCCTAAAAGAGTTAAAATTCCAATATATGATAAATATTTGGGTACTTGTGATCCCTAAGACCACTTGAGGGAATTTGGTGCTTTATCTATGGATTTTATGCATGACCAAACTTACCTTATGTGCCTATTCCCATGTAGTTTGGGTGGACCAGCTATGGAATAGTTCTCATGATTACCCCTTGGGATTAAAACCTTTGATGGAATTGCAAACATGTTTGTTCAACACTACTCACACAACATACAACATTTGGTTAATATCAAAGATCTTTGCAATCTCAAACAGAAAATAGGAGAACCTTTCTTGACTTTCCTCTAAGGATGGAGGCTTACACTAAGTACTCTCGCAAGATACCTAAGACTGAGAAACTTGACATCTTTATGGATACCCTCCTACTTGATTTTGGGTATAAAATCCAAATGCAAGGACCCTTGTCCTTTGATGAGAAGATTAAAGAAGTTGTCCACATAGAGGAAATCATGGTCAAGAAAGGAGAGTTTACCCTATATAAAGATAACAAACAAGGGTCTAACTCAAACAAAGACAAATCCAAATACATCAACAAAAAATGTCATGTGGTAAATAATGGAGTAGTTGACAACGTCACTCCTAAACCTCCTAAAGCTACCTTCAATCTCACAAACAACATACAAGTAGCTAAATCTATTGAAAAGGCTCACACAAATGCTAAACCAACTAAAAATTCATCTAAAGACAAGCCTTGGATTACTAAACCCAAGCGTGATTATACACCTCATGAATATAAACCTCTTGGTCAACCAATGGAAGTGGTTTACAAGACACTTCTTCAAAATAAACTCATACTCCTCTAGAAAAATAATCAACCATATGATCCACAACCAAGGCCCAAATGGTGGAGTGATGATTAGTACTGTGAATATCACCAAAACCCTGGTCATAGAACAAACAACTGCATACAACTGAGACACCAAATTTAGAATTTAACTAATGCTACTGAGATAGTTGTAGGAGATCATAGTAAAAATTTTTCTCACAAAGCATTCAAGGAACATATGAAAAGGGAGAAACATCTACTCCAAAGAATAACACAAAGGTCAACTATACATATACCAACAATGATGATTTGATCAATATGGTTGAACTTGTGGGGTCTGAATATTGCAATGTCCTAACCATAAAGGGGCTTAGTGACAAAAAAACAAGTCAAAAACTCCATTTGTTCTTAACAGAGCTACAACTTCTAAACTTGATAAAGAAAAATCTCATGTTGGTGCAAATTCTATCACACGATCACATTCAAAACTAGTACTCCTAGGTCTTGTACCTTCTACATTTGAACTAGAACATACTACAAACAAACCCATTGCTTGTACTACTGACTAGAATATAAATTTAATATCAACTTCCAATATTGAAAATTATAATATCTTGGCTCAATTACAAATAACACAAGCTCAAATCACAATTTTTGAAGTACTAAAAATCTCACCTGCTCATAAGGAGGTTCTTTACAAAGCTCTAGTTGAGTCTAGTGTACCTTAGGATTTAGATCTTGATTGATTTCAATCTATGGTAGGTCATCTGACTTCACTGAATTAATTATCTTTCTCTAAGGGGGATGATAATTCTTTGAGTCATCCACATAACCAACAATTGCATATTGAGGTCATGATCCTTAAGAAGTGTGCCTGTCATGTTTTGATAGACAATGGTGTTGGTCTCAATATCTGTTCTGCTAGCCTGTTAACTCAACTAGGCTATGATGAAGGATCTATTTATCCTCATAGGAGAATTACTATAAAAGCCTATGATGAAGAAGAAATAAAATCCAAGGGACTTGCTATATTACCCATCCGAGTGGGACCTATTGAGAGGAATGTCATATGTCAAGTTCTTGACATACCTCTAGCATACAAAATACTATTGGGTAGACCATGGATACATGAGATGAAAGTAGTTTCTTCCACATACCACCAATGTATAAAGTTTCCTTTTCAAGGAGTAGAAGTGACAATACTTGCCAATGTCAACTATACTTGCAATACCCTCAATCAAACTACTGATAGTTTGGTACTAACAAACATAGATGCTACTGAATATTATGATGGAAGGATGCAAGACATTGTGAAATCTGTCAAACTAAAAGATATTGGCATGGGAGAATACAAGATAGAACTTGTACTATCTTTGAGTTTACTTCCACCATCTCCTCACTATTATGGGAGACCTTCTAAAGAAATGAAATCTTCTAGAGCACCACCTAAGGCTATTTATAATGGTTCTTTTGTACAAGCAACTATACCTCTAGAAGATGAGGATGAAGACAAAGTTATTTCAGATTAGATATGCAAATGTCTAGATACAAAGGATAGTAAAATTCAAAACTATGAGATAACTCCTGAAAGATATGGGAAAGATCTTAAACTCATGAAATGATTAGGCTACAAAGGAAAGGGTCCTATAGAAAAAAATAACAAAGGATTGATCAATCCAATTGAAGCCAAATATCGAAGACCTAAGGACATAGT
This sequence comes from Cupressus sempervirens, assembly GCA_028749045.1. Taxonomy (NCBI): domain Eukaryota; kingdom Viridiplantae; phylum Streptophyta; class Pinopsida; order Cupressales; family Cupressaceae; genus Cupressus; species Cupressus sempervirens. The sequence goes on along the minus strand of CM053786.1, from coordinate 350,237,696 downwards.
TGGTGTAGGATTCAAAAGGGCACCATTTCACTTAGGAATGAAAAAATTCATTTCAATACCTGATAGTTCACTTGAATCTGAAAATGAGTCTTAACCTAAAAAATAGGAGGAAATTTCTGATGGGGAAGATAACTTTCCTTTTCCTATTCGAATTGACATTGAAGCATTGCTAGTAGAACCTGATGATTTTATACCATGAGTTGGTATTATTACCATTAACAAGGACTCTGATGAAACAACTTAAAAATTAAGAGAAACTCAAAATGTAAACTCTCATTATCACAATGAATCATACCAATCTACACAATTTGAATAGGGTCAATCTAGCCAAGCTCAAGAAACTGAAAGTAGTACAGACTCCCATGAGTATGAGTTTGACTCTCGTTTAGATGCAACTATTGATATAGTAGTAGACATGGTTCATAAATACGAAAAACCAGCTTGAAATAGGAGAGAGTTCTAAGGTTAGGACTGATGAGTTTAATTCTACTTATACTGACATGTTCTCTTTTAATGACATTAGAGATCAAAGAGAATTGAGTATACCTTTGGATGAAATCTCCTAGGCATTGAATTATTAGTTCATTCTTTTGATGATTATATTGTGAATGCATTAGAACCAATTACTTCTCTCTCACTCATACATCCTGAGCTTATAGATTGGAACCAAAATTCTACATCCAATGAAGTCCCCATGTTCCAAAATGACTATGCTCTAGCCTGTTACCTAAACACTATCAAACCTGTAATGTCTTCCACCAATGAACAAAGTTTAGGCATACTTGACATTGATATCAAATATCTCAGTCATATAATCAAAATGAAAAACAACAAGCACTCTAATATTGAAAATCACATTGTGGCAGTATTAGAGCCTAAAATAGTAAAAATAAAAGATGTATCTAAAGGTGAAAAGCTCTCTAAGGCACCCAAAGATGAGATATTTTATACACTTCCAAGTCATATTCAAGAAAGATCATTAGTACTAATTGAGCCAACACAACCAGTAAACTTGGGATCTGAAGAAAATCCCTAGATCATACATTTTGCACAATCATTATCAGTTGAAGAGAAAGACAAATTTACCATCTTCTTCCAAGAAAAGAAAATCAACTTTGCATGGATATATTCTAATATGTTGGGTCTAGGCCCTGACCTCATTATGCATCATTTGTCCATAACACTAGGAGTAAAGCCTATGAAACAAAAACTAAGAAAGATGCATCCCCATATTGCACTACTGATCAAAGTAGAGTTAGAGAAACTATTAAAAGATGGATTCATTAATGCAATTGATTATGTACAATGGATCTCTAATATAGTGACAGTTTCTAAGCTAGGAAAATCTTCTAGAGTATGCACTAACTTTAGGGATCTCAATAAAGGATGTCTGAAGGATGACTTTCTAATACCAAACATTGATAGTGGATATGATAGTAGGATATGAAATTTATTCACTAATGGATGGTTTCTTTGGTTATAACCAAATAAAAATTGCACTAGAAGATCAAGAGAAAACAACTTTTACATGTGCTTGGGGAACATTTTGCTGGAATGTGATGCCATTTTTCTTTAAAACTGCTGGGGCCACCTATCAAAGAGCTGTAACCACAATCTTTTATGATATGATGCATAAAACTATGGAGGACTATGTGGATGATACACTAGCAAAGAGTGTGCGTAGAAACACTCATCTTAATGACTTGGGCCCTATCTTAGACCACATCGAGTAGTTTATTCTTTGACTAAATCCTAAGAAATGTGCGTTTGGGGTCACATTAGGAAAATTACTAGGGTACATTATCTCAGCCAAAGGCATAAAAGTGGACCCTAAAAAGGTTCAAGCTATTATGGAAATGCCTCCACCTAAAAACATAAGTTAGATGAGAGGATTTCAAGGGAGACTCTAGTCTATTCGATAGTTCATCTCACAACTTGTAGATCATTCACAACCATTTACCAAAACTTTGCATAAGGGTGTGACATATGAATGGAATAAGGAATGTTATAAAAGCTTGACTCAAGTAAAAAATACGTTACTAATCCACCCATATTAATGCCTCCTATTCAAGGGAAATCTCTTATCTTGTACATCTCAACTATAGATTCATCCTTAGGTGCTTTAGTGGCTCAAGAAGATCAGAACAAGAAAGAGCGAGCAATCTATTATATCAATCACACACTAGTATATTATGAGATGAAATACACTACAACTGAGAAGGCTTGTCTAATAGTTGTCTTTGCTTTACAAAAACTTAGACACTACATGCTTGCTCACTCCATAAGACTGGTTGCAAAAATTGATCCACTAAAATATTTTTTGAGCAAAGCAATACTTACTGGAAGGCTAGCAAAATGGGTCATGATACTAAGTGAATTTGACATTGAATATGTCAAAAGGAAAGCTATAAAAGGACAAGCTATTACAAAATCACTACCCTATGACCATTGAGTTTCTAGATGAGTCCATATTGTTATTGAAATAACAAACATGGAAGATACGTTCTTTGATGGGTTCTTTACTCAACATGGATCTAGTGCTAGAATACTATTTATTACCCCTCAACAATATTATCTCCCCAAGGTATACAAGATTTTCTTTCCTTGTACAAACAATATTGCTGAATATGAAGCCTTAATCAAGGGGATGAAAATTGCCATTGAATGGAGGGTTAATGAACTAAACATCTTTGGAGACTCACAACTCATGATTAATCAAATCAATGACCTCTACCAAATAAAAGATGAAAAACTCATTCCCTGCAAGATAATGGTTGATGATCTAAAGAAATATTTTGCATGTGTCACCTTCCAACAGATTCCTCAAGAAAATAATAAAGCAGTTGATGTCATGGCTACACTTGCTTCTATTTTTCAAGTACCAGGTAATGACTTTAGACACGAGTTCCTAGTGGAAGCATTATACTACCCTACCTATGACTCTCCCAACTCCCAGATGATCTATTCTATTATAGGACACAATTCATCTCACTACTATAATATTTATTCCTACTTATGTGACCAAATTGTTCCAGATGATCTAACTCAAAATGAAAACATCATCTTATCTGCAACACATCATGGTATTCTTAGCTAAGAATTCTAATGGATTGTGGAAAACTACTATCTACATCATGGTATGTCATCATAGCTGATGACTTATATAGATAAGGTCTAGATGGTACCCTCCTTAGGTGTCTAGAACTTGATGAGTCCAAACATGCTTTAATTGAGATACATGAAGGTATTTTTGGATCACACTCTCATGGCTTGACACTAGCTCACAAACTTATTAGAGCTAGTTACTATTGGCCAAAAATGGAGAAAGAAGCTGCACAATATGCTAAATCTTGCAAATAATGCCAACTTCATAGTAATTTGATTCATGCTTTAGGTAGGGAGCTAATTTCAATCATCACATTATGGCCATTCCAACAATGAGCCTTGAATCTCGTGGGTTAGATTCATCCATCTTCCTCAAAGGGACATAAGTTCATTATTACTACTATAGACTACTTCACAAAGTGGGTACAGGCAGTACCCCTTATTGATACCACTAGAAAAATTGTAGCTATGTTCATTCTAAACTACATCATCTATAGGTATAATGTACCTTCCTCCATTGTAATTGACAATGGAGGACAATTTAAAAATAAGGATCTCAAAGGGCTATGTTCAAAGTTCAAAATCAAGCAACATTGGTCTTCCATCTATTATCCTCGGGGTAATGGACAAGAAAAAGCATCCAATAAGGCTATCCTTAAAATCCTACATCACACAGTTAACAAATCTAGAAGGGACTGGCACCTCCAAATTAATCCAGCTCTATGGGCTTACAGAACTAGCATTAGAACACCAAATGGAGCAACACCCTTTTCTTTGGTAAATGGAGTAGATGCTATGCTTCCTATTGAGTTTGAGATTCCTACTGTACAAGTCTCTCTAAAAGGCCTCATTATTGATGATGACTATAGAATATCATAGCTAGAAGAGCTAGAACTGCTCAATGAATTTTGGCAAGTGGTGTTCAATCATCTCAGAGCTTATCAGAAGTGAATGTCTAAGAGTTACAATAAGAAAGTTAAACCATGGGACTTCTAAGTGGGTGATCTTGTTTTGAGAGAGAACCCTCATAATCAACAACATCGGATATAGAAGGGAAATTTGAACCAAACTGGCTTGATCCTTATATTGTTACTACTATGTTTGGATCTGGTGCATAACAACTCTCAACCATTGAAGGAGAATTACTCAAGGATCCAATCAACACCATTCATTTAAAAAGCTTCTATAGTTGATTCTTGGTCCAAATTTTTTTTGTGAATATCTAAATGCCCTTTAAAAAAAAGTCTTGAAAAAAAGCATTATCTTGGTGAAAACCTATCCATAGACACCTTGATAATACCCAAAAAAAAAACTTTCTTACTTTGAGTGCGTTTATTTCTGCCAATTTCCTACTTTAGTTTACTATCCTACTTACATGGATTGAAACTGGTCATAAGTCTAGGGGGCAACCTATCTATGCTAGGAGCAATATCCTATACTTTCAAAAAATCTCTCTTGCATCAGTCACTAGTTGTCCTAGCTGAGTCTGTCTGCTACCACTTTATTACCATGAGATTCCTTTAGTGTTCTATGAATATCTCTCTCACGTCAGTCACCAGTTGTTCAAACTAAGTTTGTCTGCTATCACTATTATATAGAGATGTTCCATACTCACACTCTGACTTTCAAACATGATATCAATCCAATTAGACCACTATATACATTTGAACTTGGTTCTAAAAATCTGAAAGCTACACACACACACACACACACAACCACATAATATATTCAAAATTTTGCATATATATTTCAATCTGATGATCCACTGATTTCATGTTGAACTGGTGTCTGTCTATAATTGCTGCTCTTTCGGGATAGGTATGCATACCTCAACCAGTTTTATATGAAATCTTTGGTGAGGCCCTACATTGAATGTATATTTAACTATTTTGAATAACCAAATCAAATAATCATAAAAAAAAAAAAAAAAAATTAAAACTTTTCAAAAATCCCAAAAACATTTACAAAATTCCAAAAAAATTTAAACATTCATTTTACTATCAACAAATTTAAAATGCTAAGAATATTAAATCCGATGATCCAATTTTTTAATATCCATCTAGTGTCCATCTATAATTGCTACTCCTTTAGGATAGGTTTGCATACCTCGACTGGGTTCATATGAAAACATTGGTTAGGTCTCAGGTTGATATTCTTAAGTAATTACATTTTAAAGTCAAAAATAGTTTCACAATATGATAGACATATGAGACAATGTTTGGAAGACAAAAAAATATGCATTTTATGAATGACAAGCATCAATTACAAGCACACAAAGCCAAAACATAAAACAAATGCTCATTGAGCTCCTCCTCTTGGAGACTAGATATTTGGACTCCCAATAGGTAGCATTCCCACTCCTATTTGTGTAGTTTTAGATGATGAAGCACTTGGTGTCAGTCTTACACCTTCCCAAATTGTATCCATAGGAATTGGGATATGGCCATGTCTCAACATAGTGTTCATTTATGTCATAAACATTCTATCTAAGAAGGATACTCGTCTCTTATGCTCTAGAGGGACCGCCTGATGATACAATCCCATGTGGTATGCTGCCTCTTGTGCAAGCTTCTCTAACCACTCTCAAACTTCATTTATATTTGACTGCAGTCTCACTACCCCAAGTAGCATTATTTCCTATAGAGCAATGTCCTATTCTATCTTATACATATTCATAGTCATTTTGCAGGATTCCCTCTCATGCTTCACTTCATGCATCTAATTCATGAAGTGGGTGATCCTTGTGCTGGCAACATTTAATTGATCTTGTGATCGATATGCTATGGCATTAGTCTTTGCCATAGTTTCTCTAAATGCTTCCACCTAAGCTCATAACAACACCATCTCATTGAAAATTTGTTCTACTGATGCCTACTTTGATACTAGAGATGCCTCTACAGTCTCTTCTCACACTCATTCTGCTGCCAACATTTCTTCTGCCCATTTCACTTCCTCACGTGCTCCATCTTCTTGGGCTCTCTCAATCAAAATTTGAAAGAAATCTGCATCTTTCTCTGCATCATCAGCCCACTCTATCTCTACCACACTTTCTTTAGCTTTGCTTCCATCTCCATGACTGCATCATGAACTAGTTGCAAGACAATACCAAGCTGTACTTCTCTGAAAGGATGAAATGAAGACATAACATAACTACTCACCTTCTCTATAGAAGTCAATCATTCCCCCTAGGATGTTCTTTCCATGCCAAAATGGTGATGATATTGGCTTCACCATAGTTCCTTGCTCAATGACTGTGGCAACCTTTTCTATCGGCATTTGCACTTCTGTCTGACTATTAGTAAAGCAGACACACATGTTGCTATCTTCTAGTTGCATCCCATCACCTAGAGATTTAGTTTCCTCCACTTTCTCATTTTGCCTCATGATCTACATTGCACTTTCAACTAACATCTATAGCAGGGTGGGATCTTCCTCAGTTTCTTTTGTTGGATCTTGGGGCAGTTCACCTTGACTTGCCTCTATGGCTTCCCATTCACACTGACACACATTTCAATGAGAGGATGCTCCACTTTCTTTTGATCGGCTACACTTTTCTCTTCTATGTCTTCTCCACTACATTCTATCTACCACACTATCACTATCATCATCTAGCCATCCTCCAAGCTTTTCTTCTCCCATCTGATACTCTTGTGATTTTTCTTATGATCCTGCTATGGCTATTTTTGTACACAAACAGATACAACTATCTTCTTATGGATTTTTGGAGTCTTTCGATGCTTTTGACACACTATGAATCAACTCATTAAGACTCGCTCACCTATTTATGGCAACAAAATCTCAATACCTTCTACTACACACTACCAACTTCTTAGGAGCAAGAGAGTTGTCCACCGTCTTTTTCAAAATGACACATAATAATGCCACTCTAATTGATTTTCACATATCTCATGACACATAACAATTGCACAACAACCAACCTCATCTTCCCAGCACAACAAACATAATGGCTTTTGACAGTTGCATTGCACTCTTGTTTCTTCCAAACAACACTTCCAATGTGCATTCATGCTTGTCTTCAAACAAGCCAAGATTGGTACACTTTGACAAACACATCACATGTAACCAAAATTGTAAGATTCTTTACAATAATGATTTATCCAATCTTTACTTGGTCAAATCCTATGAGCATCCAAAAATAATATCACAATAGATAAACCTTCAACTATTTGCTACAACGGGTTTGTTATTTACATTTGCTGACAAATGCACATGGTTCTACCATTGGCTTTATTTTCTGCATGGCGACAAATTTCATACTATTGTATATAATTGTTCTTCAAAAAAACATGCACATGAAGATTACGCGATGTTTACTTTTTTTTTTCAGTCATCATTTTTCTAGCAACTTGATGATGTCTGAGACTAGAGAAGAAAAGATGAAAAATATGAACTTTTTCTTTGTTTTCTAACTGTGGTGTTTTATTGTGGCAATTTTGTAATTATCATACATTTTGTAATTATTATAAATAATTTTTTCACATACATATTGATTGGGAATGATAAAGTATTTATATGGCTATGGTTGATCCAGTGGTGATTGTACTATATCATATTTCTCTATGATGAACTTAAGAGTTTAGTAACCAAAGTCTTAGGATTGCATTCACTTTAGCTTTGCATTTCCTCTTAGCTTTTCACTCCACATAGATCCCATAGATATTTGACTTGTCTTTTCCAAAACAAAGGGTAGAATATTCACCATGACTTACATTTCCTCACCTCTTCTTAATTTGATAATCTTGAGTCTATTTTTCGGGATCAAAATCACAATCTGTTTCTCTACATTAATATTGTTGACATATCATCTTTTGATTTTGTTCCTAAGGGGGAAGGTTGATTACATCATTACATTTCTATTAACCAAATCTTGCTTCTTCAATCAAATCTTGAATCATCAATCAACTCTTACATCAACTACTATTGATCAATCAAGTCATTGATTTTCTATCAATCAAAATTTTGACAACTCAAATCATAGCTCGATGGACAAGTATTAGGGCATTCTAACCCTAACTCTTGAGGATTAAGCCTTGTTCTAAGGATAATCCTATGACTCATGATAAGTCTTGTCAACAATTTATAGACTAGTATCAGGGTATTCTAACCCTGACTCTAGAGGATTAAGCTTCATTCTTGAGATAGTCCTAAAACTATTTTCAATCATCTTTTAATGGATAGGTATCGAGGCACTCTAACCTTAAGTCGTAAGGATTGAGTCTTTTTCTAGGAACAATCCTATGAATTGTGATTGGTATTGTCATAGATAGGTATTAGGGCATTCTAACCTTGACTCCTGAGGATGATTCTATAGATCATGAAAATCTCTTAGATAGGTATTGAGGTGTTCTAACCCTAACTCTAGAGGATTGAGCCTCATTCTAGGGACAATTCTACAAATCTTCATCTAAACATGAACTAGTATTGGGGCATTCTAACCCTGACTCTGGAGGACTAAGCTTTGATCTAAAGATAGTCCTAAAAATCTTATGAATCAATCTTCTTATTAAACTTAGAACCGATCTTAGTTCTCATTCTACACTTCAATTTAGACTATTCTTTGAGTCAATGCACTACTCACACATCAATTCAAAGAGGGGAAAATGTAATCACCCAAAATTGGTCAATCATTTAAAAATGTAGAATTATATCTCATGGTGAAGGTTCAAATTGAATTAATTGAACCAAAGAATTAAAAGAATTCAAACAAATCAACTATTTGAACCCATTTGAATTTTGCACATGAATATCAATTTCAAATTAATTTAAATAAGCAATTATCCTCAAATATTATTTTTATATTTGAAAGAGGACCCCATTTGACTTATGAATATTTTATTTAAAGTGGAATTCAATGATATTCATTGTTTATCCCATAATGAATATTTTAATCAAAGTGGAATTTAAGGATATTCATTTTTTATTCATAATGGATTCAAAATATCTTATTCAAAGTGGAATTCAAGGATATTCATTGTTTATTCCAAAATGAATATTTTACTTAAAGTGGAATTTAAGGATATTCATTGTTTATTCACAATGGATTCAAAATCTTTCTTTATTCAACGTGGATTCATAAATCATTATTCTATCCCAAAGTGGATTCATAAATCATTATTCCATTCAAAGTGCTCAATATTTTAATCAAAATGGGTTCTCCATTTTCAATAAAATAATCCAAATGGGACCTTCATTTATGAATTTTTAAATCAAAGTGGACTCCCTTATAATGATTTTTAATTCATTTTTACCTTCACCACGGTAAATTCTCAATTCTTCCCCAAGCCCTTGAAAAAATCTATAAATACAAGGCATTCTAAGAGCTAAATATAGGAATTATCATGCATCATAATTCTATTAGTTTTAAGCCTTTTAGAATTTCTAGCATTCTTGATTTTTAGCTTTCTTAATCTATCATTCTAGCTTATATGAGTTCTCGCTTTATTTTGCATACATCTAGCTTAATTTTTACTTGTTCATAGTTCAATATTGCATACATTTAGTTTAATTTTAGTTCAATCTTGCATACATACTAAAGAAATCCTTCATTCTAGCAACGGTCATGGTTACTAAACTTGTTCTAAGAGTAGAAAACCCCACCTAGATAGAAGGCAATAGGCCACCTTGTTAATCATTTGAGATAAAAAATTAATGTTCATTCTTGAATGCATTTAACAAATAAGGACTATGTTGAAGTGTGAGTATTGAGTTCCATTTTTAGCTTACACAATGACATGTATCCTCAACAATATGAAAATATATACTATGGCATTTTGGATGATATAATTAAGTGCAACTTTAATTCCTTCAAACTATTTGGTGTCAAATGGTACAGGCTACAACTAAATCAAAATGATCCTAATAGAGCTATTATAAAACATGATAATGGATTTACAATGATTAATACAAGGTGATTTGAGCTAGTTGGAAATGAGCCCTATGTTCTTCCAAGCCAATTTGAGCAAGTGTTTTACTTTGGTGTTCCACATAAAATGGGTTGGTCATTTGTCGTTAAACATGATCCAAGAGGAAGACTAGTAAAATATAATGTAATTGAAGAAGAGGATACCAAAGAAGTGGAAGGTGACGCAGATGATGATGATGGTGAAGATGAAGAAGGAGATGATGATGATGACAAATATGTTCATGATGATGGTGATGGCATTGATGATGATGATGATGATGTTGATGATGTTGATGATGCTGATGGTGGTGATGGTGGTGAAGATGATGATGGTGGTGATGATGATGACGACAATGATGATGGTCATAGTGACGATTATGATGTTGACAATGGTCATTTTGACAATTTGGATGATGATGATGATAATGATGATGTTCATGATGATGAGATGGATGGAGAAGATGATCAATGACATGACCAATAGAAATGTATACATTTTTATTAGGTTGAAATATTTATTATGATGCTCAATTGTTGGTGCTGATTACTTATAATATATATATTTTAGAGGTAACCAATTAAAAAATATACAATGTTATATTTTTTTATGATGTAGGCATATTGTACATGTTATGTTCTATGTAATTTGTAGCATAAGTATCATGTAATTTATAACTAACTTAAGACAAATGATTTACATATGTAGGAAACTATACTCCTTTAATGAGGATCGTACAAAGTGACATGGATTGGGAGGTACAAGTTTATTACATGCTTGCTTTCACCTTACCTTCAACATTAACTTTAGGAAAACTTCATAAATATTAGCCTCATTTTATAGAAAAATATATTTCTCCTTCAACTATACCTCTCATTTGATGGGCTACAAGTACCACCAAATAGGTATCTATCAGATTTGTCTTCCTTAAGTGAGGTAAATGTGGGAATAGAAGAGGATATCGAGATATTTAGTAGGTCTATGAAAGAGAGACAAAATAGAGGTCAAAAGATTAGATGAAAATTCAATAAGCACATGCAATTTTTCCTTGCTCAAGGGGGGTCATGTTCTTATGATGATGAGACAAAGGGCAACATCAAGGTTGCCTTGAGGTACACACATCTTGAGAAAGAATGAGTTGCCAAGGATTTACCTCCAATTAACACTAATTTTGTATTAACAAGAGGATATATCACATAGATCCCTCATCATTACATGGTTTGGGCCTATTTTTCATGGATGACATAAAGGTTAGTTATAAAAAAGTTGTTGAATTGATAGAGTATGTAGGACCTTGTTACAATTACAATAACTAGATGTAGATAGTTGAATATAAGAAAAGTATGCATAGGTATGCACTGTTAGAAAATTATCTACAATGGAAAGAAATGATCAAATCAAAAGACTTGATGTGTATATTGATGCGAGGCAAAAGGAAATAGGGAACATTGTAGGTTTTATAAATAGTATGCATCCTTGTTCAACTAATAGGTGACTGAATTGCATTTCTAAGGCACGTGAGGGAAATCATGTTTTTTTATGTGCAATAAAATCTATAAGTTTAGGGGAAGAGTTTATAATAGATTATAATTTTAATTGCATAGATATAAAGATAGTTACCATCATGGGACATGTAAGTACTATGTATGTAATATTTTAACTAATTACTTCCAATTAGAACTCGAATATACAATATACCATTTTATTAATAAGTTTTTTTCTAATTTGACTATTCCTTTCATTATGCTAATTTTTTTATATATATTATTTTTCATAGGGAAACATGGCCATTCCATCAGATGATAGAGGCAACAATGTTGCTCCCACCCCTTCTACAATGCAGGTAAACCTTCTATATAAAAATTTATACAGTTGTAATTTTACAAAATGTCATCTTACTATGTTACTTTCATTAAGGTTTTGGAATTTTTTTGATTGTTTTACTAATGTTTTTGTCACAATTTGATACTTAGGGAAAGGGAAAATAACATATTGCACAACAACAATTACTTGCTAATATGGAAGCCACAGTATTATGTGATGATGACATCACATATAGCAGTGACCTTATAACCATGTGCAAAAAGACCCTCAAGACCATCAAACTAAAAATTCTTGGGCTTGTGATGGATCCAAATCCAATAGAAGAGAAAAAGGCCACAAGAAATGAATTGTGTCATAGAGCACATTGTTTGGAAGTAAGAAATAATGAGTCATTTGCCAGGACAATTGCTCAATAAATCTTTATGTTTTATAGTAGTTCATGGATCATGAACCACAATATGTATGTTTTGTTACAGGAATTTTTGAGACCACACAAGGTTGTTCCACCTAAAAAGGGTACTAGTGTACCTCATACATGCATGTGATTTCAATTCTCAATCATTAGAAGGGACATTATTTTCTTCATGATTATTATTGACCATTTTATATTACTATTGTCATGTTTTTGCAATCTATATTTTAAAAGACAATACATGGTATATACATATGATTATTTTTCAAGTTTTGATGATTTGCATACACCTACTTCCACGAGGCTGACCAACACTCTGAGATTACCAACTATGGGATCTACAATAAGGAGGTTGTGAACATCCACACTTGTTGTAACTAGAGTTGGTAAATCCTTGTTTTGCTAAATTTTGTTGTGTTAAATATGATTTGATTTGTAATTTCTTGTTCATTTGAGTATAGTATGACATTGATTAAATTTGTGTAGGGATAGATACACCTTCTCATGATGACACAACTAATATCTATACTGGTGATAATTTACTAGCCTTTCCTAGAATATCCCATGTTACTTCTATTGGATCATTGGAGGCATCATTGTTGATGGCCAAGAAAGATATGATTCCCTTAAAATTTCCTAAGCTTTTGGGTACTTTAAAATTGTAATTATTTAGAGTGCAATTTTAACTTACTTATTCATAACTCATTTTTGACCAATGATCCCATGATGATTTTGTAGGAAATGATCATTTTTATCAAACTTTTTATGATTTAATATTGAAGATACTTGGGCCAAAATTAAATAAAAAGAATGTAGCTTGATATAATTGGTTGTTACACTTTTCTTTTCATCCATTTGTTGTAATATATTCAAGGTACATAGCTTGAACTAATTTTTTTAATCTAACAATTTTGTTTTTTGTTAAAAGGTGGAATGAGCAAGGCCTTGAATTAAAAGATCGACTCATAAAAACTGTTGGTGTTTAAAACTACTGAACAACAAAATGTTCAATATCACAATGAAAATTCTCGCACAATCTAAGGATTTGCCAATTCCTACTAGCAATTACATGAATAAACCACTTTGACCAAACTTTAACAAAACCAAAAATGGTTTTCTACTCTTTAGGCTTTGCTAAACCAAGGTGGGTATACCTAGGAATGATTCTAATGAAACTATGGTATGAAATTATCTTAGTTTCATTCTAATTCTCATCTTTTACCCTCAGGCACATACACAGTTTACCAATTTCCTCTAAAAGTTTCTCAAATCTATATGCATCCCCTATAAGAAGATTTGGTTATAAATCTCCTGTAGTTTACAAGTATTCCATGAATTAGTGGCTATCTAAGACACATAAAACTATATGCAAACAAGTGGTAACCAACATTTGTGAATTTAAGAAAAATGGAATGAAACGTTTCTGATTTTTAAAAAAAAAATGATTTGATATGCAGCAGCAAAATTCACCCTTGCTTACTTCTGATTTACATGACCAATGCCTTATCCATTGGGTAGAAAATTGACTATTGGTAGGAGATCTAATTCAAATAACTTGTAAATGAATTAATCAATTGTAATCACCCATTTCCATTCTTATGAAGTATCCTTTTTATAAACTCATAAACCATACTAATTCATTGAAGCATTTCTATAATTCTTTAAATTAAAAGCACCAGTGATATCAACATACAACCCATCTAGATTGCATTCAGCCAAGTTAAACCTTGTGATGTGAATATCAGGATTTAACTGTGTGATTTTTGAGTCAAACTCGATGACCCATGTTTCATGAAACATGGGTCATCGAGTTTGACTCAAAAATCACACAGTTAAATCCTGATATTCACATCACAATTTGACTAGCTGTGGAAATCATCTCCTACTTATCAATTGATGAGCTTAAGGGGCTTTCTAATGAATGGTTCATAAGGCACAACACTTGGTGAAGGTTTTGCAAATGGGGTTGCAAGCTTTGGGTTTAACTGTGGAGGAAACTCCGTAGTTAAGCGCGCTCAGGCTGGAGTAGTACTGGGATGGGTGACCTCCCGGGAAGTCCCGGTGCTTCACCCCTGTGAGCATCACCTAGATCCAATGAGTGCTAAGTGTTCCATTTATTATCATGAGAGATGGATTCATGTTGAATCACTACTCATGAAACATGGGTCATCGAGTTTGACTCAAAAATCACACAGTTAAATCCTGATATTCACATCACAATTTGACTAGCTGTGGAAATCATCTCCTACTTATCAATTGATGAGCTTAAGGGGCTTTCTAATGAATGGTTCATAAGGCACAACACTTGGTGAAGGTTTTGCAAATGGGGTTGCAAGCTTTGGGTTTAACTGTGGAGGAAACTCCGTAGTTAAGCGCGCTCAGGCTGGAGTAGTACTGGGATGGGTGACCTCCCGGGAAGTCCCGGTGCTTCACCCCTGTGAGCATCACCTAGATCCAATGAGTGCTAAGTGTTCCATTTATTATCATGAGAGATGGATTCATGTTGAATCACTACTCATGAAACATGGGTCATCGAGTTTGACTCAAAAATCACACAGTTAAATCCTGATATTCACATCACAATTTGACTAGCTGTGGAAATCATCTCCTACTTATCAAGTTAAACCTTATTTAAAATGACTACAAAGTAGACAAACCCATAAAAAGGAGACAAAAATTTATGACACAAATATAGTGTAAATACCCCTTTGTATTATCCTTTCAAATGACTAATACAATGACAAATAGAAATCAATTGAAAGCCTAGAATAGATTTCTTTTTCTGCAATTTCAATATGTTATCAGAGAGTACAATTAGAAGCTAACTCAAAACACCTGCATACTATTGAACCG
This sequence comes from Cupressus sempervirens, assembly GCA_028749045.1. Taxonomy (NCBI): domain Eukaryota; kingdom Viridiplantae; phylum Streptophyta; class Pinopsida; order Cupressales; family Cupressaceae; genus Cupressus; species Cupressus sempervirens. Next base: position 350,222,582 of record CM053786.1, on the reverse strand, counting down.
ATTGAATGTACTTTTCTTGAAAGAAAAAAAAAATTCTACAAGTTTTAGACCATCATATTTCCTTGAAAACTCATTTATATAGGCATGAGTTGCAACACGCAAAGGGCAGATGTGATTGACAGGTGCCCTTCAAAAAGTTTTACATACACCTATCACAACAAAACAAAACTGTGAACAACAAAAAGACTGGTACATTGAACATTCCTTTGTGGGTCCACTTCTATTATTTCCTTTTGAAAGACAAAAATATTACGATCATACTCCTTTAGTGTTCTACTTCCTCGGGATAGGTGGCCATCAAATGTGACAGTGATGAGTAATCTCCTGCTCCCTAAGGATCATCTTTGTCTCTATCATTAGTGGCAAAGGTGGCTTCTACTTTTGTACCTTATTTTTTATCATCGTCCTTCAACTCATCATCTCCTTCTGTATATTCTATAGACATAAACTCTTCCTTCAACTTATTGTAGGTAGTGTCCTCTGGCTAGTCAAAATTTAGAACTTCTCTTTGTACAATTACTAAAGAATTTGCATTTGCCTCTATATCAACAAAATCTTTTCTGATGATATTATAAAATAACTATATTTTTACCAACTCCTCATTTGTTATTGCCTATAACAAATGGTCCATTTCATTTATAACCTTATTTATTCTTTCACAAAAGGCTTCAACTATCTCCCTCTTCCATTCTTCCTTTTCCTTTATTTTATCAATTTTTTTTAGAGCACAAGGGAATAAATCACAATTTTTGACAAAATACTTGGAAAAACAAATAGTTAATATTCTATAGAAATAATCTTTCTTATCATCAAAACCTTGCAACTTATTTAGTAAATCAAAAATTTCTTCTATCTAATGATATGTTAGCTGAATAATAGATATACACATAGCAGTGATATCTAAATTTCTCTCTATCCACTTCTGTACAATGGGTTTGAGTATAGCTTCATTTTGCTTCAATTCATCCTTGGTAGCTGAAATCCTTGCTAATTGATCAAAAAATGTGGGCCATTCTATCCTATCTATTAAATACATGATCCCTTGCCTCAATTTTTCTTCATATTGATTATTAAGTTCTACATGCATTGCATATAACTTATTTTTCTCCTCTTCAAAATCCTCTATAGTATAGAACTAAGGCCTTTCTGGAGTATAAGGTATCTCAATAATTGGTGTTGATTTAAAAGGTTCAATAGGTGGCCATGGAGGGTATGCAATTCTGGGCTTACTAGTCTCTCCTAATTTTCTTTTCCCAAGAATCTTCTCCATTTGAGTTACTTTATTTTCTAATGATTGTATTTGCATACCCCTCTCCTCATATGCTTTCAAAACTTCTTCAAACCTAGCATTGAGTTGGGGAAATTTATCTTCCTCTTGGCCAAGCACCATGCTACCAAATTTTAGAATCTCTGATACCATCCTAATTATTTGTTTACTACTTATCTCACCAACTCTGAACACTGTCAATGCACCAGTATGCTCTGCAGTGGGAATCTCATGCATTCTAGTATTGTCCCTTTTTTCCATGGACCATATAACAAGGGCTTGGTGGTCATCACTAAATTTGACTCCTCTATGAGCCTATAGTATTTCTTCAGTAGTCCTTAGTTGAACATCCCTCTATTTCCTTACTGAATAAAAAAAAATTGCATTTGCTATATCCCATTTTGGCAGAAGAAGGACTCCTGACTGTCTAACTATCTGCCTCCCAGCTTCAGGAGTAAATTGAGCAAAATCATTCAAAAATTTAGATTTCACCTCTTCCTTAATATTTGAATTAGGTTTGTTTGGTTGCACTGCCTTGATCTTCTCACATGTTTTCTTGAATTTTCCCATCTTTAATCTCCACAAAAATTGAGCAAAAGCCCTAGATTTTACAAAATTCTCATCATTAATAAACCTTTCAGAGGCTTGGGCAACTATTGGATCAATTTCCTTACATTGGTAATCAGCAATAGCTAAATCCAAGGAAGGCATAGGAGGTTCTTGTTATTCTCCATATCTCCAAATCTGTGGAAGTAACAATCACATCCTGTTCTCAACCAATTTGTTTAAGTTGCTCCTTTAGAGATGCTTCATAATCTATCTAGATTTGGGACTGGCTTGGGGAGTATTGTTATTTTTGAGAGGAAGAAGACCCCTGCTCTAATTTTTGCCTTTTTGGAGAGCTGGCTGTAGATAGACTTCCTAGCCTTGGCCTTTGATGAAGGGGTGCCTGTTGGGGTGAAAGCACAAACCTGTGTCACCGTTTGTGATATTTGGAGGGGTTACAACCAAAATAGTTCTGGCCATAATGGTTATGGCTAAACATGTTCCGATCGTACATATGTGGCAACTTGCTAAGTTGACGTGGGCGTGCAAGGTTACGACCGAAACACTTTCGGCCAAAAGGGTTCCAACTGTAACCCCCATGTATGAAATGGCTCAAAATATCATAAAAAATAGCCAAAAAGTGGTTGACAACAATTTTATAAGCTTGGGGCTTTCGATCAAAAAATTTATAGCCGAAACAGTTATGGCTGAAATAGTTTCAGCTGGAACTACCTATGTGGCATCCTAGGTGGCAGCCACACAAGCAAAAAAAAGAACTTCTGCAAACTTCTCACTTTGAAGGCTAATTTGACTTACTGAATTGAAGTTTTTTTTTAAAACTAAAAATGTAGTTTTGCAAGTCTTGGAGTCAAGATTATGATCATATAATTTTTTTAATATTTTGATTATGGATAATATGTTATAATTTGAAAATATTACAAGTAGGTATTTTAAGATTTAGGAAGATGTCTATTCAAAAATAAGAAAAAAATAGTAAATCATGTTAAAAAATTATTATTTTTTAATACTGCACTAGAGGAGAGAGTCTTCTTCAAGAATATGTTATTTTAAAAAAAAAAATATGGAGATTTGATAGAAAAAGTTTGATAGGAGAAAAAAACTGACAATTTCTGATAACTTTGACTTTGACCAGTTATAACTTGAAAAATATTAGCTAAATTTAAATTTTTCTTTTTTGGTACACTAGATGTACATGTCAAATCTAACATATTCCAAATCAAACCAAAATATGAACATTTGCATATATTTGTTTGATGGGAAAAAAATTCTATATTTTTAGCATTGTTAAAAAATTTAAAAATAGACTTTAAAAATTAAAAAATAGATAAAATTTTCACACAATTAAAAAAAAAAAAATTATAGACATAAACTTCATCTAATTTTACACATTTCATTAGTTTACATCATCTTCAAATTCTAAGCAAAAATGCCACTTTTATGTCATTAAAGTTGAAGACTTTATATTCTGATATCACTTTTCCTTTATAAAAGGTGACATAGGTCTGTGCTTTTACTTGTTGCACACTTTGAACCATGACATAACCTGCACTTCTCTGCAGTGTATACTAGTGAGGAGCCACTATATTTTTGCTACTTATCTTCCTTTTTACTTCTGCAGCCTTGTTTGGATATGTCTCAATATGTGTGGCTTTCTTTTCATTCATAGTTTGGATTATCACAACAAAATTATTCATTAATGCTTGCATTTTGGCTCCCTAATATTTATTTGTCTTTCAAAGGGTCATACTGACAGTCAAAAGCATTAATAAATTCTAGGGTCTTACTGAATACTATCCATTTTTCTTTCCTCGGTTCTTGTTACTACAAAGTGAAAATATTTCTGATTATATCATCCAGATAATAAACTTGTTGTAGCATGTGAGAAGCTTTCACCCTCTCTCTTAAGAGGTCATAGAATCCTTTAGGATCAATAAATCTACCATGAGATTCTACCATATTATATCTATCTAGAAACAAATTTAGGTGCTTCCACCCCTTCCTAACAAAGACAAAATTGTGTACCACAGTAACAATTGGAAAAAAGGTACCCTTCTTAGACAATTTCCTCTCATCTATAGTGCCTATTTACCATAGGAGCTCAGCTATCCCTATCTTTAGGGGCACATGAAAAGGCAACACATGTGGCTTTCCCAAAAAACTATATACTCTTGTTACAATTAAAACATTATAAGGGACTATATCCCCCCAATTATGACTAACCAATAGTCCTTCTGCATGTTCCTTGGGTCTAACCAATTCTAATAATGCTTGTGGAATTCTGGGGCTGTCCCCTTTCAAAAGAAGCCTAAGCTTTGATACAAAGTATCTATCAAATCTCACATAACTGACATTTATAGCTTCTGAACTCATATCCACACTCCACAACTGCACTGGATTCCTCTCACCATCCCTGGTCATTTCCAGCTCCATACCCTTGGAGAAGAAGGTAAATCCCTTGTACAAGCATACATGCATAAGAAATGAATACCAACAGAATGGTTTGTCCACTTTTCCCCCTGCTATCCTCACCTGACCATTGTAAATTTCTTTCACAAGAAAAGTAGCAAAATCCAGAATAGTGTGTTGGCGCTAAAAATTGCATTGTCAATTTTGAGCACCATTGAAAAATCAAGCCCTATAAATGATTTTACCTGCCTATGTACCCGACTGTCAGTTTGAGGCCCCTAAGGTGTTTAATGTTTCTAACACCTTGCATTCAGCTTGTCTAAGTGTTCCATGATGATAATTTGTCATTCCAAGTCATTTCGTGAAATCCCATTTTGAGAAATTTCCAAATCTGCATTTTACCCTAAGTGTCAAACAGCGATAGAAGGTTGTGTTTTCCATTGAATATCTCACACCCAAAAAGGTTTTGTGAATTTTTACTTTGAAAGTGTCTAGTGTCCATACCTAAGAGACTATGTTTCAAATTTTGAGTCATTTCGAGTCCGTTTGACTAGGTTTTGAATCCCTCAAAGTTGGTCAGTTACTGTTGTCATACAGTTGCAAAATGTTCATAAATCTGGGAAGCCTTGTTTGATGTGCTATAAATTTTGACCAGTTGACCAAAATGTCAAAATTCCTTTTGCATTACATTGTAGACATTAGAGACTTCCTATGTTTCAATTTTCAAGTCTTGAGGAATCCGTTTGAGTAGTTTTCAAATGTGATTCCACATGGAATCTCTAAAGTTTTACTGGTGTTAGTATTTGCAAATTGATCGAAACCCCTGTTCATGACATCATATCTCCTGATCCATGATAGGTGAGATCGAATGGTTTATTCCCCTGTATTCTACTCTAAAAATACTATAAGTATGTTAGTTTTTAAGCCTTGACGAATCCATCTTCACATTTTTCTAGGGTCATTCCATTCACAAAAAATGATATTTTACTGATGTCCTTTGCTCTGTAAATCCAAGTAGCCCAATTTGAATGCTCGCCATTTGCACCCAGTTATTTTTCATGAGCCCAAATTGTAGATTCATAATGTCCTCATGACAGAGATTTAACGCCCCAATTTTCATTTCCCCATGTGCTCATTTGCCTAAGTTTCCTAGGCCATTTCCAAACGCACTTTCTAGCTTTCTGACATGTTTCTCTGCAAGTAATTTTAATCAGGCAACTTCGGAGGTCGATATATTTTGACCCCGATGTCATCATGCAATGAGATCTTGCAGGCCTGCTGAACATGTCAGAGAAATGATATATCTAGAGTTTCGGGTCTTTGTCAGATGTTTGAATCAATTTTTAAAGGCAGGCAACAGGCCTCCTGACAGTGATTTCATAGTGACATGGAAATAATTATAATAAGTTTTTAGCGATGATTCAGTCATCAAATTTGATTCCAGTCAGTTCGACGATGTCAATGAATCACTTTGCCAGATCAGTTGTTCGTAAACAAAAATTTTTTTAGCCGGACCCACTTTGGGGTCTGACTGGTTTCATTAGGCTGATTGAGTTTTTGTGCAAATTAAAGTTTATAAAGGAGTACAATAGGTATGTGGATATTCTTGAAAAGACTTTTATTATTACAAGATGTGAAAGCATGTAGACCAGACATCTCACATGTAGAGGAAGATAGTTCCTACATTAAACAAACAAGCCATGCCCATATAGAGTAAAAGAAACACTCCATGCCGCAGGGGAGACATTACAATTAGTAGCTCATGTGTGTTTAAAAGGAACAAAAAAGGAATGCCATATAAGAAAGAGTAGAACTTCAAAGACATCCCAATTCCATGCATGTTAAAGACAAGTCTACGCAGGATATTCAAAGAAGAATAAGGCAATGCCCACCACGATAAATGGAGATAATATCAAGTCAAATAACCCATCAAGTAGCAGATCACGTTGAAGGAGAGGAAGGCAATTTCACAGGAAATGATTTGACAGAGAAAGCATCCACGTGAGCAGAGGGGCAGAGACTAGTGAAAAGTAAAAGAGCAGGCTCCACGCTAGTTAAAAGAAGGAGCCCACGTTTTAAAGAGTAGGCTCCATGCTATTTCCACATCTTAATAATTTTTTTATTAAGGCTCCGTGTCTTAATAACAGAGTGCCCACATTTTAAAGAGCAGGCTTCACGCTGGTTAAAAGAAGGAGCCCGTCCAAGCCAAGAGCAGACCCATGCAGAATTAAATAGGGCTCCCATGATGATAGGAAAGCCAAAGGAGGAAAAGCTATGGCGATGTCGAAAGCCATAGAGATAACATAATCCCACATGGCCCATGGGAGGACTTTTTAAAGTCTTTATATGCTATACTACATGCACCATAGACTGTGTTTAAAGAAAGGAACCTCTTGTAAAGGCAATGGCCGATTGGTGGGCCCAACCATGTTGGCATCCTCGAAGGAAGAATGACATCAGCGTGACAGAGCAATATTTTGACCAAACTTGCACAGGAGCTGATGTGGCACCAAAGGATAGAGATTGAACGATATCGCCACAAGTGTCTGGATCTGATGGTGCCCACTTCCCCACATTATCAAGTTGTGGGGACATTAAATAATGTAGGAATGTGAGAAGATGCCATGTGGTAGTAGGTCTCGTGGATGTGATGATGTGGTGCAGATGGCAAGTTTAGAGGTGATGCTAGGAGATGACACCACATGGCATAGATCGATGGATGTCTACTTCCCCGCAATAATAAGTTGCGTAGAAGATAAGAAATGCGAGAAAGCAAGATTTTGCCATGTGTCATCGAGCCTGCGCAAATGGTGATGTGGCAGTAGAACGAGCAAGCAAATCAAGTGATGACATGTGGCGCCTGTTGGAAGCAGTTGACCAATCATGAGGTGACACGTGGCATCAGTCAAACCTAGTTTGACCCCAAATTTGGAGGGTGGAGAAATATTGCATAGTAAAAATTTCTTATTTTTTACTTTAAAGATTTGTTTAAAAAATGATTTTAATCACTTTAACTGGATGTTCAATTTTAAATTTCAAAAGGGTCTTTAATCTAAAGCTTTAGCTTTAGAAATTTTTAAATTTTTCAAAAATTAAAAAAATTCAAAGTTGCAAGTTAGATTTTCTAGCAAAGGGAGTCATTTTCAAATCGACTTTCAGGGGGTTTTCAGAAGGCAAAGTAGGCAATGTTATATATCGCTGAAATTGAGAGAAGACGAACTATCCAATTCTATAGTTAGTTTTTGCACAGGAAGCAGTTGGTTCATGCTACAAGAGGTTTTCTACCAAGTTCTTATCTTGCAACTGTTTTCAAGTATCAAAGCTCAGAGCTAATTTTTAGCATGGGAATGACTTGAATATCAGTAAAAGGAAATGGAAATGTAGTTAGGGTCAAATTTTTTTTGATTCACTCAGTAAAAAATGAAGTTTTCGCCAGTATTTTCATGGGGCAATTAGATTTTTGGTGATTCAAAGAATTTCATCATTGAACTACGATATTTGCAAGTTAGTTACAATGTAATGATGAAACAAGATCAGATCAGAATGGGAGATGGAAGGAAGAAGTTATTCAGTTATAGAGGACTGCATTTCAAATGGACACTTGTCACTTGAAGATCAAATCCGAGATTTTTTCCTTTGCTATATATTTCTATCTTTCTTTCTTTCTAGAGGTTCCAATTTTTTGTTACCGAGAAACAATTCTTGGTAGGAAAGTTGCAGTCTTTCTGTGAGACCACTTCATTGGATCTAGAACTATAATTCCACCTTCATTCTTCATCAATTTCTTCTCATGTGAACAATAGTAGTGTAGATAATACAAATAGTTCTGATATGTTAGGTTGTTTTATGTTTTAATTTCATGCATTTGATTGTATTGTTTCAAGGAAATGAATACATATGAGCAAGCATTTCATTAGTTTCATTCTGGTTCTCGTCTCCTATCTCAATAATCTGTACTCTTATGTGGTCTTGGAACAAAGAGCTAAGATCCATTTGCTTCCCCTTCAGGTTGTATGTCTGATATATTTTGCTATTGGAACAAAGCGCCAAGTAAATGCTTGATGTGTTTGACAGGGCTACTGGTTATGTTGAGAAGGATATTTTGTGAGAATGAGATCTAAATGAACACTGATCTCTGAATCACAAGGTGATTCGATAGATTTGATGTTTGGGTAATGTAATATTGTCCTAATGTCACAGATGTATGTTTTGAATTCATAAAATTACCCAATGGATTAGGCACTAATCAGTTATAGGATCACTTGTTATACTTCTGCATGTTTGAGGATTTTTTGAACATCAACATCAATAATCAAATGTTTTTCCCCTTTCATGTTGAAGAGCTATAATAGAATTCCCTCACTCAGCTTATGAGGTTCCTAGATCTGCATTTGGCTACTATAGATTGATGCTATTTCGTGAGCTACTAGGAGATATAAGGGTTTTTATCTGCTTCATATTAGATTTAGTGTATGCTTTGACAACTGGTACCATATAAAGAATCTATAGGTCTACCCACGTAGGTTTTGCAGAGCCTAAAGAAGAAGAAGGGTCATGCCTTATAGTTGGCCTGGTGTCTGAATGGGCATGTTGAAATTGGGAGTTAGCTGCCCCTAGATGTGTCTTGTTTTGATCAGGGTAATTGGAAATGGGTAACATTTTCAAACACCAACATAGTGCTCATCCCAAATTGAAGAGTTTGAGGCATGATAAGGATAGTAGAGCCTGGGATTTGATCAACTTCATCCATCCAAAAAATCTTGCAAAAAGAAAACTATAATGCTTGAGCTCTAAGGTTTGAAATGGCTTCTCAACAATGGCTTTGGGGTACTGGCTATAATCACAAGCAAGGTGCCAATTTTAGCAGCATGCTCCTGCAATGACCATGTTCTTAGGTAAATTCTTTGTGCATCATACCTTTCTTGAAGGTCATCCATATCAATAGTTTCATGCACAACATGGTTAGGATTGAGGTTGAAAACCTCACTAATTAATTCAGGGAAAACCCTAAAGAGATTCACTCCAGCATGGTTCTTTACCCACCCCGTAATCGGATCATATTTCTTGGCCAAATCCATTAACAAATCACTATCAAAGAAAACTGTAGCAACTGCTAATTTAATAAAACCCTAGAAATTTTATAACAACAAATACTTGAATTTTTGAAGAGTCATGGAGTAGTTACCTGCTAGAATTTGCACTTCTACATTGTGTGATTTCCTCTGCAATTTTAATGGATCGCTAAATAGAATTTTTGTGCCCTAGCTCTGAAACTTTTATATGCCCTGATGTTCTTTTTGCACTTTGATGATTCATTAATGGTGAGATCGTGAGTAACCGTTACCTCCAAATTGTAACCAAATTTGAATCCTATCCATAGATTTTCACTGGAGATCGGATGGCTTTGATTTAAAAGGCAACAAGATTTATGGCTTTAAGAAACAAGGCCACATGTTGCAATACCACTTGCCCACATTTCTTAAATTTCTTGCACCTTAGAATTGTAGGCAAGTGCCGCTTGTTGATTAAGACAAGATCAATGATCAGATCAATTCACATTTGAACAAAATCTAGTCAACTATACTGACCAATAGGAAACCTTTATATGAGTTTGTGCCTTCTAACAAATTCCATGCTAGTGGATCGCATATCTTCTTTTGAGTGAGCAAGTTCTTGACATCATTATTTCCATGTGTCAAGTAGGTGCATTCTTGCTTTCCTTATTGATCGAGCACTTCCTTATTGTGGGGTCGTGCCAGCTGTCAATTTTTGAAAGATCAGCGCTGTCACTGATTATACCCTATAGAGCTTCTGAGTTAAGAATTTAGACATCACCATGGACATGTGTCCACATGGCGCATAGCAACTTTATTTAAACTTTAGTCAAGTTCTTAATGCGAGCAAGTGTCCTTCATTGATCATGACAGGATCAACAGTGTGAAACAAGTCTACATTTTATGCTTGCATCATCCACTTGGGCCAATGAAATGACTACTTTCAATCTGCATGCTCTGACTCACTTGACTATTGCATTAATTTCTGAAACTTTCCATGCCCACATCATAAGTATTTCTAGCTAAGCACAAGTGGCAGACCACATGGCATGACTTAGTGTTCTTCCATAATTTTGCCCCACTGTGACATCCGTCAAAAAGGTGCATACCCCCATTCCTTATTTGACTACCAACTTCATAATGCGGGATTGCACTAACCCTCAATCTTTGAAATATCTATGGCTAATAAGGCTTCACTTCATTTGGCTAAGAAACTTCTTCAATGACACATCTAGTAGTACATGTCATCGATCATTTTACAGTATCACACACTGCAACATATAGTTAAAAATTCTTGACCCCACCTTGTCACACGTCAAAAAACTACTTGCCCACATTATTAATCTCTCGTGCAACTTCAAATTGCAGGCATGCGCTAGCCTTTGATCCTTGATATATCAATGATTATAGAATCAGGTATCTTAAACACCATGTCAGCTTAAGTGACGAATAAAAAATTTCCATCCACTCCAACTTGTCTGACACTTGCCATGGAAGACATCTTAACATCCTCCTTGAGAATGGTGGGTCCATCTTGTCAGACTGTGCCACTTGTCCCATTGACACTTCCCCACATTATTTATCTCACAAGCATCTCCTTCTTGTGGGAAAGTGCTAGCCCTTGATTCAAATGAAATCAATGGTTGATACTTCTTGGTGATAAAGGCATATCTCTGTTAGTAACTCAACCAATGATATTGCAGGAAATCCAGAACAAGCATAGAAAGTACTAACAAACTTGCAAAAGTTTCTGACAACTAATGACTTGCCACAAAATTTACGATTCACTGAAACTTAAGAAAGGCAAGGGCTATGTGTCACTAAGTTGCATGCCCGCATCATTTAAAAACCTTGCATCTCAAAATTGTGGAAATGAGATACTCATTGATCTAAACAAGATCAATGATTATAAAGACTTTGTGTCATTAGAGGTATTTCCTAATAGAACGATCAAACAATTTATAGGTCAAGCATGACCACATAAGGTTAAGACAAAATTATAATTAATTGATGCTTGCACAAGGTAAAATGATATATAGTTAAAAAAAAAAATTTGAAAATATTTTGAGGATTTTTAAAACTAGGGAAATCTAAGGGCTTGAAAAATACAAGGAACCAAACCCTAATTTGCAAGATTTTAAGACTCAAACAATTTTTCACTAAATTTTTCCATAATTTTTGCATTGTGAAAAATCAGACCAGTAGTGGCTCTATGTCATGATGATAGACTACCTGAGTCTATGCAAGAATTCATAATCTTTAGGAGAGTAGACCACATACTTGGTACAAGGATGACAACTTTTTTAGAGAGCACAGAGCAACACACAGAAATGAGAAACAAGAAACCAAACTGTACAGAGAGACTACTAACATGGATTTACAAAATATACATAATATACAAAATGAATAGGAAAACAAAGAACCCTAAAACTACTATTCATGGAAAATAGATACTTCAAGAAAAGCACCTCTTCAAGAATTGTCCATGAATTGGCAATTCAAGAATACCTCCATTTAATTCCCTCAAAAATTATGAATATTCTAAATTTCTATCACAAATGTTATATGGACCAAGCCAGATTGGGTCAAATTTTCCATGCTTTCCCTTATCTTCCATTCTAGCATTCCACATTAGTACCATATCTCCTATTTCAAACATTCTCTCAATGGCCTTTTTATCAAATAAGTGCTTCATCTGTGATTGGAGCTTAGCATTCTGAATAGAGGAGTCTCTTCTTGTCTCTTCTAATTGTTTAATGTCATCCATTCTGAGTTGCATCTCATCAATGATATCATCTTCATATAGATAAATAAATTTATACATCTCCCTTAGATTATTCTGGGAAAGTCTAGCCTATATACCATAAGCCAAGTCAAATGGGGCACAACCAATGGCCTTTTTCACAGTAACCCTGTCAGCCCACAGGGCTAATGGCAATTTTGAATCCCATGCCTTCTTGTTTCCCCCCAAAATCCTTTTGATAATCTTTAGTATACTCTTATTGCTTGATTCTACCTAACCATTCCCTTGAGGATGATAAGGTGAGGATGTATATTCTGTAATGCCATATTTTATGCAAAAATCTTTATATTCATTTGATCTGAAACACATAGCATTATCAGTTATTATCTTCTATGGGCAACCAAATCTAGTTATAATGTTGTTTAAGGTGAAGTTGATCACCACTTTGCTTGTAGCATTCTTGGTAGGGATTTCTTCAACCCATTTAGTGAAGTAATCAGTTGCCACCAGAATCCAAGAATGTCCACCACTAGATTTGTTTGAGATTTCACCTATGAAATCAATTCCCCACTATTGAAATGGTGCCTGTACTTCTATAGGTCTTAATGGTAAATTCTCAAAAAATTTCAACTTTCCACTGAATCTTTGACAAGTATCACATAATTTCACAAAGTTATGAGCATCTTTAAAAGGTGTTGGCCACCAAAACATAGCCCTCAGAATCTTATGAGTAGTAGTTTTAGCCATATAGTGACCACCACATACACCTTCGTGCATATCTTTCAAAATTCTTCTAGACTCAGTTTCATCCACACATTTTAAGAGGCCTCCTTCCATGCTTCTCCACCACAACTGTCCACAGACTATAACATATCTTATAGCATGCAACTTAAGGAATCTCTTTTGATTATCAGTTAACTTTGATGGATATTTCATAGTTTGCAAATAATAGATTACATCCTTGTACCAATTAGAGGTGTCCATATCACAGAGGTCTTCTCTGTAATTATCATCCAATTGATTAATTTGGTTTGCCTCTAGATTTTCTTCTGCCATCAACTTGGCCAAACCTTGACCTCTGACCAATTTAGTAGTCTAGATGTCAATGTTGAATTCTTGTATTCTATTGATCCACCTACACCTCCTGCCAGATACCTCTTGTTGTGAGAAAATGTCTTTCACAACAATAGTAGGGATAAAAACAATAACTGTAGCCCCCATTAAATAACATCTGAAGGCCTTCACTCCTTTGACCAATGCATATGCCTATTTTTCATTAAAATCATACTCTATCTCAACTGCTTGCAATGACTTGCTAAAGAATGCAATTGGTTGTTCATAAACTTCTTCATTTTTCTGTAATAGTACTGCAACAACAGTGTGAAATGAGGCAAAAGAAAATATATGCATTGGTTTGTCATAATTAGGAGCTCTGAGAATAGGTGCATCTTTAATAGCTTGCTTAATTTTTTGAAATACAATACTAGGTTCACCATCCCATTTTATCTCAAATCCTTTCTTTAGCATTCTTGATATAGGCCTACTAATCTTTGCAAAATTTGTCACAAATCTCCTAAGAAAGTTGATCTATCACAAAAATGACTAGATGCCTTTAACACTCTTGGGTTTCTGAATCTTATCTATTGCTTCTACCCTTTCAGGGTTAATCCTTACTCCATGCTTGCCAACTAGATGTCCTAACAATTTTCCTTTAGTGACACCAAAGTTACATTTCATTGGATTTAAAGATATTCCATATTTAAGGGCTCTAATAAATACCTTTTCTAAGTGCACACAATGATCATTTTCATCCTTGGAGTAAGCAGTAAGGTCATCCTGATACACATCTAGAAATTTGTCAATAATATCAGCAAAAGCCACATCCATGGACCGTTGGAAAGTAGCTCTAGTATTTGTAAGCACAAAAGGCACCTGAACATAAACATATGTACCCCATGGAGTAGTGAAAGTAGTTTTAAACTATTCTGATTCTTTGACAACCACTTGATTATATCCTAAAAAACCATCCATCATGGACATCAATTCTGAACCAATGACCTTTTGCAACATGGCTTCCATATTGGGTAAGCCATAATTATCTTTTAATGAACATATGTTGAGACTCCTGAAATCAACACATAACATTATATCTCCATTTTTCTTTCTTACTAGTACTAGATTGGATACCCAAGAAGAATGTCTAATAGGCTTTATAATCCCAACATCTCTTAACTTGATCAATTCTTCTTGCATTTTGGGAGCCAAGGTTGGATTTATTGGCCTTTTTTTTTGTCTAAAAGGCTTAGAATCTGGTTTCAAAGGGATTTCATGTTGAAATAGATCTTCCCTATAGGCCTTTAGATCATCATATGACCATGCAAACACATGTCTATACTTCCTTAGTAAGTCTATTAGATCTTTCCTAATTTTAGGAAACAATTTCTTACCAATATACCTTTTTAGGTGTTTCTTGAGTTCCCAAGTTCACCTCCTCTAAATCCTTGGCATTATACCCATTAGTATCCATTTGTGTCCTATCTTGGTTGTCAAAAATAGTTTCTAAAACAACTAGCCCCTTCTGAATTTTATTTTTCTTCAATTGCACAACTTCCTGCCCAAAAATAGTATCTTTTCCATCTATAGTTTCCACATAAGCTGCACAATCAATTTCTCGTCTAGACAACATATGCTCATAGTTCAGAAATCTCAAAATGTCCTTGTCATCTTCAAATACTTGCTAATTTTGGACATTGTCAAGAACATAAGGCCTGATCTGAGTTTCAACTTTAGATATACCAACAAATGTAATATCATAAGGTTTTATTACTATATTTGCCGATAAATCTGCCATCTTATTGTTAGATCTATCCTTCCAAACTATCCCAAATGCATCAAAGCACTCAATCATGTCCCATACTACATTTCTATACTATTTTAGCCTTTTATTCTTTGACACATAAACATTTCTCACTTGAGATACAATTAACTCAGGATCCCCTATTACATGTATACATTTTATCCCATGCTTATGAGCTAGTCTAAGTCCTAACAACAAAGCCTCATATTCTGCTCTGTTATTAGTACAGGGGAAATTCAATGTCAAAGAAAATTTGTAAGTTACCCCAGCAAGAGAAATTAATAAAATACCTGCACCTACTCTATCTTTGCAATAAGCACCATCAAAGAACATGGCCCATAAGTCTCATTTATCTATCTTTGTATCAACTTCCATTTCTATCTGAGATTTTTGCTTGCTTTTCTTCAAAGTTAGAACCTCAGCTCTAAATGCATTGACATCTGTATTCAAAAAATTTGTCATATCAGATCCTCAACTTCCTCTACTATCATATATATGCTTTTTGGCTCTCTATTGATCTTCACAAAATTTCCATCAATTTAAAAGTAGCAAATGATAGGTCACATTGTAAACTTCCTCCCATGGTAGCACTCCATTTTCTAGATAATAACATGCCATATTGAGGTGGTATGTCAACAACCAATATGCTCATAGTGAGTTCTTTATTTGGATAGGCTGTCAATCTATAGGGCAGGGCACTAATAGTGCCTATGACTGTAACTTCCCTTTTATCCATAACACCACATCTTCCTTGAGTAGTGTCAACCTTCAGACCTAATTCTTTCATTATCTCAAAAGGCATAATAGTACTAGAAGCACTAGAATCAATCATACAATTCTTTAATGTCTTACCATTCACTAGGATACTTAAGAAAAATGGGTCAACATTTCCCAAGCATTCATTGATAGAATTATCCAAAAACATCTGAGTAATCTGAGACACAACCACTTTAGTGTCTTATTCCTTCACCTTTTCCTTTTTCACTTCTTTAGGAACATGATTTTCATTACATTCTTGACTTACCTTTACATTAGTATTCCCCAACCATGCTATGGCTTTATCTCGGTGTTCTAGGATTCTCAATAACTCAAACAAAGGAACCTTAATATTTATCTAAGACAAAACAACAAACATATATATAGAAGAATCAGAAAGGTTATCATTATTCACATTCCCTTTCTCATCATGCTTACCCAATGTGTTCAAGGGATTATGATGACTCTTATCTTGATTAGTGACATTTTGTGATATCTTCCCATCTCTTTTCTTGGAGATATTGTTTGAGCACTCTATATCCTCAGGGTTGCCCCCTTTCCTTGGTTCCCATTTTTTATTTGCAAATTTAACCTTCACAGTAGGGGATTCTTTAGGTTTTACAATTTCTCCTTTCTTATGGTCAGTCCCCTTTAAGAAAATACTAGCTACCTTATTCCCCTCAGTTCCTTGAACCATACTTCTAGTTTGAACCTAAGCCACCATATTAGTAGTGATTTGGTCAATTTATTCTCTAGAAGGTTTTCTCAGGGTCACTTCTTCCTTTGAACCTACCATGTTACACACATCATCCTCAACATCACTTTCACTAGAAAATACTTGCTGTTGATTGACACTATAAAATCATCTCTAATCATTTACATCTATGTCACAACCTTCATTGTAAAAATAATGTGAATCAAACATGTTACGTCCTATATCATCATTAGTTTCCTCCTATTCTTGACATTTTTCTACTACATTCTGATTTCCAGGGAAAGACAAGGCTACCACACAAAATTCAGAAGCATGAGGCAATTGACACACAAAACACCATATAGGATCAATAGTAAATTTAGGTTCATCTACCATATTTACAAAGTTTTTAGATAAGGGATCAGGCGTGACTTTGTTGTTAGTATTCTTGGGGGAAGAGACATTAGGCTGACCATCTTTCCAAGTAGTAGTATAAGGGAAATTTTGCAACCTATTTTGTCTATTGAAATTTGATTGATAAGGGGCTCTATTTTTAGTGGGATTCCTATCATTTTTTACCTCAGGAAGATTTAAACTCTTTATGGTCTTGAGAACTTGAGTTATCTCACTAGGCTCTTGTTTCTTCCCACCTACAACTATATGGTCCTCTCTCCTATTTCCCTTATTACCAAACAATCTAGGGTCATCCCTTTTAAGATAAAAAAGGAAAAGGTACCTAAGTGGCATCTTGATCTGCCTTATCATATCCACCATCTACATTACCCCTAAGCATAACTGCAGATTGCTTCTTAGCAATTTCTAGGAACTTGATCTTATTATTCATCTCAGCTATAGCGGCCTCATTTTCTGCAATCTCCAATTTCTTAGCTAAAGCATCTCTCTCTTTTCTTTTCTTTTCTAGCTCAATATCTGAAGGTGACAGAGAATCATGAATTTGGACAACTTGTACTGGTTCATTGATCCTAACACCAACTTCCTTCTATTTTCCTTTGTCCTTAGCCCCTACAACTAGTTCCACATTTTTTACTCTATTGTTATCAACTTCTAGAGTAGTGTAGTCCCTAATTTTCTGTATTAAAGGTCCCTCTAAATTCACTTTCTGAGTTTCCAGCAAATTTTGCTCCTACCTCTTAAGCTATTCAACTTGTCCCACAATCTCAGGCTGTTAGGCATTAGCTACTATCTCATTTTTCTTCTTTAGAGCAGCAATTTGCCTAATTAATTCTTGTTTTTCTGCATAGTACTTCGTAATCACCTCTTCCCTTTCCTTTTGAAATCTCCTATTTATAGCTTCATGCTTAGCAAGCTGTGCTTTCAAAATTGCATTCTCATCAGGATCAGGGATAGTGAATTCAGACCTAGATGTTTTCTCATCATTAAAAATTTTAGGTTCTAAGTGTCTAGGTCTGACCTTTTCAGGGGAATAATCTAACATGAAAGGTTTTGTACTACGGTAGAAAAGATTGTTACTAGTCCTATCCTCTAGACTAAATATAGGTGGTTGCACAACCTTTTCCTGACATATCATTTCAAGGGTATTGTAGAAATCATCATCAGACAAAGTTGGATGAGATCTCGAACCTTTGGAGAAAGGGACCTTTTCAATAGTAGAATGGTGAATGTTATCTTTCCCTACTAGTTGCTCCTATGAATAGCTTCCTTTCCACATCTAATTTCCCTTCACAGCCCAATTTTGTCTTCCTCTAGGAGGGAGATCAATTTGTAATTTGATTCTTAGGTTTTTCTTCACATTTTCCCTTGTATTTCTTTTATTTTCCATAATTTGGGACAACAATTTTCAAAAAAATGACATTGGTTAACTGTTTGAGTCACCACCCACCCTATCAGAATGGGAATAAATTTGTCAAGTGGATAATCACAATTACTTCACTTAATAGTTTCAAGTATAATCTAAACAACTTTCAAACCCACAGGAATCTTCTCATGAATTATCTGCAACTCTACCCAAGGGGACACAGATCTCTAATAATTCACTATTTATGACAACACTAAGTGTAATTCCCTAGTAGAGTCACCATTTTGTTGGTGTTTGAAACTATTGAACAACAAAACGCTCAATATCATAGTGAAAATACTCACACAATCTAAGGATTTTCCAATTCCTAGTAGCAATTACATGAATAAACCACTTTGACCCAACTTTAACAAAACCAAAAATGGTTTTCTACTCTTTAGGTTTTGCTAAACCAAGGTGAGTATACCTAGGGATGATTCTAATGCAAACTATGGTATGAAATTATCTTAGTTTCATTCTAATTCTCATCTTTTACTCTAATTCTCATCTTTTACCCTCAGGCACATACACAGTTTACCAATTTCTTCTAAAAGTTTCTCAAATCTATATGCATCCCCTATAAGTAGATCTGGTTATAAATCTCCTATAGTTTACATGTATTCCATGAATTAGTGGCTATCTAGGACAAATAAAACTATATGCAAATGAGTGGTAACCAGTATTTGTGACTTTAAGAAAAATGGAATGAAATGTTTCTAATTTTTTTTAAAAAATGATTTGATATGCAGCAATAGAATTCACCCTTGCTTACTTCTGATTTACGTGACCGGTGCCTTATCCATTGGGTAGAAAATTGACTATTGGCAGGAGATATAATTCAAATAACTTGTAAATGAATTAATCAATTGTAATCAGCCATTTCCATTTTTATGAAGTATCCTATCTATAAACTCATAAACCCTACTGATTCATTGAAGCATTTCTATAGTTCCATGAATTAAAAACAATAGTGATATCAGCATACAACCCATCTAGATTGCATTCAACTAAGTTAAACCTTATTTAAAATGACTTCAAAGTAGACAAACACATAAAAGGGAGACAAATTTATGACACAAATATAGTGTAAATACCCCTGTGTATTATCCTTTCAGATGACTAATACAATGACCAATAGAAATCAATTGAAAGCCCAAAATAGATTGCTTTTTATGTCATTTCAATATGTTATTAGAGAGTACAATTGGAAGCAAACTCAAAACACCTACATACTATTGGACTGACTGAACATACTTTTCTTGAAAGAAAACAAAAATTCTACAAGTTTTGGACCATCACATTGCCTTGAAAACTCATTTATATAGGCATAAGTTGCAACAAGCAAAAAGCAGATGTGATTGATAGGTGTCCTTCAAAAAGTTTTACGTACACCTATCACAAAAAGAAAAAATTATGAACAATAAAAACACTGGTACATCAAACATTCCTTTGTGGGTCCACTTCTATTATTATCCATTGGAAAGAAAAAAATATTATGATCAGATTCCTTTAGCATTCTGGTTCCTCTGGATAGGTGGCCATTAAATGTGACAGTGATGAATCATCTCCTGCTACTTGTGGATCCTCTTTGTCATTATCATCAGTGGTAGAGATGGCTTCTACTTTTGTACCTTCTTTTTTATCATCATCCTCCACCTCATCATCTCCTTCTATCTATTCTATAGACATAAAATCTTCCTTCTACTTATTGTAAGTAGTGTCCTCCAGCCAGTCAAAATTTAGAACTCCTCTTTGTATAGTTACTAAAGAATTTGCATTTGCCTATATATCAACAAAATCTTTTCTGATGATATTATAGAATAACTATATTTTTACCAACTCCTCATTTGTCATTGCCCACCACAAATAGCTTGTTTCATTTATAACCTTATTTATTTTTTCACAAAAGGCTTCATCTAGCTCCCTCTTCCATTCTTCCTTTTCCTTTATTTTATCATTTTTTTTTAGAGTACAAGGGAATAAAAAAAAATTTTCTGCAAAATACTTGGAAAAACAAATAGTTAATCTTCTGTAGAAAGAATCTTGCTTATCATCAAAACCTTGCAACTTATTTAGTAAATCAAAAAATTCTTCTATCTGATGATATGTTAGCTGAATAATAGATATACACATAGCAGTGATATCTAAATTTTTCTCTGTCCACTTCTGTACAATGGGTCTAAATATAGCTTCATTTTGGTTCAATTCATCCTTGATAGCTGAAGTCCTCGCTAATTGATCAAAAAATGTGGGCCATTCTATCCTTTCTATTAAATACATGATACCTTGCCTCAATTTTTCTTCATATTGATTATTAAGTTCTACATGCATTGCATATAACTTATTTTTCTCCTCTTCAAAATCCTTTGCAACAAAGAACTGAGGCCTTTTTGGAGTATCAGGTATCTCAATAATTGGTGTTGATTTAAAAGGCTCAACAGGTGGCCATGGGGGGTATGTAATTCTTGGCTTACTGGTCTCTCCAAATTTTTTTTTCCTAAGAATCTTCCCCATTTGAGTTACTTTATTTTCTAATGATTGTATTTTCATACCCCTCTCCTCATATGCTTTCAAAACTTCTTCAAACCTAGCATTGATTTGGGAAAATTTATCTTCCTCTTGGCCAGACACCATGCTACCAAATTTTAGCATCTTTGATGCCATCCCAATTATTTTTTTACTACCTATCTCACCAGCCTTGAACACTGTCAATGCATCAGTATGCTTTGTAGTGAGAATCTCATGCATTCTGGTATTGTCCCTTTTTTCCAAGGACCATATAACAAGGGCTTGGTGGTCATCACTAAATTTGACTCTTCTATGAGCCTGTAATATTTCTTTAGCAGTCCTTTGAACATCCCTCTGTTTCCTTACTGAATAAAAAACAATTGCATTTGCTATAACCCATTCTGGCAAAAGGAGGACTCCTGACTGTCTAACTATCTGCCTCTCAGCTTTAGGAGTAAATTGAGCAAAATCATTCAAAAATTTAAATTTAACCTCTTCCTTAATATCTGAATCAGGTTTGTTTAGCTACTCTACCTTGATCTTGTCACAAGTTTTCTCAAATTTTCCCATCTTTAATCTCCACAAAAATTGAGCAAAAGCCCTAGATTTTACAAAATTCTCATCATTAATAAACCTTTTAGAGGCTTGCAAAATTATCAGATCAATTTCCTTACCTTGGTAATCAGAAATAGTTAAATCCAAGAAAGGCATAGGAGGTTCTTGTGGTTCTTGAATCTCAAAATTTGTGGAAGTAACAATTACATCCCCTTCTCCAACAATTTGTCTAAGCTACTCCTTTAGAGATGTTTCATCATCTATCTAGATTGGGAACTAGCTTGGGGAGTATTGTTCTTTTTGAGAGGAAGAAGACCCCTGCTCTAATTTTGCCTTTTTGGAGAGCTAGCTACAGATGGACTTCCTAACCTTGGCCTTTGATGAAGGGGTGCCTATTGCACACTTTGAACCATGCCATAACTTGCCCTTCTTTGTAATGTATACTGGTCAAGAGCCACTATATTTTTGCTGCTTATCTTCCTTTGTACTTCTGCAGCCTTGTCTGGATATGTCTCAATATATGTGGCTTTCTTTTCATTCATAGTTTGGATGATCACAGCAAAATTATTCATTAATGCTTGCATTTTGGCTCTCCAATATTTTTTTTCTTTCAAAGGGTCATACTAAGGGTCGAAAGCATTAATAAATTCTAGGGTCTTGCTGAATACTATCCATTTTTCTTTCCTTAGTTCTTGTTCCTGCAAAGTGAAATTATTTTTGATTATATCCTTTGGATAATAAACTTGTTGTACCATGTGAGAAGCTTTCACCCTCTCTCTTAAGAGGTCATAGAATCCTTCAAGATCAATAAATCTGCCATGAGATTCTACCATATTATATCTATCTAGAAACAAATTTAGGTGCTTCCACCCCTTCCTGACAAAGAAAAAATCGTGTACCACAGTAACAATTGGAAAAAAGGTACCCTTCTTAGACAATTCCCTCTCATCTATAGTGCCTACTTTCCATAGGAGCTCAACTATCCCTATCTTTAGGGGCAGATGAAAAGGCAACACACATGGCTTTCCCAAAAAACCATATACTCTTATTATAGTTGAAACATTATAAGGGACTATATCCCCCCAATTATGACTAACCAATAGTCCTTGTGCATGGTCCTTGGGTCTGACCAATTCTAATAATGCTTGTGGAATTTTGGGGCTGTCCCCTTTTAAAAGCAGCCTAAGCTTTGATGCAAAGCATCTATCAAATCTCACATAATTGGCATCTATAGCTTTTGAAGTCATTTCCATACTCCACAACTGCACTAGATTCCTCTCTCCATCCCTAGTTGTTTCTAGCTCCATACCCTTGGAGAAGAAGGTAAATCCCTTGTACAAGCATAAATGCATAAGAAATGAATACCAATAGAATGGTTTGTCCACTTTTCCCCCTACTATTCCCACCAGACCATTGTGAATTTCTTTCGCAAGAAAAGTAGCAAAATTCAGAATAGTGCTCATCCCAAATTGAAGAGTTTGAGCCATGATAAGGACAATAGAGCCTAGGATTTGATCAACTTCATCCATCCAAAAAATCTTGGAAAGAGAAAAATATAATGCTTGAGCTCTAAGTTTGAAATGCCTTCTCAACAATGGCTCTAGGGTACTGGCTATAATCATAGGCAAGGTGCCAATTTTAGTAGCATGCTCCTACAATGGTCCTATTCTTAGGTAAATTCTTTGTGCATAATACCTTGCTTGAAGGTCATTCATATCAATATTTCCATGCACAACATGGTTAGGATTGAGGTTGAAAACCTCACTAATTAATTCAGGGAAAACCCTAAAGAGATTCACTCTAGCATGGTTCTTTACCCACCCCTTAATCAGATCATATTTCTTGGCCAAATCCATCAACAAATCACTATCAAAGAAAATTGTAGGGACTATTAATTTACCAATGTCAAACTCTCATACATTGCTCATAGGAGTGTCTAGTTTTTGCTCTAAAAACCATTTCTTAAACAACTCCAAACCCCCCATGGAAACCTAGGCATCTCTTACCCAATTTTCTCTATCATAAAAACCCTCTGCTAGAGCTACTCTCAGGTGTTTTGGAATGAGTTCCCTCCCCTTAGTTATTTTATGTACTAATAAGGGTAATTTTTCAAGAAAATCATCGTGCATATAAAATTTCAAATAATCCATTTGTTCGATGAACTATTTTCAGGGAGGCATTTTGAATAAAACCCTAGAAATTTTATAACAGTAAATACTTGAATTTTTGAAGAGTCATAGAGTACTTACTTGCTAGAATTTGTACTTCTACACTGTGTGATTTCCTCTATAGTTTTTTTGGATCGCTAAATAAAATTTTTGTGCCCTAGCTCTGAAACTTTTGTATGCCCTAATGTTCTTTCTACGCTTTGGTGATTCATTAATGGTGAGATCATGAGTTATTTTCATATATTAAAATTGCATGAATGAAATCTGAACCACATTTACTCTCAGTAACCATTACCTCCAAATTACAACCAAATTTGAATCTTATCCATAGATTTTTACTAGATCGAACAACTTTGATTTAAAAGGCAACAAGCTTTATGGCTTTAAAAAATAAGGCCACATATCGCAATATCGCTTACCCGCATTTCTTAAATTTTTTGCACCTTAGAATTGTGGGGAAGTGCCACTTGTTGATCAAGACAAGATCAGCGATCAGATCAATTCACATATTAACAAAATCTAGTTAGCTATACTAACCAATAGGAAACCATTATATGAGTTTGTGCCTTTTGAAAAATTCCATGCCAGCGGATCCCATATCTTCTTCTGAGTGAGCAGGTGCTTGACATCATTATTTCCACATGTCAAGTAGGTGCATTCTTGCTTTCCTTATTGATCAAGCACTTCCTTATTGCAGGCTTGCGCCAGCCATCAATTTTCAAAAGATCAACGGTGACACTAATTATACCCTACAAAGCTTCTGAGTTAAGAATTTAGATGTCACCATGGACATGTGTTCGCATGGTGCATACCTACTTTATTTAAACTTCAGTGAAGCTCTTAATGCGGGCAAGCACCCTTCATTAATTAGGACAGGATAAATGGTGTGAAACAATTCTATAGTTTATGCTTGCATCATCCACTTGGGCCAATGAAATGACTACTTTCAATCCACGTGCTCTGACTCACCTGACTATTGCATTAGTTTTTGAAACTTTCTGTGCCCACATCATAAGTATTTCTAGCTAAGAAAAAGTGGTAGACCACATGGCATGACTCAACATTCTTCCATAATTTGGCCCCATTGTAACACACGTCGCAAAGGTGCATACCCCCATCCCTTATTTGACTAGCAGCTTCATAATGCAGGATTGCACTAAACCTCGATCTTTGAAAGATCTATGGCTGATAAGGCTTCACTTCATTTGGCAGACAAACTTCTTCAATGGCACATTTGGCAGTACATGTCAGTTATCATTTTACAGTGTGGCACATCGTAGCATATAGTAAAAAATTCTCAACCCCACCTTGTCACATGTACAAAAACCACTTGCCCACATTATTTATCTCTCATGAAACTTCAAATTACGGGCATGCGTTGGCCTTTGATCCTTGATAGATCAACAGTTATAGAATTAGGTATCTTAAACACCACATTGGCTGAAGTGACAAATAAAAAATTTCCATCCACTCTGACTTGTCTAACACTTGCGATGGAAGACATCTCAACATCATTCTTGAGAATGGCAGGCCCATCTTGTTAGACTATGCCATTTTCCCAATTGACACTTCCCCGCATTATTTATCTCATGAGCATCTCCTTCTTGCAGGAAAGTGCTAGCCCTTGATTCAAATGAAATCAATTGTTGATTCTTCTTGGTGATAAAGGCATATCTCTGTTAGTAACTCAACCAATGATATCATAAGAAATCCAGAATGAGCACGAAAAGTACTGACAAACCTGCAATTTTTTTTGACAACTAATGACTCCCCACAAACTTTATGGTTCACTGAAATTAAGAAAGGAAAGGCCTACGTGTCACTGAGTCGCATACCTGCATTATTTAAAAACCTTGCATCTCAAAATTGTGGGAATGCGATACCAGTTGATCTGAATAAGATCAGTGATTATAAAGACTTTGTGTCATTAGAGGTATTTCATAATAGAATGATCAAACAATTTATAGGCCAAGCATGACCACATAAAGTTTAGACAAAATTATAATGAATTCATGCTTGTGCAAGCCCTTCCTTAGGTAAAATGATATACCATTAAAAAAAAATTTCTAAAAATATTTTGAGGGTTTTTAAAACTAGGGCAATCTAAGGGTTTGAAAAATACAAGGAACAAAACCCTAATTTGCAAGATTTTAAGACTCAAATAAATTTTCACTAAATTTTTTCATAATTTCTGCATTGTGAAAAATCAGACCAACAAAAACTATGGAGGAGCTCTTAGGTCAAAATATTTTGAACATAGTCCAAATTCTAAAAAAGGCTTGCAAACATCTAAAGACTATGAGAGACCAATATAAAAGGGCTCTAAAGCTCAATCCAAAGTATGAGTGTACTCCTATGGTTCCATAGTTGGAGTAGAATAAAATCATTGAAGATGCAAAAGAGATGAGACAAAGAGATAAAGGAATTAACCCACCAATTGACAATAATAGGTATGTGGAAGTATTAATATAATTATGCACAAATTATGCCTTGACTCTTCTAAATATGATCTTCTAGAGGATCAGATTAGTTAGTTAGTATTAACTAATTGTGATTGATATGTTATTCATATAAAGAGGCATATTGGATCAATCTATAAGATCATCATGTTTTAGCACCAAATGTATGTATATATACAAACTTCCATCTTAGTTTGATATGAAGTGCTTGATCAAATTTAAGATATATTATTAGATTGATTTGTATATGTATGTGAGTGCATGTAAAATATACACCCACATACATATATATTTTGTAGTCTCTGACTGACGCTAGTCAATAACACAAATGAATGCTCATGTGATTGTAAAATAAAAATAAAAATATTATTCATTTGGAATACAACAAATATGTCATCAATTGAATTGATTAAGATATGATGGCAACCATGAGATGTTAACAAAACTATTTGGAAGTACATCATTTTTCCAAACACTAAAACTTATGATAGCTTGCATGCCTAGAAAGTTCTATAATGCTATCAATCATCAAATATCCTTATGACACTAACAACATGCTTGAAGCATTAAGCACAAACTACAAGATGAAATTTGTACCATATTTGTACACTCCTAAAATCAACATAGTATGAAAATAATGACGTGTTTATTTGGATTGTGGATTTTGGTAGATATTTTTAGAAGTGTGATTGTGGATTTATATAATCTAACATATTTCAAAATTTACTAACACAAGCTGTAGGACACATCAAAGGCTACACAAATTAGGAAAGAGAAAGATGGCAACCACCATCTTAGCTCTGGTGGATATATGAAAATTCATTCATGCCTTGTAAGTAGCAGTAAATCAAATTTCATATCAATTTTGTATATATAAAATTAAAAATAAGAAATACATTCAATATTCATGATTTTATGCAAAAAATTTAGGGTATTGAATTTAATCTAGCACCCATAGAAGAGGACAAACAAATTGGCTTCAAGAAAGGCTATAGAGAAGTGGTTGCCTGCCACCATACAGATTCTAGTGGCAAAAGATATGTATAAGATTCTAGTACACTTGTTCACACATAGGTAAATAGGCCTAATGCATAATAACAAAGATTGAGAACTTCATGAGAAATAATCTATTTGATGTTAATTTCAAACAAGGATAACAATGCACACATGACATTGTTAGAGTAAATAATTAATTAATTATTAATTATTTATTCTATTTACTTAAGCTTACTTAGGTTAATGCATTCATCTAATATTTAGTATTTAATGCATGTAGTGATGAGTTGTTGACAACATGAGAGTTTTTTCCCTTCTAGCATATTCCACCTTTTTGTGGAAGTGTGCTTGGTTGTCAACCTTATTTTCTGCCACCTTCCAGCTTGTTCTACAAGCTTCCATGAGGCCTTTATATTTGGGCTCTCTCTTTGTATTTTCTCATTGCATTCTCTTTGTAAATACAATTTCATTGTTTTTCATATTTTCTCTCTCTCATGTCCATTTAGGGTTTTTCTCAAGCTCCACCTCTTCCTTCTTGGTTTCCCTTCAATAGGTTATTTTGCATGTAGGTGATCTTGGCAACTGCAAGGTTGGATTTTATCAACTCCTACATGGTATCAGAGCTTCCCTACTACTACTTTGTTGAAGGGTTTTTGAAGCCACAATTCAGAGACATAAACCCTAGTTTGTTTGTGATTTTTTCTTCAATCTAGACGAAGAGCATTTTTTTGGAGCACTTTGGGCCCAAAAAAATGCTACCATTAGATCCAGAAGGCCATTTGCTATTAAGATTCATATAAAACTTTCTATATTTGGTGATAGGTCATTCGGGAAATTTTTTTAGGCCTCCTTATTGTTGCCGTATGGATCAATATAGAATTTTGGAGTGAAAAAATTAAAAAATTAAAAATTTTGGCACATAGCTAGGTGACCACTACCGTGCCACCACAACCTCGCTAGCACGCAACCTACAACGGCTGCGCCACCGCAGCAGCACCACCACTGGTGGGCCACCTACCGGCCACCACAGTTGGGTGGCACCCCTAGCTCCCACCACCTCCATTGTTTAGCGCCACTCTGACAGACTATTTCTACCTTGACTCCACTCTGGATCAATTAGCTCTGCCTTAGTATAGTTAGCATTTCCTGTGCATTCACAACCCAATCTGTGTGAGACATGTGGTAGGGTTTCCACGTGACACTTTACCATGTGGCATCTTTTTTTGCTGCAATGGGCTGCAGGCGTTCAATTTTAACCTAGCACTTTGCTGATGTCATCCTTGCATCAGCAGACCTGCTTGCACCTCTCCTTCAAGGTCATTTTGGACCTACCTTTAGTTTTTTGGCCATAACTTGAGCATACAGAGGTATTTTTCTAATTCAAAAGAAGTTCCAGAAAGCTGGTTCTGAGATGGAGACGTTGGTGTAGGTATTTTTAGGTTTTGATGCAATTTTGTTAGCCATTTTTTTAGCTAAAGTCTAAAGTTGTATTTTTGACTCTGGCATACATATCTTTTGCATCCCATGTCAGTTTTTTGAAAGCGTTATATTTTTGGAAAGTTGGTTTTTTCACCTTTTCAAAAATGTGTTTTTTTTCCTTAGATTCTAGCCCATGCTCTTTCTATCATGTTTTTGGCATTTTTTCTATATGGTGGATATCTTGGGTATTTTAGATCCGAGGATCATTTTCTTGCAATGGTTTCTTTTGTTTTAGGTTGTACTATCTTTTGTGTCAGCTTTTTCCTTGTTCTGATCATTGTAGACATCATTTGTAAGCTCTTTTGTATATGCATTGAGATAAAGTGCCACTTTTGCACTCGGGTTCATGAATGTTTCTTTTTGAGACAGTTGTAATTGCACTATTTTAATAACGCACCATGAAGGGATAGTTGTTTGCTATTTTAAGCATTCTCCCTTTGTCAAGTGAGTGTCCCTTCCATGACATTAGCCCTATGTAGCATCGTTGTGACCATGTCTTTATAGGTGTTTGTATCTCTTCCTCTCTCATCATTCTTGATCCTGTTTGTAGGGGATTTTGGCCCACCTTCTTAGTTGCCTATCATCTCACCCTATTTGCATTAAGGGGGGGTTATGCTATTGTTCTAATGCATCCTTGGTTCGATGGTTCGATAGTGTGAACTATGTATTCAGTGGTTGATCCTATATATGAGGCAATTGCAGTGGCTAGCTACCTATGCATTTCGGTGAGATCGATCATCTACCATATAGACATGCTCGGTTCATGCCTTCTTCTTCCTTGGAGGTTCTTTAGATCAGTAGTTTTCTTTTTGATGGCAGATTTTGTGGCTTCTTCATGCTTCAGTGATGCTCTTCATGATCACTCCTTGTTCCTATTTTAGGGGAGATTCCCCTAGTTGGAGGCTTCTTCAATTCTTCACTAGGTTTTTACCTCTTTTTGGGGGAGGGTTTTTCCCATGTGGTTTTCTCTCTTTCCCCATTTTTAGAGGTTGCATCTCCTCGCATTGTACATGGGTACCTAACATGGCTTCATTGACGGGACCCATTCTGCATTCTCATCTTAGTTTTGTGAGCTTAAGGCATTCCCCTAAATTTCACTTAAGGGGGGTGGTTAGAGTAAATAATTACTTAATTATTAATTATTTATTCTATTTACGTAAGCCTGCTTAGGTTAATGCATTCATTTAATATTTAGTATTTAATGCATATAGTGATGAATTGTTGACAATACGGGAGTTTGTTCCCTTCTAGCATATTCTACCTTTTTGTGGAAGTGTGCTTGGTTGTCAACCTTATCTTCTACCACCTTCTAGCTTGTTCTAAAAGCTTCCATGAGGCCTTTATATTTGGGCTCTCTCTTTGTATTTTCTCATTGCATTGTCATTGTAAATACAATTTCATTGTTTTGCATATTTTCTCTCTCATGTCCATTTAGGGTTTTTCCCAAGCTCCACCTCTTCCTTCTTGGTTTCCCTTCGATAGGTTATTTTGCATGTAGGTGATCTTGGTGACTATGAACTCCTACATGGTATCAGAGCCTCCCTACTACTACTTTGTTGATGGATTTTTGAAGTTGCGATTAAAAGACACAAACCCTAATTTGTTTGTGATTTTTTCTTCAATATGGAGGAAAAGCATTTTTTTAGAGCACTTTGGGCCCAAATAGATGTTTCCATTGGATCTAAAAGGCCATTTGTAGTCAGAATTCATATAAAACTTTCTATTTTTGGTGACATGGTGTTCAGAAAATATTTTTAGGCCTCCTGGCTATTGCTGTATAGACTGTATAGAATTTTGGAGCCAAAAAAAAAAAAAAAAAAAAAAAAATTTGATGCACAGCTGAGTGGCCACCACCATGCCTCCATGGCCCTACCAGCACCCAGACTGTAGTGGCCATGCCACTGCACAACTGTCGTCGCTGCCAGGTCACCTACCAGCCACCACGGTTGGGCGACACCTCCAGGTCCCACCACTGCCACTGTTCAGTGTTGCGCTGATAGACTATATTTTTTCCAACTCTACAATGGACCAGTAAGCTCTACCTTAGTATAGTTAGCATTTCCTACACATTCATAGCCCAATCCACGTGAGACATGTGGCAGGGTTACCATGCGGCACTTTGCCATGTGGTCCCTGCCACGTTAGCCATTTGCCACGTAGCATCTTTTTTGCTATGATGGGCCGCAATCCTTTAATTTTAACCTAGCATTTTTCTGATGTCATCCCTGCATTAGCAGACCTACTTGCACCTCTCATTCAGGGTCATTTTGGACCTACCTTTAGGTTTTTGGCCATAACTTGAGCATACCGAGGTATTTTTCCAATCTGAAAGAAGTGCCAAAAAGATGGTTCTGAGATGGAGAAATTGGTGTAGGTATTTTTAGGTTTTGATGCAAATTTGTTGCCCATTTTTTTAGTTAAAGTCTGAAGTTGTATTTTTGACCTCAGCATGCATATCTTTTGTGTCCCATGTCAATTTTTTGAAACCGTTATATTTTTGGAAAGCTAGTTTTTTCACCTTTTCAAAAATATGGTCTTTTTCCTTAGATTCTAGCCCATGCTCTTTCTATTATGTTTTTGGAATTCTTTCTATATGGTGGATATCTTGGGTATTTTAGGTCTGAGGATCATTTTTCTGGCATGGTTTTTCTTTTGTTTTAGGCTGTACTATCTTTTGCATCAGCTTTTTCCTTGTTCTAATCATTGTAGACATCATTTGTAAGCTCTTTTGTATACGCACTGAGATAAAGTGCCACTTTTGCATTTGGGTTCATGAATATTGTTATTTGAGACAGTTGCACTTGCACTATTTTTATAAAGCACCCTGGGGGGATAGTTGTTTTCTATTTTAAGCCTTCTCCCTTTGTCAAGTGAGTGTCCCTTCCATGACATTAGCCCCATGTAGCATCATTGTGACCATGTCTTTATAGGTGTTTTTACCTCTTCCTCTCTTGTCATTTTTGGTCCTGTTTGCAGGGGATTTTGGTCCACCTTCTTAGATGCCTATCATCTAACCTTGTCTGCATTAAGGGGGGGTTATGCTGTTGTTCTAATGCATCCTTGGTTTGATGGTTTGATAGTGTGAACTATGTATTTAGTTGTTGATCCTATATACGAGGTGATTACAATGGTTGGCTACCTATGCATTTTGGTGAGATGGATCATCTACCATATAGACATGCTCAATTTGTACCTTCTTCTTCCTTGGAGGTTCTTCAAATCAACAGTTTTCTTCCTGATAGAAAATTTTGTAGCTTCTTCATGCTTTAGTGATGCTCTTCATGATCACTCCTTGTTCCTATTTTAGGGGACATTCCCCTAGTTGGAGGCTTCTTCAGTTCTTCACTAAGCTTTTACCTCTTTTGGGGGGAGGGTTTTTCCCATGTGGTTTTCTCTCTTTCTCCATTTTTAGAGGTTGCATCTCCTTGCATTGTACATGGGTACCTAACATGGCTTCATTGACTGGACCCATTCTGCATTCTCATCTTAGTTTTGTGAGCTTAAGGGATTCCCCTAAGTTGCACTTAAGGGGGGGTGTTAGAGTAAATAATTAATTAATTATTAATTATTCATTCTATTTACTTAATCCTACTTAGGTTAATGCATTCATTTAATATTTAGTATTTAATGCATGTAGTGATGAGTTGTTGACAACACAGGAGTTTGTTCCCTTCTAGCATATTCCACCTTTTTGTGGAAGTGTGCTTGGTTGTCAACCTTATCTTCTACCACCTTCTAGCTTGTTCTACAATCTTCCATGAGGTCTTTATATTTGGGCTCTCTCTTTGTATTTTCTCATTGCATTGTCATTGTAAATACAATTTCATTGTTTTGCATATTTTCTCTCTCTCATGTCCATTTACAATTTTTCCCAAGCTCCACCTCTTTCTTCTTGGTTTCCCTTCGACAGGTTATTTTGCATGTAGGTGACCTTGGTGATTGCGGAGTTGGATTTCATCAACTCCTACAGACATTTCACTACAACCTACTACTCTTGCCATAGATCGTACCCATGATGACAAAGTCATAGATCCTATGCATGATGAAGACCTTGATGTGCATCACAATAATATAGGTACATATTTAAATTCTATTAGAAATTAATTATGTAATTATTAATAAAATTTAACATCTTAAATTGTAATTTTTGTAACCTTTATGTGATAATTTTTGAGTATATAGAGCATGATGTTACTGTTGAGCGTGTTGAGGTTGGGATTGAACAAAATGTGAGAGTAGATGATGTGGCACTATTAGGTAAAGAAAAATACGTGTTATATTTTTTAGATTAATGAAATACTTATAATATTAAAAAAAGTTTAGAATTAAACCCATTTATTTCTTATTCTAGGGGTGCATCAGCCTTGTCCTCAAAAAAAGAAGAGGAAGCCTCATGTTGTAAGATCAGAACCATAAGAGCCATAGGAGAATTCCGAAGATAGTCACGATGTGCCTATTAGCCTTTATCTTCAACAAAAGAATAAAAGAAGAAATGAATGTTTAAAACCTTGTTTGATGATGAATGTGTTGATAAAATTTTATGAATGTTGCTTAGTAATGAATTTTATGTCATATTATTGAATATTGATATGTGATTATAATTATTTATTTCTTCATGAATTATTGATGAATTAATAAATTATATGTCGTGTTATTGAATGTTATGTGAATATAATGATTGATGTGTTCACAAATTATTGATGAATGTTTATATGTATTAATTAATTGTATGTTGTGTTAATGAGTGTTATGTGATTATAGTTATTCAATTATATAATTATAAAATGAATGAACAAAATATTTATTTAGTTGTCAATGGAGAATTTAGAGTTATTATGGGGGTGGGGAGGCCAAATGAGCTTCCACCTTCATGTGGTTGGCCTTGTTAAGTAGAGAATATGAAATGATTCTCAAAACCAAGTGAAGCTCAAATTAAACCTATCGAAACTAAATAGAAATAAATGGTCCCATCAATTCTTCCCAAATGCCTTACCAAATTGACACTTGAATAAACTTACTTTTAGTGGGTGAACATAGTAGGTTCCAAGTGAATGCCTTAAAATGGCCTTAACATAAGAAATATGAATTACTTATTAAGTTATTGATAACTTAGAAGATTGAATTTGAAATGTTTGTTACATTAAAAAATAGATTAAATTTTTCTTTATTTGTGACTAGTGAACTAACATAGTTGCATATATGCCCTTTATGGCTTTTGGACTATTATTTTATATGAACAAATATTCTTATTTTTTTGACTACTAATACAAAAATGATAATTTCACACATGTTAGCCTCTCCTCTAATCTTGACCTCCTCACTCACTCTTTGTCTTCCTTTATATCTTTCTATAGATCTCTTCCTCTTTATCTACTTATTTTTCTTATAGTCTATATACTTATCTCCATTCCTCATTATCTTTCCAAACTCTTTTTCTTTCTCTATGTATTTCTCTATATTTCTATTTATATCTCTCTCTTTTTCCACCCCCCTCTCTCTTTACATTAATATTTCTTCCTTTCTCTTTCACTCTTTCTTTTATTTCATTTTTCAATATTTCTTTGTCTATATCTGATCCACAACTTTCTATCTTTATCTTCCCCCCTTTCACTATTTCCCAATTCATGGATAAATGACACTTCTTAATTTGATATTTACAGTTTACTGTGGAGATTGAGCTTAGCTAGGGTAGCTAAGGATGATTGCAACACATGATGATCAATACCCAACATGGTCTAGAATGAATCATGATTAAAAATTTTCTATATGATAAAGGTTATAGACTATGTGGAATTAGTTAGAAGTTATTTTTATATACTTGATAATGAAGGTGTTTTCTATCTTCTTCCTTTGTCTTGACATGTCAACTTCTTTAGAAAAGTGTGGGGAAGAAAAATGTTGTTTAATGCATGGTGGTTGTACTAAAAGTGTGGCTACCATTCAAATTTAGAGTAGATGATCACACACACACACAACCTTACTCTACCATCTCAGCCTACTTACTATTCCATTTTTTTCTCTCACTAGCTATTATGAAATTTGATAGTGAAATCTAGAATCCATGTACTTCCAAAATTCATTGATTGTTGGTATTCCTCTAATATGTAACAAATTACTTTATATATATATATATATATATATATATATATATATATATATATATATATATATATATATATATATATATATATATATATATCATGGTTTATTTTCGTTCTTTAAAACATATCATTTTCTCACTATGATGTGGGAGGGGTAATTTGTAATGATTTAGATTACATGCAGTGGGCTTAACCAATGGATTGTTTATCACACTTGTCCACCAAGGAGGAGAACATATTTGATATTAAATATACATATATCATGAGCAGCTGTCTTCTTTTTTTCATTTGAGAATGAATCTATTATGTCATGGGTTTACAATTTACATGGCTTGGGAAGAGGTGGGTATAATCAAGCATATCCAGACTTGTTCTTGCATTATCTTTTTAAAATTACAAAATTGCTTTGATTGACATTATTACCTTTTGTCTATGTATAACAAAAGTTATGCAATCACATGTTGAAGTTATATATGGGAGTTTGGACTGTACATGTTGAGAAGTAGGCCACATTCTATTTTATCCTTTTTCTATAGTAATTTATCAGACACTTGTGTGTTATCATGGTATGATATTGTTGTCATGGAGATAAATTGATAAGAAGTATAATGGGTGTTTTTCTTTCCATATGAATTGCTTCTTATTTTTCTTGAAGGTCTTATTTTAACCATAAGAGCTTTGTCATGTTTCTGAGAACAAAAATACTCCTTGTTTACAGGGATGTGGATTTTAGATTCGTAAGTTTATGTGTGTTTGATTAAAATGATCAAATGCCATGCTTCTAAGTTTAATGCAAACTATAGTGACTTCCCATGCCCAAAAGAGATACCATATTTTCCAGAATACCTAGAAATAGCCTTTATAGCTTTAACATTAAAAAATTAGAGTTCTATTTTTTTTGTAATGTTCTTAGAAATGGTCCAAATACCTATTTAAATTAATCATACAAATTATATGAGCAAATTGGATTTTCAAATGAACTCCTCATTTTCATATTTCTCTGTCTAAGTCCCACAGATAATATAGTGACTTAAATTGCTACTCATGAGGAAATACATCCCAGTTATGAACTCTATTCCTCCTGAAATGAAGTGTTTTCTTGTAGACATTTGAATTTCACTCTCAGATCATGAAAACCCCTCAGAGTCATGTCAACATTTTCTCTTTACACTTAGGAATACTGTCAACCTTTGAATGCTTCTCATGCCAACAGGAAGAAGATGTGTCCTCAGCCTTGAATGGCTTCTATAACAATCTTTCCATCATATATGAGTCTATTTTTACTCATAAATTGCATCAACCAATCCTAAATAACATTCATGGCAACATAATGTTGATTCTTGGCATTAAACACTAGCCCCATCCATGCAATCATTCGAGAATGCCTTCTAACACCAATGCAAAGGGATTTGACCTAGATATGAATCATACATAGTTATAAATTCATTCTTGTAAAAGGAATTGATCCAATAGTATCTTTTAAATTTTATTTTCTTTGATTATTATTCAATATTTATTACTTAGAATAGATCAAACTTTAACAAATGCTTATATAATGTGATAGCTGGTAGGTTCTCGTTGGCCAAATCAAAGGCATTCCAATTTTATCAAAAGCTATGTATATTCCTAGGCAAGAGAAGGCATAGCAATATAAGTTTGGTTACAAATTCTAAGAACTTAATGCAAAGACACTTCTAATTGACAAGCAAGAATAGTGGAGGCAGAGGACAAGGATGACATAATAAAGCTATTTGGATGTTCATTTCTAGGGATTGATATTTTTACTAGAGATTGAAGCTACATGGTATATTCAACTACAATCATCCATCTCTCACCTATTTTCAACACAATATGAGCTTCAAAAAGTGGTAAAGCTGAGAGATGTTCTTATTCCAATTTCCCTTAAAGGGTAATCTTTGTCTACATTATTATTTTCATAATTTTCTCTCTAATTCCTTCTCAATTTATGTAATAGGAACCCCTTCATTCTCTCCCTCTGCAATCCTAGCATTTAATTTATATACATTTTATTTATCATTAGATAACATGTTGTTGGTGACCTTTGGTCTTGTTTTGATTTGTGGTGTAAGTTTTTTGCAAATATTTGTCACATAGCTTTTTAGAGTATAGAGACAATAGGCTGATGGTTTGAGATTTGTTTGTAATAAAATTGTTTGATGCTGAGATAGGGTTTCACTTTCAACACCATATCATTGGAATCTTAATTATTTTCTAAATAACTATAATGAGTATCTTTAAAGGAATTTAAAGTTTTTAATCTAGAAGTAGATAACATCCATAGATTGTCAACACCTTATCTAGGTAACCAAATAATATCAACTCAAATTACAGGTGTAGAAATCACATCACTAGATAATAAGGATTTCAATCTAATTAAGGTGTTTCTTTAATGGTTGGTCCTAAAATAGTCCTTTAAACTCACATTATTTCTTATACATTTCAGAGAGCACCATGTTCATATTATTATCTCTCTAATGACTAGTTTTCATCAAGAAAATTTACATCTAGTTATGAAGAAGAAAATGTATATAAAGATTGAAACAAGCCATAACTTCTCTCCACGAATTTGCTTCAAAAATTTCTTCGTCATGTTTATGCAATCATAAAATTTCTCGTACCTCAGTCCTAGTCATATATCTACCTCACATTTTTTTTTTCTAATTCTATATTCAACATCAAATTATAAAAAAAATTCTAACTACATATTATATGCATTGAATTTTAGATTTAATATTTTATTATTTGTCTTTCTTTTGTTTTTTGTTGTCATCAATGTTTAGAATCTTTTTTCTATTACCTAAACTTCTCCCCACTTTGAAACTTGGATAAACACTCTTTAAAACTAAACTTTTATAGTTTTTTCAAAAAATAAAAAATTTCTTTTGTACAAAAATAAAACATGCATTTTAAACATTTTAATTTGAATTAAAAATATTTAAGATTTAAAAAAAAAAATGTTTAAGGATAACAATTTCATTTTAAAATAACCATTACTAAAGAATATCTTTGAAGAGCTTGATTTATATATTTGTCCTAATTTACTAGATTGGAATTACCTTAAATTTTTAGACTTTTTTACAATCATATGAAGTAAAACTTTATTGTAGGTGAAAATGGCAGAATAAATTTTTATATAAGTATTGTAAATCACAATAACTTTTCTATAGATTAAAACATGTTTCTTTGTAAATATTCATAAAGTAGAGTGACATAATCAATTGCCACCTTCACAATAATTTGATCTAGTTGTTCATACTTAATGCATTATTTTCATTGAGATTCGTGTCCATGATCATTGAAGGAAGAACATTCTCA
The DNA here is from genome assembly GCA_028749045.1 of Cupressus sempervirens. Taxonomy (NCBI): domain Eukaryota; kingdom Viridiplantae; phylum Streptophyta; class Pinopsida; order Cupressales; family Cupressaceae; genus Cupressus; species Cupressus sempervirens. The sequence continues at coordinate 350,184,820 of CM053786.1, read as the reverse complement.
TTAAGCATATTCTCACTAACTTCATCTACTATGAACCTTTCACATTTATCAACTTCATAATCATTAAAAACATCTTCTTGGTACCATACCAGCAATACATTCCATTTTGATTTTGAAATCAGATTTTGCATGACTAGTTTTTTATGTATATGAAAAAGTTAAGAGGCATGTGCTTGTGGAACATCAAACATCTGTTGCAATGATGCTTTCTTGTCACACCTTCATGGGTTTGTGGGGACAACAATTTACTTATTTAGTGGATGTTGTCAGATGACAAATGTAGGTATGTTTTAATGATTTTATCTAACTCTACATATAAAGAATTTGGATGGGTTGACTTCAAAATTCATGATTAATTCTTTTGAAATTTTAAATCTATAATAATGATCTTTATCTCAAGCCACAAAGTTTATATCCTTTTTGAATCATGTCATTTCCACTATTCTTTTGCTAGGTCGTGCTCAGGTACAAATAATGTCAGTTACTTAAGGCCATACAACTTCTCTTCAGTTAGTAGAACCCCAAATAAATAGAATATTGAAAGGGTTGGCTATCATTAGTCAAATAGAAGGATGGAGATAAATGTTTGTAGGTCTGAGCATCAACTACTTTAATGAAGTTAATATTGCTTTTTGTATTGATTTTAGCAATTAGTAATTTATTATTTATGACTCTAGCAATGTTTTGGAACTTTCCTTATATTTTTATATGGCACATTACGTTACTATTCAAGGATTCATATTTTGATTATAGGACCTCACTTAACGATATTGTGTAATTTGTATGTTACATCACTATAAGCATTTTATCTAAATCAAACTCATCACTACCCATTTTGATGTGTAGATTAGTATTTTAATCTACCACTATTGCATTTGTAAAACATTTTCTTTTTTGATTCATTATATATTTTTATTTGGATCTTTTATTTTTATGTAATGTTTATTGGTCTAACTATATTTTGTCTTTATTTACATCTTCTAGTCCAGGTTTGATTGAAGGGCTGCTAAATATTTTTGACTCAAAATAATTGGAATGGCACCACTCTAGATTTGATCATCTTAGGTAAATGTACACTCATTATATATTATATATAATATGAAAGATTGATATATGGTTTATTTTGTGTAGTATTGTGCTTTGAATCTATACTATTACTTCAAAAGATTATTTCATGTTCCTAATTGTTGATTTTATAGAATGAGTGAAGTGCAAGTATTGACTTTTTCTTCCATTTCTTCCTTTCTTCCCATCTTTCTATCTTACCTAAGTCAACTATTTTATGAATATTTCATTCAAAAGATTCTTCTTGTTAATTTTTTCTTGGCAAGATTTTGTTTTTTTCTCTATGAAACATCATGCAAACATGTGTGAGGATAAATGTGGACCATTATAAGTTCTTGTAACTAGATAAAACCTTTCTCATTAAATGTAGAAAGACTTCTATCATACATTTTTTCCTAATTTACTTGTTTTGGTAGTTATGTAAAAATCTTTGAGAAATCAAATACCATTTAACTTTAATTCTAGGACTATGCTTTTGTTGTTATCTGTACATTCTCAACACAACTAGTAAGTTGGGATTTCAACATAATTGGTAAGTTGGGATTTCAACACAATTGATAATCATGGTCTACTATCTAGTAAGTTGTGATTTCAACATAACTTGTAAGTTGGGATTTCAACAAAACTAGAAAGGACTTATAATGATCTACTAATAGCTCCAATAACATCTCTATTTCTTTTTGTGATAATAGAACAAGCTAATAAGATGACCAACATGGAGTCTTCTTTGATATATTTTTTAATTTTTGTATGTTATATGAGAATCTCTGGAAATAATTTTTTTGAGATTTTATTGATTAAGAGTTGTATGATAACCAAAGATTTGGGACAAGGATTTGTTTCATGTTGAAGGATTTTCAACACTTTAACTAATTTAGCACAAATGATGAATGGCACATAAATGATCTTGATGATCATTGTAGAAAAGAGTCTTCTTTGCCACTTTAGAATCTCCTTGTTTGACTTTCATGCTACTATAATGTTGGGAAGGCTAAGAAAACTTGGAAGAAACATTTTTAAAAGCAAAGTGGTGAGTTTTTCATTAATAGAAAGTGGACAGAAAGTGAAGAGTGTTGCATGGACAGAAGTAGGAGTGGGTACTTTAAATAAGACAAACCTATAGATAAATTTTAATTAGGAAAATTGGCTTTCTACATGTTTTTTTAATTTGTTAATGTTTATTAAATTTAGTTGTAGGATCAAGACTTTTTTTGCCTCATACTTCTTTTGTAGCCCTCTTCTTATTGATCTCTTCTCTACTTCATTTCTTGTACTTAACTAAAGTCACCAGCTTAGAGTTGAAAGCATAAGAAGTTGAAGAAGATTTTGTAAACATCAAAGATAAAGTTACTAATTTTAACAAATGACTTTCAATCTTTTCTATAAAGGAAAAAAGTCATTCCCAATCTCATATTAGCCATGGTGAGATTTATGTAAGCACAAGGATAACATAGTAGCATGGTCATGTCAAAGACCACACTCCAAAAATCACGAGCCACTTACCAATCATAGAAAACCTTCATCATTTTCCATTTTTATAGGTCAATTAAAAGTGAATAGAATGCAAACATATTCTCCATGATTTGCTTCACATTTCAAGATAGGTAGCACTCTAGAACTTTGGTCCTGACCAAAATAGGTGTATGGATGAGAAATCTAGAAATTTTTGCTTCACTACGAATAAAGACATGTCAATATAAAAATAAATTGATGTCTCTACCCTATACTTTCATAACTACTACTAATATTAATACCAAACTTGTCAAATTTGTTCAAAGGGTACTGATACACTATAGAGTAGTGCTCAAATTTTGTAAGAATGTCATGTTCAAAATTTTGGAAATCTTTTGTCATAAACAACCTAGAATGTCTAGTAATGATGTAATAAATAATCAAAAAAGATCATTCTTGGCAAAATCTTTCAAGAGCTCTTACCATCTCAAATGGAAACCCATCTACATTCTAACACTAAATAATATGACTTCGGATGCACTTAAAAGATAAACTCTAAATCTAGAATTGAATGCAACCTATTTATGTAAGTAACAAACATTACAAAAGAGATAATCTTATTTTAGTGAAGATAGGAACATTAGAGAAGAACACAAATGATTTCTAAAAAATGTAACAGAGCATCCTATAGATTACAAACATTATAACTTATTTGTTTACCATGTCTATTTAGAAACATTATAATGAAATTTTATTAGATTAGTGGATATCCAAGGAAGATCACCATACTTAGAATTGTGCACAAAATCAGCAAATAAAAATAGCCAATCTATTTCATTTCCTTTCTGTAATTTAGAATGAAAAATCTACATGACTGTGTGGGTTACTATGCCATGATTCTAATATTGAAAGGAAAATTGAGCTTTCAATCCCACCATAATACAAACTCTTTTCAACCCTTCACTCAATATGTACTTATAAAAATAAATATATGAAAGAATTTTTATTTTCCATGGTATGGAATTATCATTGCAACTCAAAATACCAGCAATGGCCTCTATATAAAATTTGACTATGGGGGTTGCCAAAATAATTATGAACCTACACACGTAAGAACTTTTCAGGATTTCTTGTTCCTAATATTCATGTAAATTATGTAAGACTTGGTTACCAGACACACTGATGTGACTTACAACTAACAATAATTGACACGCGACTCTATAAATTAGGTGACAAAGTCTTGTGTATGACATGTAGTAGGCTCATGTGTAGCCAATATAGTAAAAATGGTAATAAAAATGACCCAAACCTCTACAGGTGTTTGTACCTTCATTATTGCCTTGTAGTGTTCACTAGAGCTTCTAACAATCTAAATATTTGTGCCCTATCTTCCATTTATATGTGTGATGTATGAATCAACCATCTATAATCCCAATTAGACATCGTCAAAATAATTCTATTAATATTTTAGATAATAAATATGCAAGTTATACATAACATGATTTGAAAATAGAGTCATGTGACAAATTATGACACTTTGATTGGCTGAATGGAAAAATGATTAATCACTACTGGTATCTCTAATATGTTCTTATTGAAAAAATAACACAAAACAACTGGTAAGTCCTTTGACAGAAATGGTAACTTTGACACTTTAGGTTTGATAATCTGCCTTCTCTTTCATAGAAATTTGTGAAGCATTTGGTTTGGGTAGTAGGAATATGCTAGTCTTCATTTTTTACAATAAAATGATAAAAATTATGCAAACTTGTTGATGTAGTAAGGGTTTTGACTTCATATGACTATTATTAGCCTGATATACAGTGAGACTATTTGAATTTTTTATTAAAAAACTCTAGCTGTTGTTGAAATTTTGATAAGGCCTAACATTGATGGTATGACAAACCTGTCAAAACATCCCTGGTTGTCATTGATATCTTAATGAGGTTTGATGTTGATGCTATGAAAAACCCTTCGAATCATCTCTAGTTGTCGTCAATATTTTGAAGAGGCCTAATGTTGATGGTATGACAAACTTTTCTAAAAAACTCTGGTTGTTGATGCTATTTTCATGTAACCTATTGTTAATAGTATGCCATACTCATTTATACAACTGTAGGTAGTGTCAATATTTTGATGTTTCAAACTAGTTTTATGATGCCACCATGTGACATAGATGGGGATGATTTTCAAAGGAGTGGTCAGTCGATAAATTGCCAGCCATGGAGTTTGTCAAAAAATTTATGAAATTCTAGTGACGTTGTTTTTTGACATTTAAGCATCAAACTTTTGACTACCTTGCATTGAAAAATAGGTCCAAATTTACTAGTGTCTCCACTCAAATTATTATATTTCCTTCCTTCCCTTCTGAATTAGAGTCACACATTAGTGTGCTTTACTAGTTGTACTACTCTACCAGTTAGATCACTTTTCTTTTATTCCCATAAATGGTAACACAATTAATGACTAAGTCTACCGGTCTTCTTACTATTTAGTCTTCAATACTTTAGGCCAACAATCTCCCCCTTTGGCATTGATGGCAATGCTTAGTCATTTCGGCACTTCTTCCATTTTCTTCCTACATTGTCTCCCCCTAAATAGTAAATTTTCATGCTTGATCTTTTATGGCCCATGTCCATATTCTTTTTCTCAACTTCTCCCTCTTTGACAAAAATTCCAAGGGTGACCATCTTTCCTTTTCTATTTCTTTCTTGAATGCCCCCCCTATGGACTAGTTCCATTTTCTCACCAATCCAATTTTGAGCTTGTTGTATTTCATGATCATGGATTGATGCCCTTCTGGATTTTCTTAGTTCAAGGTAGATAGAGGTAAGAATCCTAATCTTTCTCCTACATATTCAAAAGTATCTTTTTGAAGAGGTTTAGTGAATATATTTTCTAATTGTTCCTTAGTTGGTATATATTCCAACGTAGCCTCTTTTTCTTGCACTTGTTCCCTCATAAAATGGTACTTGATGGATATATTCTTGGTCTTCGAGTGCATTACCATATTTTTGTATATGTTGATAACATTTGTATTGTCACAGTTGATCACTACTGGTTGGTTCATTTTCTCTTGAATTTCTTCAAGAAATTGTTTGATCCAAACAACTTGAGTGTAGTTCATAGTTGTAGTAACATATTCTTCTTCTATAGTTGACTGTGAAAGGAAGAATGCACCTTAGTTCTTCTCTCCATATCATCTATGTTTCCTACCTAATTAGAATTTGCAAAGAAACTAAACCTAAAGTTACCTTTTTGAGGGTATCAAATTCCACATTCTTCAATACCATTTAGATACCTAAAGACTCTCTTTATAGCTACCATGCTTGATTCCTTTGGATTTGCCAAGAATCTGGCTACTAACCCAACTACTTGTACTATGTCCAGTCTACTATGTACCACATACTGTGGTTTTCCAATCATTGATTGATAAGGTTTCTCATTCACTTCAAGGGCTTCATCCACTTTTGATAATTTTTATATGGCTTCCATTGGAGTGCTTATAAGTCTTGCATTTTCCATGCCAAATGTTTTAAGTATTTATTTGAAATATTTGGTCTGTCATATAAAAAGACCTCCTTTTAGCTGGGATACTTGAAGTTTGATGAGGAATTTGATTTCTTTAATTATTGACATTTCAAAGTCCTTCACTACTTCTCCAAGACCAACACTCAACTTTTCGTCTTCACCAAAGATGATATCATCCATGAAGACCTATGCAAATAGGCAACTTGTTCTTGCAAATAGATTACAATTATCACTTGTTCTTGCAAACCTAATATTTATTAAGTACATGTTTAATCTCTCACACCATGCTCTTGCTTCCTATTTTAGTCCATAGAGAGATTTCCTTAGCCTACACACCTAGTTCTTTTCTTATTCATTCAAGAATTCCCCAGGTCACTTGATTTAGACCTCCTCTTTTAGAACTCCATTCATGAATGTAGAATTCACATCCATCTAATATACCTTGAAGTTTTTTTGTACTAAAAATGCTAAGAGTATCCTAACTCCTTCCAGTCCTACATGTGGTATAAAGGTTTCTCCATACTATATGCCTTTTTCTTCTACATAATTCTTGTAGATAAGTTTGGCCTTATTTCTAACCACATCTCCATCTTGATTTCATTTTGTTTTGAAATAACCACTTTGTCTTGATGACGTTCTTGTCATTTGATCAAGCTACTAAGGTCCATTTATTTTTTCTTTTACTTTGTGATCAATCTCTTCTTCCATGGCCTTCCTCCAATATTCATCCTTCAAGGCCTCTTTTGTGGCCTTGGGTTCCATATGTGAGAGTATTGTCTCTCTCTCACCTTTCTCCTAGTGATCACAACAATATCCTTGTTTGCAATGTTCTAATATCTTGAGTGGTGTATTCTTATGGTTTTTTTCTAACACTAATTTACCTTCTAGTGCATCCGCTATTTATTTCTCTAATCTAGCTTCTTCCATTTGAGGTGGTATAAATTCTTGTGCAAGTTCTACCTTAGCAAGTAGTCTCTCCATTATGTTATTTAGTGGGATGTACTCAAATTTTTTATAGTCTTTTGGTTCCCTTCTATTGTCTTCCTTATTTTTCTACGAGAGTTCATCCATCTTAACATTGATAGATTCCATAATTTTGTTTGCTCAAAGATTCAAACATTAGTAATCTTTGCTCTTGGTAGAGTATCTCAAAAATATACCTTCATTTCTCTTATGTTCAAACTTCCCTAGGTATTCATCCCTCTTGATATATCACCTACTTCTGAACACTTTGAAGTAGTTGATAAATGGTGTGTTCCCAAACCACAATTTGTAAGGAGTCTTCTTTGTCCCTATTTTTACTTGTACCTAGTTTGAGGTGTACACTGTTGTAATTAGAGCTTCTCTTGAGTAGATCTGTGTAACATTATTTTCAATAAATAATGTTCTAACAGAATCTATGATTATTTTCTTCTTTTTGTGACATTCTTGGAGGTGATATTTTTGATCCGATTCCATGCTCCTCACAATAGCTTTCCAATTCTTGTGAAGTGAAATCACCTCCCTAATATGATCTCAACCATTTTAATACTCTATTGATCTCCCTTTATACCTTTTCCTTATACACTTTAAACAAGTGAAAAGCTTCTAATTTTTCTTTTAGATAAATAGTCGACATCATTTTAGAAAACTCATTGATGAACAACATAAAGTATTTGTCTCAAGATACACTTTTGTCCTCATAGGACCACACAAGTCAGCATACACTTGATTTAATACATGTCCTAAAGAAAATTACTTTCTTGAAAAGCTAAAACTTGCCAACTTTCCTAGCTGACAATCCTTACACATCACACTATTAGGTTTATTTATTTGAGGTAAACCCCTTACATAATTCTTCTTTCCTAATTTGATAGTGCTTTCAAAGTTAACATGACACCAACTCCTATTCCATAACTAGTTGTTATCACTGCTATCTATCATATATGCATTATCAAAAATATTGAGATAAATGAGATTACCTCTTCTTTTCTCTCTTATGGGCAATAGCTTTCCTGTCTAGTTCAATATTTTGCAAGTCACTTTTTTGAACTCAAACTTGTAGCCTTTGCATATTAGTTGAGACATTTTCAATAGGTTTTATTTCAATCCTTTCAATAAATACATGTCCTCATGGGTAGTAGTCTAATTCAAGGATATGATACCTTGTCCTATCATTGTGCATGGTGATTTTTTTCCAAGCTTCACCATACTACTATCGTAACCTTCAACCTTATGAAGCTTTCTCCTATCACCTAAAATGTGGTGTGAGAAAATATTATCTATTATCTTCTTCTTGTCAATACTAGTACTTTTTATTAGTGCTCTCTCTACCCTTTCTCGTATGATGACAACAAAGTATGTTGCATCCTCATGCTCATCCTCATCACTAGTTGACTCTTCATCAGTCATACCTTCTTGAAAAATGTACTATCACTAATTTTTTTCTTTCATATTGGACCACTTCTTGCTAGAACCTTTCTAGCTGTTATTTTTTCCCAATCATTGGTCTAATTTGCGATTGGCTCTAGACATCTAGCTACGTAGTGTTCTTTTAGTTCAGCCTCTTCTACATATAGACTCTCTAACTCTTTCCTCAATTTGCATGAGTTTCATTCTCCTTTCTTCTTTTGTATTGCACTTGGCATAGTTCTCTTTTAAATATCTTGATCTTTACCTTTAGCTATGAGGTTCTTTTTACTCGAGGACCTAGGCTTTGATACCAATTGTTGATCCCAACTACAAGTCAATGTACTACTATGGGGGAGGGTGAATAAGTATACTTACCAATTTCTAATTTTCACCTCAGATATTATTTCTCTTCTATACATAGTTAGTGCAGATAATAATATAACTAGTCTGAATCAAGCAAAAATACATTAGATGAAAATATCAACACATAACATGGTATTTAAATCTCGTGGAAACCTAGTTAGGGTAAAAACCATTATGTATGAGTTGATCCTCACAAGTTTTTACTCTTTTGAAGTGTGTCTGGTCAAGAGCTTATCCTTGTTAAAATATTATAAAGACATTATATGGTATCACCCTATTAGGAGATTTTGATAAGATGTATTAGGTTCTTTCTCTATTAGGAGAAGCCTAGTTAGAGGACTAGGAAACACAACTTATTGTGTCACCCTGTGAAGGGATTTATATGAAGAACATGTTAAGGTCCAACCTTGATGGGACATTTTGTTGCAAAGGTAAGTAAAGAACAATGAAAATGATCTAATGGTTTTGGCTACTAAACTTAGCTTGGTATAGATCCTAGTTTCTCTCTCTTGACCAATATGCTATTTTACTTTTCCTTCTCAGGGCTTTACATATTTAGTCTCTGATCACTTGTGTACTTTATTCACTTTGGGTACATGATACTCTTTGTGATATTGAGGCTTGATGTCCTTTTCTTAGCACACCAATAACCTTGAAGGATTGATCTCTCCTTGATCACTCTTCCTTTCTTTATGAGATTCCACTTTACTTTTCCTCTTCCAACTCTCACGCTAATTTCGTGGCAATCTAACCTTCTCTACTTCAAATTTATTTTATTTTATATCTTTCTTCTTACATTTCTTGGAAGATTTTTCCTAATATTTCAAAATTTGAATTCACTTCCTATTACAAACTCAGCTTCCTATTGTAGTGGTGTGCTTCTCTTGTTAGGTTATGGCATGTTTGTACAAGAATAATGAGTGCCATGTGTCTTTGGTGACTCACATCTGTAGGAAAAAATTTAAATTTGAATTCTTTCAATTGTTCCTTGATCCTTTTTTCCATCACCATTAATTGTGATGTTGATACACTCTTTTCCTTCTTTATGATCAGGCAGTCACAAGTGTCCTACTCATACACTTTATGCTAAGTCATCTTGTTACTCTATTTGTTGTTCCTATACTTCCTCCTTCTAATTGTGTGGTCTTCACTTTACACACTTGGCATTCTATGTCTATGTGTATTGACTTCTTCATTGCCTCCACTAGGCTTGTCATCTTTCCTTCCTTCCCTTTTGAATTAGGCTCGAACATTAGTTTTCCTTAGCAATTGTACCACTCTACTAGTTATATTATTTTTCTTGTGTTGCAAAAATAAAAACACCATTGATGGCTAAGTCTACAGGTCTTCTTACCAATTAGTAATCAATACTTTAGGAAAAAAATTATTTGTGACAAGTATTCTAGTTACAATTGACTCTACTCGTGAGGAAAAAGAATAACAAAAAGATATGTTCGTGGATAATATGATAAGTAATGAATAAATGCACAAGACACAATGATATAGGATAGTAATGAAGGTGAGAAGATTGGTGAAAATGAATAAGATAAGGAGAAGAAAGAAAATGAAAAGGATGATGTAATCATACAAAAAAGTTAGATTTATAATCAATGAAGGTAAGCCTTCATCAATCATACTTGATGCTAGTACACAAGGTGAAATTCCATGTGTCACACCTTTAGAATATGTTAGAATAGCACATGGACATATCACAGGGTCAACAAAGGTAAAAGAAAAGGTTTTTAAGCATTTTCCATTCACACCTTCTACTTCAATATAGTCATTTTTGGTAAGAAATATAGGTTGTGATATAATAATCATGCATAAATAATTTTTAGATGAATATAAATTATTGAATATATCTCTTATGGTATTTGTAAAAGAAAAAGAAACAACATAAAGGAAACTTGAGAATCACACAAAGATATTGGGTCAAGCATTAGACAGATTTTAAAGATCTTACTCAGAAAACTTGTGAAGGAAATGATATATCTGAGAATATAAAAATTGTAATTGAAACTTTCTATGTACATTATATTTTTCTTGTAGAATTTCCTAAGGCCAAAAAAGAACATGACTATGTTGTAGAATAGTTTCACAAGGTATTTGCCAACATATAAGATGATGTTAAAATAATCGATGAATGTATCAAGGAGATTAGTGAGTTTGTAACTAAAGGGAAATAACTGTACTTAGTCAATATAAATTCAATATAATATGTTGAGGATGTTAGAAAAGGAATCAAAGAGAAAGAAAAAAAGTTAGCAGAATTTGTAGGAGAATTTTCTAAGCTAGAACAAAGTGTCATAGGCATGGGTAAGTCTATAAGTAAAGTGTTTGATATAATAAGTGTTATACAGAAGGAAATGGACATATTTTTGAACATATTTTCCTTACTCTAAAGTTTACTATCATCTAAATTTGAACTAGTGCAAAAAGAATTGGAACTACTAGAGTCTTTAAATAAGACATATGAGGTTTCTAGGCCTACATATTCTCATGGAGTAGATATTGCAACCTATGCAATCTATAAAATAAGTCAAGTTACAAAGAATACAAAGAAGGCATGGGACATAAAAATTTCTACCTTGAAAATGATTTTTTTTTTTGACATCCTAAGGTTCATATAGATTTTTTTGGGAGTGAACTTTTTTTTTACATGTACATAATATATAGTAGTCTCACCTTTTCCATTGATGTCAAAGGAGGAGTATAGGTCAATGATTAATACTAGTACAATAGAAGTATAAATATAGCAAAAAGACAAAGTACAACATGATCAAGAATATAAAGCTAGTTTTGTGAAATTATTGGCTAAGGATTTGATAAGGAATTTTTAAAAAAGTTTTAGTAATTTGGTACTTAATCAAATTCTCAATAAGTATTTTCATTAATGCCAAAGTCTAAGAGATTGTTGTAAAATAATGAGTTATGAAGGCATGGACATTTTCATTTCTAGAAACACTATTAGATGAAAATGTTTCTTCACCTTATACTTAGTTTTGGTTTTGATTTGATATTAAAAATTGCCAAAGTACAGTTCAGGAAAACTCTTAGTAGATGCAATATTTTGATGAGAAAGATTAGATAGATAAGTAGTATACAAAAAAGTTTTAGATAATTATAGAATGGAGTTTATATTTGATGATAGTATGATGACATTGTTTATTATGCCAGTTAGCATATATTTTGGTTGGTAAATATGAAGATAGACCTATATCACACTGTTTATGATAAGAGGAAAAGATCAGGCATTTTGGCCTAAGGAATTGAATTCTGTTTTAAAATAAATTATTTGGAAATTTCAGAATGAAATCCTATATGTTAATCCTTAGTTAGAAAGTCTTGATAAATATTTTTCCAGGAGTGATCACATGTTTGATCATCAAGGCCAATTGGACAATATGATTGAAAGAGTATATAATAACGACACTATGATGGTGCTAATGAAGTATTTTATTGGTAATAACATGTTATGAGAAATTTATGTATGATGCTATGATTATAATTTGGTGGTAAGATACAATCACTTATTGCATATGAAGAGTTAGATTTGAGATATACAGAGGCCTAATTAGATATAGAAGATATCACTATAGTCATTATGGTATTGCATTGATAAGTTAGTATAATGATCTAATATCTTTGAAAAGTAGTGAGCTCCATTGTAAAATAAATCCTAATAGGGTGTAGACATTTAAAAATTTATAGTCATCTCATAAGGACTAATGTACTAAATGTATGAAATAACTCATAATGAAGTCAACTCTCCTAATAGAGAACTTTCATATTAGTGCATTATTGTAGGTTCAATCCCATTAAGATTTTCCCTTGGCTAGGGACTCCTAAATAAAAAATCGTGATGTTATGATTTTTTCTATTATGTTTGGATTTATTTTAATTTTATTCATTTTTGTATCTATATAGATACATTTTGAAATAGATAGTTGGAGTAAAAGTGTTGCAATATTGATTCACCACTTTTCCGTTTCTAATGAAAATGATATCCTAATATCTAAGAAATTAAAGCTTCTCCTAATCATCTCATTTCTTATACTAGTATTCTCTTGAGGTGTGACTTGTACAAAATTTAAAAAATACAACTTTGAAAATGACCTTGATCATTGAAACACCTTTCTTGTCCAATCTAGTAGTTATCTCTCCTAGAGTTATGAATTGTTACTATCATTTTTTGTAGTAGCTTATTATTTCCTTGGCTAAAATTGTTTGTTAGTGGAATGTATATGATATGGTCCTAGAAAATCCTAAAATCAATGCTATGTTTAATCAATTTTACCTATGATCCTTTTTACTTGATGATTAAAGTTAAAATTTCACCTTATCTAATTTTGTGGTTATAGATATTCAATAAATAAATAATTATGAACTTCCCTTTAATGATAGTGATAATTTATCTTGACCATCACTTTTTTCTCTTTGTATTAGCATGATTTTTTTTCTTGCACAATTAATCAATACTTTTTAGTATTTCAAAAAGATATTCTTCAAACGATGGTATTATTTTTTAAGATTGAATAATTAATATGAAATTAACATCTTTGATAGATCTCCTTTAGACAATTTTAAATGACTCTAATTATTTGTAAATTACACTAATGAATTCAATCTATCAATTATTCCTAAGATTCTAATGATTAATTTTAAGTTAAATGTCTCTTAATATTTTTAAAAAGTTTGTCTAGCAAAGAAAAAAGATGCAAAATCATAATTTTAAAATAAATTAGACAATTATTTCTAGGGCATATATCACATGTTTCAAGGTTTATTTATTGTCAATATCAATTTTGATATCTCTATTTTAAAATGATGCAAATCACTCTTTCAAAGATAATATATTATTAAAAAGACTTATTTATTTATTTATTCAATCAACATGGAAGGGGATTTTATTCCTTATAGGAATAAAATTTTAAAACCCCTCACACAACAACCCACACTTCTTGCAACAAGAGTTAGAAGAACAAAACCCTTGTAGGTGGATTTTGAAAAATTTAGTCAATAACTTAAAATAGTAAGGCCTTGTTACTAGATGTACAATATTGGTCTGAGATCTATTAAAATCCATTATTAAAGTACGAATATTCAAACTAGAAAATTTACTAATATAGAAATGGTAAAAATACTAAACTATCCATAGATTCTATAACAAATTTATTACTAGATAGGTTGTGAATTAATGGATTTAAACATTAAACAAATAGCTGCATACTTTTTTTAGGAATATTAAATATTGAGCTACTAAAATGAGTAATGGGCCTTCAAGCATTAGAACAAAGTAACAAAGAAGCTAATAGCCTCAAAGAGCTTCTTCAACCAAAAAAATTGTTATTGGTAATCAACTCCCAATTCCTTGAGAATTGGTTCAATTTTATATTAATTAGTCTTTGTTCTAGTAATACTCTGTGTCATCTTCTTATTGTTTCTATTTATCATGCTAACAATTTTTTGACTTTCTTTTTACTTTTACCAAACACTAGGACATGTTAGTCTTCCTCATAACAACATCCATTATGTTTCACAATAGGTTAATAGTATTAAAATTTTACTTTTTTCTATTACTTAGAAAATCAATATTATTCTCCACCTCCTCTACTTATATATGCAAATAAGAAAAATTGGATTTGAATTTTCAAATTCATCTTGTTCATTTCACCAAGGTTAGGCTTGTAGGGGTTCATCATTCAAAATATCCCCTAAATTTTGAATAAGTGAGGAACATCTATTATCAAGAGGATTGATGAACTCTTCAAGGATAACTATGAGATCAATAAACCACACCCCATATCCTCATCATCTAATCCAACCTCTTTATCTTTGTAGTTATCATCTTCTAAATTATCAAAATAATCACCCCCTTCAAGTTCAAACACTTAATAAGTCTCCTAGACATTTCCTACCACAATTCTCTTACCTTTTATTTCTTTATTGAGAAGATTATCTGACCACCTCCTACTAGAACTAATCTCTTGGTGGGAATATTCATTCTTCAAATATTCAATAATACCATCCACTTGGTCATCGATATTCATTGCCAGCTTTTCACTTTTTAACCGTTTCCTAAAAATTCTAGTTTTAGAAGGGTAGGGTTTGTAACTAGCACCCTTCTATTTTTTTAAGGTAGCTTTGAGTAGTTTAGATTTAAGTGTCACTTTAACCTTAGATGGTTTAAATATATTGTCTTAGATAATCTTAAAGAAAATAAAGAATGTTGTTTGCATAAAAGTACCAATTATTGATATTATTTTTTCTTGTCATTTATATCTCTCTTAACTCTCAGTAGTCAATAGTTCTTACACTATAAAATCGTAAATTAGAAGTTATATTTTAATTTTTTATAACTTATTAAGCACCTTCTAATTAATAATAGCCTTTTCTATTAAACGATGCAATTTTCAAAAAAAATTAATGACCTATGTTTTATGAGCAATCCTTTATAATACTTTATCTTCCATGAGAACAAATAAAACAGTAGCCAATATTTACAATTCCTATGTGGATATTATCCTTGCATTCATTTTCTTCATAAATATTTTTTAGTAAACTACTCTTAAATATATTTTATTTGAAAACTACATAATTGAATCCCATTAGTAATATCATAATTCTACTTACTATAATTTTTCTTGTTCCTAATTATCAATTTTATATTTCATCCACTATAAAATTATTTTATTTAACATTTTGATTATTAAAATTCCATGTGATGACAATCTCCATGATACTACATCTCTTGGTATAACTACCTTAAAAGTAAATTTAATTAATATATTTTTTTAAATTTATATATTTTTCACAATCACAAACTCAAATTTTTTTTGGTATGATATTTCCCAAGAGCACTGTAAAGATTAGATTAATGTCCGGGCCAGCTGTAATCAAGCCAAATGTTACATCAACTCTCTCAAGATGGATGAAGCTTCATGGACGTAATTCCTTACACAAAATTGGGTTATACGGTTTATACCACATTTATATTTATCTCATTATTACGCCGAGAGGCATTCTATACAATGGCAGCACAAATGCCCAGCACAGGAATATGCCAAGATTCCTTGTCAATAAAAAAGATTTGGGAGCAGTTACAAACTTCCAAATTAAATATTAAAAAATAATTCCTAAAATAATAGCTGGTCAAAATAATAGGAAGCCAAATGGAGGCCGAAATAATAGGCCTGAAAAAGTAGGGCCCCAAAATGTAGGACCCGAAAAAATAGGCCTCGAAAAAATAGGGGCGAAATAATTTCAATATGATTTTTTTTTTTGTTAAATATAATTTTGCATGCACATTCATGGTTATTTTTTGCGGGGAGTGGGGGAATTTGAAACAAATTCATGGAATGTGAAGAGACGTCTATTGGGGGATATGAGGAGCCTCTTAGAAGTTATAAAACCAAGGCTCCTAATTTCATTTTCATTTTATGTTTTTGCGGGAGGGAAGAGGTGGAGGTTATTGGAGGATTAGATTGGAGTTTTTGAATAGGAGTAAATTGAAGTTTCGGAGTAACATTTTTGTAGGTGAGATTTCTATTTTTTATTTACATTTTCATTTAGATTTAGATGTAGATGTAAATTGAAATTCAAAATTAGTTATAATATTCTACTTTGATTTAGATTTCAATTTTAATTAATTTCAATTTGGTTGGCTCTCCTCCACAACAAACCCTGTATTATGTATTTAATGGGTGCATTGGAATGCAGATTATCAGCCTAATGGCCAATCTCCAGTTTCCTCCACAAGCAAACCAATCTCTGGAAAGATCCCTCTTCCGAACCGAAAGGATCTGGCAGATTTCTCTCCTCCCCGGCCTCTGAAAACAAAGGAAATTCCCAATATAGTTGCTAATTTTTGAAATGCTACCAGGAATGCAATAGATGCAGGTATGTTTTTTTATTCTGATCTATCTTGGTTTGAAGAAGAGAATGTTCCTTTTGTTGACATAATCGGTCCTTTTACGAACAGGGTTTGACGATGTTGAGATCCATGGGGCGCATGGGTACCTTGTGGACCAGTTCATGAAGGACATCGTGAATGATCGAATAGATGGCTATGGCAGAACATTGGAGAATTGTTGCAGATTTGCACTTGAAGTTGTGGAAGCAGTGGTGGATGAAATCGGAGCAGAGCATGTGGGAATTCAGCTTTCTCCATTTTTGGATCATGCAGAAGCGTATGACTCAAATCCAGAGGCACTGGGACTTCACATGGCGGAGGCTCTGGATAAATATAAGATATTGTACGCTCATTTCTTTGAGCCCAGGATTGATAATTCGCAGATGATGATAGCGAGTGAAAAGAGCCTAATTCCCATAAGAACAACATTCAAGGGGACATTTTTGGCTACAGGGGGTTATGATCAGGATGATGGTAATGAAACTATTTCTAGTGGCAAGGCAGATTTGATTGCTTATGGCCGACTGTTCTTGGAAAATTTGGATTTGCCGAAAAGATTTGAGGTGAATGCGCCCCTCAATAAATACCACAGAGAAACATTCTATACTTCTGATCCTGTTGTTGGATACACAGATTATCTATTCCTCGAATCTTGAGTGCTTTTGATATGTCCAATGTAATCATACCTTCTCCAGATATTTGCAAGCCAGAGTTCTCATTCAATTTTCAGACAATTTATCTTGTGTTAGAGATCAATCGATTTTCAATACCATGAAATATGATAAGTCAATATTGGCAAACTTTTTTAAAGAGGAAGATTCATTTGTGTTGACCATTTTTGTCTTCTAAATTTAAATTTAAATTAGGGTTCATTGAAATATCCGAGAAAACATAGATGGTATATCTGAACTTTAAATATTGAATATAAAATTTATTATTCATTGTGATTTAGGGATGTATTTAAAGTATGAAAATACTTTCATATTAGCCATTTTTATACCTTTGAACTGTATAGATGGGCTAAAAAAATTGTAAGAACAAATGAATTGATAGGGTAAATTTTTAGAGAACTATCAATATGACAAATAAATTTATTATTAAACTATCAAAATTTGTTATTAAACTCTCAATATTTGTTATTGTTATAGGCAACTTAGTATTTTATTTAATATACATAAATGTGATTTCATAATATGTATAATATATATATGTATGATAAATATATAATATTAATATGTTTCTTTTTCTTTTTTTCCCTTTATGTTTATATATGTTTCTATTTTGTATTTGATGATTGTATATTTATATTAATTTAGAAACTTGTTGAAATAGAATATAGTAAATTTAAAAATTTGTTTTTAGTAATTTACAATATTAGATATATATTTTTATATATAATTATATTATTTAAAAATCTCTTAAAGTAAATATATGAACTTAGAAACTTGCTTCTTTTATTTGAAACTTTTGTATAGATTACTAATTATAATTATAAGTCCTTCATAGAGAATTTTACATAGATGACTAATTTATATAATAATTGTCTAAAATATAAAATATTTAAATTTAAAATGATCTATTAAATTATTTTTAAATTAAAAAAATTGAAAATCAACTTTTTTTTTTAAACGTAAAATGAAAGGTATGAAAAAAAAATCTACCAGTCATAAAAAAATATATGGAGCAGCCGTCAAATTCCAAGCCTGCTTAGGAGTGCCAAATTCACCAAGGTTGATGTAATCTAAGGTTTTGGCTATGGAGGGTCAAAATGCACCTGCATAATCAATTTGTGTGTATTTTTTTAGAAATTAAAATTCATAAAATTGTTATATGCAAATTTTAAATTAATTAATAAAAGTGCATTTTGGTCCTTGTATAGAGAGTGTCGTAATCTAATAGGGAGAGTTTCGAAGTTGATAATTGGCATTAAAAAGTGTATATTGCAACAAGTGTTACATAACGACTTGTATTTGTGTAAGTTATAGTAGTTTAATTAGATATAAAATAGATATAAAAATCTAATAGTTGGGTTAAATTAATATAAAATAGATATAAAATTAAACCTAAGGGTTAAATTAAAATTGAAAATCTTAGGGCTAATATTAATATATCTATTTTATATCTAATATATATCTATTTTATATCTAATATATATATTAATTTTAATTAGATATAAAATAGATATAAAAATCTAATAGTTTGCCTCAAGATCCTTGACCCATTTTAAGGGTTATAATTTAAGGTGATCCATTCCATGTGCAAGCCATCTTTTATACACACTTTCAAGCATGCAAGTCATCATTTTATGTATGTAAAAAATTAAAAGAATTCTATATACATCTAGATTTTTTGAAAAGAATTCTATTTACATCTAGATATTTTGATTGAAATAACCATAATGTAAATAAAAAATATAAAATAGAAATGTTAATATATGTATGTAGAAAAAATTAGAAAGATTGCATGCATCTAAAAAAATTCTATTTACATCTAGATTTTTTTAGAATGGAAAAAAATCGATAATAGAAATATCAGTTGCATGTTTGTAGAAATAAATTAGAAAAACATTTATCTAGAAATTAAAAAGATTCTATATGTGTCTAATTTTTAGATTTTACTTTATTCTAAACTAATTATTGATGGATATATATTTTAAAAATATTTAAGTAGTTTAAAGTTTAGATTTTAATTAATTTGTATGCAAATAGGAAAAAAGAATAAATATTTTATATATATGTAGATTAATTTCTAATTTTAAAATTTACAAGTAAATGAGTACTTTATTCATTTAAAGTAAACAAGTTTTTAAGTAGTATATTTTTATTTTAGAAATATATTAATCATAATGTTCATTTATTATTACTTATTTAATATACTTACTCTCAAATCTAAGACAATAGAAATGATATTTTATTAACTTTGAAATAGGGAAGTGTTAAGCAAGTTCGTTTACAAAAATACCAAAAATATATTTGATCTTTGATAAAATTGGAGTTAATATTAGAAATATAAATATGATCATTAATAATTAAGCTAAATTCAGTTCAAAACAATAATATTGTTTAAATTTAAATAAAATAAGCCATGTTTACTTTGAAACATCAAACAACTAATTAACTAATACAATAATTAAAATAAATGAATCTATTATGAAATAGAAAAATATTTTTGAAGTATAATTTCTTTGTTTTTCAATCAATATGAGTTTTTTTTTTCTACTTGAAAAGATAAACCATCCTAATTGTCATCCTTAGTTAACCCTAACAACAACCCCTACCTTAGCCCTAGCCCCAACAAAGATGTACAATCTAACTATAATCCAACATTAAACTATAATTATAGCACTAAAACATATCCCTATTGATATTCTAAACTCTAATCATAATGAAAATCTTAGCCCAAACCATAATCTAAACCAAAAACCTACACACTAATATTGGTTATAGTCCTAACCCTAAAATCTAACCCTTAACCATAATGTAAAAACAAACTCCAGAATATTGATCAAAATCCTAAACCTAACTATAGGGATAACCATGATATTAAACTCTAAATCCAGTCCCAAGGTCCTAATCATGGTGTAAACCTATAACTTAACTCTTAAAAAATTTACTAATCCCTGATCCTAATCACATTCCCAACTTTAAACTTGAACCATAAACCATAGTTGTAACCATAATCATAAACTTAAACAAAACCCTAACCCTAAAGGTACAATCATAAAATTAATCATAGCTTAGACCCTAATCCTAGCACAAACCACAATCATGACCAAATATAAATCTTCACCTTACCCCTAATCATAATTTCAATGTTAACCCTAACATTAGTTTCAATCCTACCATGATATGAACCCTAATATAGACTTCACCTTGATCCTCACCCTAATCTTAAGTCTAATTAAACCCTGACTAAAACCTAATCTAAATGATATATCTAACTATAATCCTAACTGTAACTATCATACAACCCAATGCTAACCCTCATGTATATTTAATCCCTAATCTTAACTCTAAATATTCTATAAACTCTAGAATTGACCTTGATTCTAACCATAACCCTAAGATCTAAATTGCAACCATAGCACGAAAGGTGGGGACCCCCGCTACCTGGCACAATTCTGTGTCTTCGAGCCTCAAAAAAGCACTACAAAGTGAGGAAATGTTAGAAAGGTGACATGTGGTAGCATGACACAATTTTGGGCTTTAGAGCGTTGAAGAAACAATGCAGCGTGAGGAGGCGCTAGAATGGAGATTCATGGAAAGAAGAGGAAAGACTTTCATGTCGTTCGCAGAAAACTACGAAAAGAGATAACATGATGTGTTAACCTCCCACAAAAAATGCAAGGTTGACCACAAGAGGGAATTTGGTTTCCCCAAAAATGAATGATGGTCATCGATGAAGGTCTTCCTCTCGAAATAGACGGCATAGATGCATCGTGAATCCTCACCAATGAAGGATTAAGTCACAACCGTCAATGTAGATTCTCCCCTCAAAAAGGATGACTGAGATGCAAGGAGGAAACTCCTCCCAATGAAGGATTAAGTCACATTCATCGATCAAGATTGGCTTTATTTCCAATGGATGACTAAGATGTAGTGAAGAGATTCCCCCCAACAAACGAAGCAGATAGCACAAAAGATGTGAACCACCTCCATGTGGCACAATTTTGGATCTCAAAGACTCATGAAAGCATTGTGGAGTGAGGAAATGTTGGAAATGCAATGTGTGGTAGCATAATGCAATTCTAGGCTTTAGAGAATTGAAGAAACAATGTAGCATGACGATGCATCAGAATGGAGATGCATGGCAGCATCTTGTGCAATTCTAGGCTTTAGAGTGTTTCAAAGACACTAGCGTATAAAGAAACATTAGAATGGGAATGCATGGCAACATCTTGCACTTTTGGGAAGATGGGAAGATAGCTCGTGAAGAAATAAGAGTTATCGAATCTCGCAGCATGAATCAACCTGACCAAAAAAAAATGATCCAGCGTGGTCAATGAAGAAACCGAGCCAACACAAAATGTTAGCTGCCAGCTTTAGCGATGTTAACCCTCTGCAAAGAACCTATCCCATTTAAGGTCTCTCAGATCAGACATCAGTGATGGGTTGAATAGGGGGAAAAACTAGCACACAATACCCTCCTAAATGAAATTCTAAATGTAACACTAATAACCATGGTCCTACTTCTTTCCCTAACCTTATCCATGAGCGTGGGAATATACATATTATTATATAGGGCACCTTATATATTAATAAATATAATCTAAAATCCCAACCCTTACTCCCCTCCTAACTATAACTGTGACCATAAGAAAACTTTTAAATTTCGCCCTTCCTCTAACTCTAACCCTAACCCTAACCCTAACTATAACTGTAACCCTATCCCTAGCACTAACTGTAACCCTGAATCTAACTCTACCATAATTGGACTTTAACCCTAACTATAACTGTAGCCCTAAACCTAACTCTAACCTTAACCATAACCATAACCATAACCCAAAACCTAACCCTAATCGTAGCTAGAATTCTAATACTCTGTCTACCCCTAACTCAAACTATAGCCCTAACTATAACTCAAACTCTAACCCTAACTCATATTCTAACCCTAAACCTAACCCTAACCTTGACCCTAAACCTAACCTTAACCCTAAGCCTAAGCCTAACCCTTTGTCTACCCCTATCTCTAACCCTAACCCTAACCCTAACCCTAACCCTACAGCTAACTCTAACCCTAAATCTAACTCTTGCTGTAAATCTAACTCTA
Source organism: Cupressus sempervirens (assembly GCA_028749045.1). Classification (NCBI taxonomy): domain Eukaryota; kingdom Viridiplantae; phylum Streptophyta; class Pinopsida; order Cupressales; family Cupressaceae; genus Cupressus; species Cupressus sempervirens. The sequence continues at coordinate 350,162,337 of CM053786.1, read as the reverse complement.
CCATAATTAGACTCTAACCCTAACCCTAACTTTAATCCTGACTGAAACCCTAACCCTAACCCTAACTCTAACCTTAACCCTGACTCAATCCCCTTACCCTAACCTTAACATTGATATAACTCTCTCTATATATAACCCTAACTCTAAATATAAACCTAACCCTAACCCTAACCCTAACCCTAAATCTAACTCTAACCCTAATTGTAAGCGTAACCCTACCCCTACCCATAACTCTAACTATAAATCTAACTCTACCATAATTGGATTTTAATTTTAACCCTAACCCTAACTCTAAACTTAACCCTGACTCAAAACTCTAACCCTAACCCTAACTCTAACATTAATTCAATTGTAAAATTAACTCTATTGGTAACTCAAACCCTAAACCTAACCCTAATTCTAACCCTAACTCTAACTCAAACTATAACCCTAACCCTAACTCAAACTCTAACCCTAACTCATACTCTAACCCTAAACCTAACCCTAGCCCTAACCTTAACCCAGAACCTTACCCTAACCCTAACCCTAACCCTATCTATAACCCTAATCCTAACCCTAACTCTAATCCTAATCTTAACCCTAATTCTAATCCTAACACTAACCTTAACCCTACCCCTAACTCTAACCATAAATCTAACTCTACCATAATTAGAATCTAACCCTAATGCTAACCTTAACCCTAGCTCAAACCCTTACCCTAACTTTGTCCCTAACCATATATCTACGTATGACTATAACATTTTACATTACAATATCCCAAAAATAAAATATATATTTTTATCTAAATTAAACTCCTTTTATTAAATTTAAAATAATATTTGATTCAAACCTTAACCGTAACCCTAACCTTAACCATGAGCATTACTCTAACTGTAACCTTAACCATAAACATAACTCTACACCTAACTCTAACCCTAATTCTAACTCTACGATAATTGGACTCTGATCCTATCCCTAACCCTAACTATAAGCATAACTCTAACCCTAGCCTTAACCATGAGCATAACTCTAACTCTAGATCTGACTCTACCATAATTAGACACTAACCCTAACCCTAACCTTAATTTTGATCCTAACTCAAACCCTAACCCTAACTCTAACCTTAAACTTGATTTAAACCTTAACCCTAACCCTAACCCTAGCCTTACTATAAACCTAACCCTAATCATAACCATAACCATAACTCTAACCCTAACCTTAACCATGACCATAACTCTAACCCTAACCTTAACCATAAACATAACTCTAATCTGAACCTTAACCATAACTCTAATGATAACCATAACCATAATTCTATCCTTGACCTTAACCATAGCTCAAACCCTAACCCTAACTCCAACCCTAACTCTAATGCTAACCCTAACCCTAATTCTATCCCTAAGGTTAACATTAACTGTAATGTTAACTTTATCCCTAACCATATATCTATGTATGACTATAACATTTTACATTACAATATCCCAAAAAAAATAAAATTGATCTAAATTAAATTCCTTATATTAAATTAAAAGATATATTTGACTCAAACCCTAACCCTAACCCTATCCCCACTATAACCCTAACCATAACCATAATGATGACTCTAACCCTAACCTTAACCATGAGCATTACTCTAAACCTAACATTAACCATAAGCATAACTCTATCCCTAACTCTAACCCTAATTCTAACTCTACCATAATTGGATTCTAACCCTATCCCTAACCCTATCTATAAGCATAAGTCTAACCCTAGCCTTAACCATGAGCATAACTCTAACTTTTGATTTGACTCTACCATAATTGGACTCTAACCTTAACCCTAACCTTAATTTTGATCCTAACTCAAACCCTAACCCTTTAAACTCTAACCTTAACCTTGACTCAAACCTTAACCCTAACCCTAATGTTAGCCTTACTATAACCCTAACACTAACCCTAATCATAACCATAACCATAACTCTAACCCTAACCTTAACCATGACCATAACATTAACCCTAACCTTAACCATAAACATAACTCTAATCTAAACCATAACCATAATTCTAACAATAACCATAACCATAACTCTATCCCTAACCTTAACCATAGCTCAAACCCTAACCCTAACTCCAACCCTAACTCTAATGCTAACCCTAACCCTAATTCTATCCCTAAGGTTAACATTAACTATAATGGTAACTTTGTCCCTAACCATATATCTATGTATGACTATAACATTTTACATTACAATATCCCAAAAATAAAAAATATATTTTTAATCTATATTAAACTCCTTATATTAAATTTTTAAAAATATTTTGAAGCATAATTTTATAGTAACTTCATACAACTCTAATTAAAAATTAATTAACAATTTTATAGTAACCTTATCAAAATAAAAAATAAAAAGTAAATATTTTTCCTATTGCACTGCGACTGCCACTAGCTATATATACCTCTATATATATTACGTCGAGAGTAATCATTCTCGAGGCACCTATTTTTATTTTCATTAATCCCAACTTCGATTAAAATAACTTTGGGATTAAATAAAAATAGGCGCCTCGAGAACGATTACTCTCGGCGTAATATATATAAAGGTATATATAGCTAGTTTTAACTATTTTACCACAGCAAGAGAAACATTAATGTTTTCTATCCATAGCAGAGAAATCTACTCTTTGAGATCTCCTCCCTGAAGTCCATCTAAAAGACTTCGTTAAATTCGTTGAGTGAATACTCAAACCCAATACATTAATTCAAAAATAGATGACTACATCTAATGATGGGATTCCTGCCCTATCTTCTTCATATTATTCATTGAATCTCTTTGTATGGGAGGCAGATTCTTGTAAGCTTGGAAACACTTTTTAAGCGTAAGAACATCAAATTCTTGGTTTTGGCAATTAGGCAATGAAGGATTCATTTTAAAAAATCTTCCCTCTAAGCAAACAGATGATACATTTTAATGGCTTAAATATCACACACTAAGGTTTGATTCCTCATTGAATATCAACATAGTAATTGATAACTCTATTACTGAAGAACAAAAACTTTATAGAAGATCTACCGAGGTCATCTAATTGAATGATGAATTTCCAAAGTGCTACTGGAATCAGAATGTGTGCTGATCATGGTCTCCAATGTAAAGGGAATGTGTGAAGAGGAATAGGAGCAACATGAATTTCATTATCTTGTGTTAGTAGACAGAGGGGTGACAAACATAGGAGTGTTAGGCAATGGTGAATACATTGGTGGTGCCTTATGAGTGAGAGAATGTAACAAATTCAATACATAGTGTATGGGCATATTAGGTATGTGAAGAGAAGGCTTAAACATCACATACTAAGGTTTTATTTCTAGATTAAAAGTGTTATCGAGTCAAACTTGATTTATTTTTTCAAGCTTAATTTTTCCATTAGTGTATGATGTTTAAGGCTAACCCTTGACATGCCAATGCATCCCAATTTCATTCTAATACTTCAAATTGTCTAGATAAACAATTTAAATTGTAAAGTGTTAGCACTCAATTACTAGGAGCAATAACAATTACTAGGAGTAGTAACTTCATAACTCTATTTTTTGTGCAACGATGTAGTTGAGTAACAAAATGTAAATTTATAATAGTTGTAACCCAAACATAAGAAGTAATTTCAAAGGAACAATAAAAAATAATGTATTTGTTGGAAGTATTAGAGTTTTGAGAGGTTGGGGGGGGGGGGGGGGGGGGTGGGGAGGTGAATCAGAACTGTATGAATTTAATTCAAAAATTGATTACCATCTTTTAACAATTCATAACTGAATGTAAGATTGTGCTGAAAAATATAAACATTCACCATGAATAGAAAGAAATATCAAATCACAAAATATAGAGACGCGTATTTTGCCGAGTGAGAAACTCTCAAAATTCCTCAAAGGGGAATTGTCATTGGGAGAAAAACCACTCCATGGACCTATAACCTTTATTGAGCTTCAATTCCTTTACAATTAGCAGCAATAACTACTTAAGGTGTTCAACACTTTATATCTTTTGTTATTTTTACAATCTGACATACACATATACATGTATATGCTACATCTATAGATGTAGGTAAGCTTATAATATAGCTTCTAGATTACAAATCTTCACAAATTTTCTCAAATGTATTTGTGTCTCCTTTTCAATGATCTTTTTCGCACATTATATTTTACAATGATCTCTTTAAATAGAGATAGAACTCAAAATGAATCAATTATACAAAACAAATTGAACCAGTTAGGGCCGTTCAACAAAAACTGCCCTTATGAAATATTTTTTTAAAACTAACTTTTATTAGGTATGCCTCAGATTTCTTCATGCCCTTTGAAGTAGCGGTCATATAAACAACAAACTGTGCAAGTAGATCTTTACACTTTCCTTTAAAGTTTTTAGAAAACAATTGCCATTTGAAATAGATAAAACCCTTTTAAAAATTTCTCTTTGAAAATAAATGAACCCTTCAAAGTTTTCCATTTAGGATTTGAGCAATAACCCTTCATTATTCTAAACTTATATTTTGAAACCACTAGGGTTTTAATCAAACTTTGGTAATAAAAAAATTTTTTTATTTTGAAACTAGATTCGAAAATCATTTTTAAAAAGAAATACTAGATTTAAAAAAACTTTCATATATTTTTCACCCCTGTGAGCATCACCTAGATCCAATGAGTGCTAAGTGTTCCATTTATTCTCATTAGAGATGGATTCATGTTGAATCACTACTCATGAAACATGAGTCATCAAGTTTGACTCAAAATCACACAGTTAAATCCTGATATTCACATCACAATTTGACTAGTTGTGGAAATCATCTCCTACTTATCAACAAAAAATTGTCTTTAAAATCCTTATTCCTTTTTACCTTTTCTTTTTCAAAGACTAGTTGTATTCCTTTTTCAGAACTAGAAGAGAAAATATTTATCTTCTTTTAAGAAAACTGGAATTGGACTTTAAATAACAATACTTCTAGATTTTTCCACTAAAAGACAGACTATCAATCTTTGCTGAAACACACATACCTACCATTGTTCATTTACCTGCATTGTTTCTAAAAAACCTTTCACATTTTGGAGACTTTCATTATGACTCGAAAAATGTCAATCATGCGATTACAGGAGGAGCATAAAGAGTAAGAAACAACAAGAAATTCTTTGCTCAGCCCACATTCAAACAAAATCTTTTCAAAACACAGACTTTTTCATATTTCCAGAAAGCAGAGTCTCCTACACGGCCAATTTTTTTTTACCTTCATAGAGAAAGAACAATTCCTTTCCAAAAAAACCCATATTTGTATGCCGAAGATTATTCGAAGCAAACCTTTACAATGGTAAATCATTGTTCAACAATCCTTCACAAAAGAAAATCAAAATGATATTTGTAGGATAGAAGACACCCACAACCAAAACTTGTTTTAACTTTTGTTTCAAATCCGCCGTCAGATCCTTACACTTGGTGAGTTCCCTTTTTCATGCAATAGTCTCTATTAAATGCTACGTACAATATAATTGTGCTTGCTGTTAATACCACACAAATATATTTTCCTTGTCTTTTAACTTACCACACAAAAATATTTTATTTGCCACATTTTTGAAATGACCAAAATTGCCATGTCATCTTTGCCTTTTATTTTATTTACCTTTGCCAAGCCACATGTTATGTTTTTCAAACTTCCCTGCCACCTTTGCCATCTTTGAAGATATGGTCAACAATCTCCCCCATTTTTTTGAGGCAAAAATTTCATCAACTAACATATACTAGATGATATACAAAAACATAGATTCAATCACTTCCTTATATACCATCTAATATATATACACTGAATGATTATGCTATAAGAATAAAATGCTAAACACACAATTCCGCAATATGCCATCTGAATCCAATAATCAACTAATGAAAATAATTGATGAAAAAAATATGCTGATATGCTGAACAACTAAACAATCAGCTGATAATATGTTGATTAAAAATATGCCAACTGATATGTTGAACAATCAGCTGGTAATATGCTGATTAAAAATATGCCAACTAATATGCCAAATGATATGCAACTAATATGCCAAATGCCAACTAAAATCAATTGAGTAATTGATTAATCTCCCCAAAAATTTTGCGTCAAAAAAAATTGAGCATCTTCTTTTCATAGATGAATTTCTGTGAATAGGAGAGGAAACCTAACACATAATGTTTATTTGCAAGAATCTTATGTCAGCATTGATTGAGAGAAAACTCCCAATCAATTTCTTAGCTATTCAAATAATTCCCTAGGTAGAGCTTTAGTAAAAATGTATGCTACCTATCCTTGAGTGGTCACATAAATTAGCTTGAATTCATTATTGAGAACATTGTCATGCAAAATGTGAAGTTTAATAGCCACATGTTTTGTACGTGAGTGCATTACTAGATTTTTGCTCAATTGAATAGCACTCATATTATCACACATGATAGAAATAGGTTTTTGGACTTGAATTCCTAAATTAGTAAATTGATAATCCATCCAAATCAGCTGAGTACAACATGCTGTAGCTCAGATTCACAAGTATACAATGTAACATAATCTTGTTTCTTACTATACCAGGCAACTAGACAATCACCAATGAAGAAAGTTGCATCACTAGTGCTCCTTTTATCATTAGATCCACCCCAACCTAACCAAAAAGTGTAAAATCATTGTTGTGAGGATACCATAAACCATAATCAAGTGTACCTTGAATGTATTTCAATATTCTATTTACTACATTTAGATGAGATTGTTTTGGATCAAATTGAAATCTTGACACCATTCAAACTGCTTGCATTATATTAGGTCTAGATGTAGTTAGGTATAATAAACTTCCAATCATGGATCTATAAAGAGTTTGATTTACGAAAGGTGAGTCATCATTCTTTATTAGTTTGTAGCTTGTCTCCATAGGAGTACTTACTAGTTTACATTCAACCATATTAAACTTTCTCAACATTTCTTTTGCATATTTAGTTTGAGAAAGAAATAGACCATGTTCAAGCTATAAAACTTGCAAACCAAGGAAAAATTGGAGCACACCCAACAGTGACATTTCAAACTTAGATTCCATGATCTTTGAAAAATGTTTTGTTGATTCATCATTAGTAAACCCGAAAAATAATATCATCAACATAGATTTCTTCTGCCAAAATATCATTATTTATAACTTTGATATACAAAGTGCTATCTACTTTTCCATGAGAAAATTCATTTGTAGTTAAAGGTTTATCCAACCCAGAATACCAAGCTCTAGGAGCTTTTTTTAAGCCATATAAAGCCTTTTTTAGTCGGTGAACATAGTCAGGTTTGTCAGAAGATTCAAAACCTTTTGGCTATTCCATATAGACTTCCTCTTCAAGATACCCATTCAAAAATGTAGGTTTGACATCCATTTGGTAAATAGTAAATTTTTCGTAATTGGCATATACAAGGAAAAATCTGATTGATTCCATCCTTGCAACTGGTGCAAAGGTTTCACCAAAATCAACTCCTTCTTGCTGAGCATAACCTTTGCATACAAATTTGACTTTATTCTTGATCACTTTGCCATCTTTGTTTAGTTTGTTATGGAATAACCATTTTCCACCTATGATATTTTTGTCATTAGGTCTAAGAACAAGTCCCCAAGTCTTGTTTTTCTCTATTTGGTTTATTTCTTCCTTCATAGCATTTTGCTAACAGGAGTCTGATAAGGCTTCAGCAACACTCTTTGGTTAAAAATCTAATATCAAGCAAAATAATTCAGCAATGTTTGCTTGCTCATTTGTTTTGGCTTTTCTTCTAGTTAAGATCCATTTTTCTACATCCCCAATAACTTGAGACTTAGGATGTCTCTTAGCATTTATTCTAGAAGATATTTTTATTTTTGAAGCAGTATTTATTGCTTTGGGATTTGAATAGTTTTATGGTTCAATTTCAATAATAAATTCAATTTCAACATTTTTAGGATGTTCATCATGTAAAGTTTTTGATTTTTGGAATGATGTATCTTCATGATCCTCTTTATTATTGCAACACATAGAATTTTCATCAAATACAACATGTATGACTTCTACAATTTTATTCATCCTTTTATTATAGCATTTATAGGCTTTTCTATGTGTAGAGTATCCAAGGAAAATCCCTTCACTAGATCTTCAATTGAAGTTCTCTAAAGAATCAACATTATTTTTGATAAAACATTTACAACCAAAAATCTTGAAATTTCTGACATTTGTTATTTTTCCATTTCATAATTCATATGGAGTATGAGTTGTTCTAACTCTGATTTGTGCTCTATTTAGAATGTAGACAACTATATGAACAACTTCTTTCTAAATTTTTTTGGGAAGTTTTGCTTCATTAAGCATGGTCCTAGCCATTTCTTTGACAATTCTATTTTTCCTTTCTACAAAACCATTTTGTTGTGGTGTCCTAGTAATAGAGTATTGTCTTTTTATGCTAGGTTTTGCACAATACTCAATGAATTCCTGAGAGGTGAATTCTCCTCCCCTATCTAATCTTAAATATTTTAGTTTTAAGTCAATTTCCCTTTCTACCATTTTTTTGAAAATTTTAAAATTGTCAAAGGCTTCTGATTTTTGTTTTAGAAATGTTACCTAGACTATCCTTGAATAGTCATCTATGAACAACATGAAATATTTTTCACCATTTAACAATGCAATTTTGGTTGGACCATAAAGATCAGTATGTATTAGTTGAAGTGGTCTATTTGATGAGTATTCTTTTATTTTAAAAGATACTCTCATTTTTTTTTCCTTTTACACATTCTTCACAAATATTTGCTAGTTTGGTTATTTTTGGTAATCCTCTGACCCTTTTATTCTTACTAATTCTAGCAAGATTATCAAAGTTTAGATGTCCCAATCTCTTATGCCACAACCAATTCTCTTCTACTTGACTCGTAAGACAAGTATTAAACAATGAAGTTTCTTGAACAATAGAATCAATTAGGTTATAAAGATTTCCACCTATTCTTAGCCCACTAGCAATGACTCTATCCTTCCATTTTTGATATAACGTCCTTTTGGATTAAAAGAAATAGAGCACCCACTATCACAAATCTGATTGACACTCAAAAAGTTATTGTTCAAATCTTCAACAAAGTATACATCATGAATTGGTGTATCCTTGTTTAAAATTATTGAACCCATTCTTGTTAATAGGCTCTTGAATTATCACCAAATCATACAAAATCTCCATCAAAATCATCTATGGTTTTGAATTTACTTTTACACCCAGTCATATGGTGTGAGCAACCACTATCCAAAACCCACATTGTAGGTTTTTGAACAAATAGGGTTGTTTCAACAATTAAAGATTTTTTAGTTGTCTTTACTTGCTTCCAGATCTATTTAGGTCTCAAATTCAATTTGCATTGATTTGCATAATGACCATAGTGAAAACATTTAAAGTACTTGATAATTCTTCTTTTGCCTTGATTGGTGTTGTTTTCACAAAAAATAGCCTTGTGTCCAAAGACACTGTAGTTGAAACAATAACCATTAAAAAATAATTTTGTTTTCTATTTAGAGGACTCTTCAGATGAACTTTGCAGAACATTTAATTTCTTATCCTTTTCTTCAAGTAAGAATTTTTGATTTTCTACAATCAGATTAGCTTCTTTTAACTCTTCTTGAAGTTTTTGATTTTTAATTTCATGATTTGAAATTAAATTCTTTAATCTTTTAAGTTCTTGCAAAGATTTTAAAAGTTCCTCTTCAAGATCTATTTCTTCATCTGAATCAGATGGAGATTTAGATTCACTAGATTTAGGTTTAGGGGTGTGGATTATTTCAGCCATAAATAGTCTTTCCCCTTGATCAACATCACTAGAATCTTCTTTTGATAAAAGAATTTTCTTTTTATAGTCCTTGAATCTTTTGTTTTTATTCCAAGGCTTCTTTTTGGAAAACTTCTTAGTTTTCTCATCACAGTCTTCATGTTCAACATTTGGACATTTTGCAGCAAAATGTCCTAATTGACCATAGCTAAAACATTTAGGTTTTCCTTTATACTTTTTTCTCATTCTTCTGACTAGCAATGCTTCTAAAGCATCTGTTAGGTCTGAATCGCTCTCATCATTTTTTTCAACCTTAAAATCTATTTCTTTTGATGAGGATCTAGCTTGATTGCTAATCCTCATTTCATATCTAGTTAGTGTACCTTGCAATTGATGTAGAGTCATTTTAGAAAAGCTTTTCTTTTCTTCTAATGCAGATATTTTAGTTTCAAATTTAGGTAATACTGACCTAATAACTTTTAAAACTATATCATGTTCTTCATTATGTTCACCAAGACCCTTTCTAGCATTTACTACCTCATCAATTCTTAAGAAGTATGTTCCAATGGTTTCATCCTCACTCATTTTTAGATTATCAAACTATGTTTTGAGAGTTAGCAATTTGGATTCTTTTACTTTTTCATCTCCTTGATAGATTGTTTCAAGTTTGACCCAAATGTCATTTGCTGACTTGCAATAAACAACTTTAGCAAAAACATCTTTTGTGGGACCACAAAGAAGGGCATAGCTTGCCTTCTTATCCAACTCAAATGTTAGTTTATCATTTGCATTAGTAGGGATTGTTGGTCGGACAATATACTTTGCAATAAAAACATCCCACATTCTTACATCTAAAGAATGTATAAATGACTCCATCATTACTTTCCAAAAGACATAATCATTTCCATCAAATAGCAGAGCCCTGTTAAGGGAAGCCCCTTCAACTTGGGCCATAACTTCCAAAAAATCCTTGGAACAATTCCTAAGATGAATCCTAAGCTCTGATACCACTTGTTGGAAGTATTAGTGTTCTAAGAGGGGGGGTGAATCAGAACTATATGAATTTAATTAAAAAACTGATTACAATCCTTTAACAATTAATAACTAAATGTAAAACTGTGCTAAAAAATATAAATAATTGCCATGAATAGAAAGAAATATCAACTCACAAAATCTAGAGACATGTACTTTGCTAAGTGGGAAACCCTCAAAATTCCTCAAAAAAGATTCGTCATAGGGAGAAAAACCACTCCATGAACCTGTAACCTTTATTAAGCTTCAACTCCTTCACAATCAACAACAATTTAACATTATATCTTTTGCTATTTTCACAATCTCACATACACATATACATGCATATGCTACATCTATACATGTAGGTAAGCTTATAATATAGCTTCTAGATTACAACTCTTCACAAATTTTCTCAAATGTCTTTGTGTCTCTTTTTCAATGATCTTTTTCACACATTAGATTTTGCAATGATCTCTTTCAATAGAGATACAACTCAGAATGAATTAGTTATACAAAACAAACTGAACCAATTAGGGCCATTCAACAAAAAATGCCCTTATGAAATACTATTTTAAAACCAACTTTTATTAGTTATGCCTCAGATTTCTTCATGCCCTTTGAAGCAACAGTCATATAAAAAAAAAACTATGCAAGTAGATCTTCACACTTTCCTTTAAAGTTTTTAGAAGACAATTGCCATTTGAAATAGATAAAACCCTTAAAAAAATTTGTCTTTGAAAATAAATGAGCCTTTCAAAGTTTTCCATTTAGGGTTCGAACAGTAACCCTTCATTATTCTGAACTTATATTTTGAAACCACTAGGGTTGTAATCAAACTTCTGTAATAAAAAAAAATTGCTTCTGAAGATTATTCAAAATTTTATTTTGAAACCAGATTCAAAAACCATTTTTTAAGAAATAATACTAGATTTAGAAAAACTTCCATATATTTTTCACAACAAAAATTGTCTTCAAAACCCTTATTCCTTTTTACCTTTTCATTTTCAAAGACTAATTGTATTCCTTTTACGGAACTAGAAGAGAAAATATTCATCTTCTTTTAAGAAAACTAGAGCTAGACTTTACATAACAATACTTCCAGATTTTCCACTAAAAGAAAGAATATCAATCTTTTCCGAAACACACATATCTGCCATTGTTCATTTACCTCCATTATTTATGAAAAACCTTTCACATTTTGAAGACTTTCATTATGCCTCAAAAACCCTTAGTCATGCAATCATAGGAGGAGCATAAAGAGTAAGTAAGAAACAACAAGAAATTCTTTTCTCAGCCCACATTCAAACAAAATCTTTTCAAAACACAAAACTTTTCATATTTCTAGAAAGCAAAGTCTCTTACATGGCCAAATTTTTTTTTACTTTCGTAGAGAAAGAACAAGTCCTTTTCAAAACAACCCATATTCATATGCCAAATATTATTCACAATAAACCTTTACAATGGTAAATCATTGTTCAACAATCCTTCACAAAAGAAAATCAAAATGATATTCATAGGATAGAAGACACCCACAACCAAAACTTGTTTTAACTTTTGTTTCAAATCTGCTGTCAGATCCTTACACTTGGTGAGTTCCCTTTTTCATGCAACAATCTCTATTAAATGCTACACACAATATAATTGTGCTTTCTATTAATACCACACAAATATGTTTGCCTTGTCTTTTAACTTACCATACAAAAATATTTTATTTGCCACTTTTTCAAAATGACCAAAATTGCCATGTCATCTTTGCCTTTGATTTTATTTACCTTTGCTAAGCCACATGTTATGTTTTTCAAACTTCCCTGCCACCTTTGCCATCTTTGAAGATATGGTCAACAATATTTTTCTCTAGGTTCTCTAAAGGCATAGTTTTAATGCACAAAACCTTGTATGGTTAGCATTTCACTAAACATAAGTAAATCTTGTTATTAATATTTCAATGTCATATTCAACTATCTATTAGAATTATATTAATAAAATATTAATTTTTTTTGGAATATTTTAACCATTATAACTTAAATATTCCAAGATTTAATCATAGACAAAGTGATAACAAAGAAAGAATTTAGAAGTAAGAGAATGAAGAGGTTTTTATTACTTTGCAAAGTTGTCTTAGTACAAGTTAATCTGAATCAACCAACTAAAAGAAATCCTTCAAAGAAAAAATGATTTGCACAAGGGATGAAGGATATAGTTCCCTTGGAATCAATTTTCTTTCATTACATATATAAATATAGAATTTGAGATCAACTCCTAACTTCCATTCTAATTATGTAACCTAATATGACTATCAATGAACATGAAGCTATCTATACGTTTCCTTGTGTGTAGTTTTACAAAATCTTTCCTTAACATCTTTATCAACTCGTATATTTCTCAACCATTGAATATCAGTTGATTTTGACTTTCCTTTTCTCTTTCTTTCAATTTATCTCTTATTGATCAGAAACAAATTAGGATATTCAACCAAAGAGATCTCTTTATTGTTAGCCAATTGTAATGACTATTCTTTTTGTATTGTCCATTCAACTTCTTATGAAATCATAAGATGTGGTGACCTTTTGATTTCTTTAAAAATGTATAAACAAGATTGATTCAAAGTTATGAGGAGGAAGGAGATGGAGATAAATCTTGTTTGATGAGATTGCTAAATTTGTATCAGATTTTATATACGGAGTTCATGGGCAAGCATCTGAACCATGGGATTGCCCAAATCCTATAGATTTCATGGGCATATATCTCATTCATGGGATAGTCAAACTTTTATGAGCTGAAAGACACAACTCCTCCACAAGTTTGTCCAAATTTTATTGATTTATAGGCATACATCTCACTTACGAGATTGTCCACAATTGTATGAGATTTTATTTAATATTATGAATAAATTAAATTCTTGATTTTTTTATTATGTGTTACAATACCACTATTTATCCTTTTGGTATTGTCCTCTGAATTGACAAAATGATTCAGATTAGTGGTATTAGAGCCAAGTTCAATCATCTTAATTGCATCTACAAGATCAAAATTTTTTATCAAAGGGAGCTTGTTGATGCCAATTTTCTTCACTGCGTAGAGCCCATGACCCCTGCCATCCCTGGTCATCTTAATTTCCACATTGCCAAAAAAATCCCCAACTTACCAAGGTTGTTGCATTTCAAGCAAGAAGTACAAAATGTCATAGTCTCCCTGGCAGCTCTGAGCATAGGCAACTATAGATTTCCACAAAGTTGCACCTATATCTACTTTCTCAATGCTAATCTATAACACCTTTTTTGGAACAAGGTTTTGAAATGCTCTAGTTTGATCTAGAGACCTTGGTTTGAGTCCTCTAGAGCCCGTTCAAACTCTCCCATCTAGAGGTGCATTTCTACTCGATTGGAGTAAGTGAGTAACCATGTCCTTCTCACCACCTCACCATTATTTGGCACATGAATACAATAAGTGTAGTAGGTGAGTGTGCCACTCTAGTCTTGTCTTTGGAAGTACTCATTGTCCTTCCTGCGCTCCTCCTCCAAATCTAACTCACCCATCTCTTTCTACTACAAAACATCTTCTTCTGTGACCCTCACTAGATTCGTAGCATTTTGAACTCTGACAATGTGGTCTCCATCTTTAGATCACTTAAAATAGGGTTCCTTGATGGTGACCTTGGAACCATTGGGACATTTTGCATTGAGTGTTGTAGGGGTGGAGTCAGAGGAAGGTAGATTGTAGATGGCAACCCTAATAGCATGACCTTGGTCATCTTTGAGTAGAGTAATGGTGCAAACCATCTTGAAAGGGTTCACATAGATGGTGTCAAAGAGGACCTGCTTGCAATGGGTGGAATGAAAATAAGCTCCCCAATTCAGAGGGGTAGGAGGTGTCATAGGGAGAGAAAGGAGGTAGCGAAGGTGTTGGGGGGTCCTGGCACAGAAAGGTAACCGAAGACAAGATTTGCTACAATCACTACTTTATATTGATGAGAAACCATCTCATTTTGAAGAGCTAGTGCTTCCTTGTCAAACCTCTTCATAGCTTCCTATGTGCATCAAAATATTACTATGCCATAGGTACACTATTATTTATTTGGAATATGATAGGGCAATAGGAGCCATTGCCTCATAAGGGTGAAGGAATGATCAGAAATAAATTAGGATATTAAACCAAAGAGATATCTTTATTTATTGTCAACTGTAATGACTGTTCTTTTTGTATTGTTTGTTCAACTTCTTATGAAGTCATAAGATGTGGTGACCTTTTGATTTCCTTGAAAATGTATAAAGAGAATTTATTGAGAGTTATGAGGAGGAAGGAGATGGAGATAAATTTTGTTTGTTGAGATTGCTAATTTGTATTAGATTTTATATATGGAGTTCATGAGAAGACATCTCAACCACGAGATTTCTCAACTCCTATAGAGTTCATGGGCATACATCTCATTCATAGGATAGCCCAAATTTTATGAGCTTAGATACACAACTCCTCCATGAGTTTGTCCAAATTTGATTGATTTGTAGGCATACATCTCACTTATGAGAATGTCCACAATTGTATGACATTTTATTTAATATTATGAATAAATTTAATTCTTGACATTGTTTATTATGTGTTTACAATAGCACTATTTCTACTTTTGGTATTGTCCTCTAAATTGACAAAATGATTCAAATCACTTATGCTTACCAAAAACTCAACTATATTTTCCATGTGGTAGAAGTGATTTGCAACTCGTATATTCACAAAGTTTGAAATAACTATTATAGAAGAAGAAGAACCCAAACAAAGCACTTTATAGATTTAAACAAAAAATGACTTACAAGTTCAAGAAAAATAAAATGATAAAGAAAAACCTAAAGAAAAATGAAGAAACTTGAAAGAATAGTCTATTACACGATTTTATCCTCTTCCACATCCAACTATCCAATATTTTATCTAATTTTCAAATATTATGGACAATATGTCACCATACTATAACTATTGATAACTTCTATCCATGATACCATTTCATGATACAAATCAAATTTCAATATTGACCAAATAATAGGGGTGCTAAATATTTTTGGAATGATTCCTAACCTCAACAGGTCATACCCTTGCTCGAGAAGCTGATATTAGGGTTCGTTTACCTAAAAATGTGAAATAAGTGCAATAAAAATTGAATTACAATAGATGCATGCTGATAAAAAGGGCATGTTAATTAATTCCACTTGCCAATTTTCAATCCCAATTAAAAAATGAAGCATTTATAATTTATCTTGTTGGGAAATACATTGCTAAATGAATTCTTGACAAATAGTTTCTCCTAGTGACTTTAATCAAACATTGTGATGCTTTTAGATAGTAAAATGTAAAAATATCCTAGATACATATGGTGACTATTTGAATATATAATAAATTTTTTAATCAACTTAAGGATTCATATCACTATAATAACTCTATCGTGTCAAACTTAGATTAAATGTAAATGTCATGATCTAATGCAAACTAAAACTCAACTCACATCATATTCAAATTTCTAAATGACATGATCAATATCTCCATGTTATTAATTTATCATTGTTAATATGTCATCAAATTATTTTATAAGATATGCATTAGGTAGGTATACATTAAATATTACTTATTAATCAAGTTATACATATGAACTATCATTGATTGTTACACACGATTATCAATTAATGTACATAAGTCAATCAATTTTGTATCATCAAGTACAAAAAAGTTAGGAGCAACAATTTATTACTAAAAATGACTAAATACCATGTTACGTTTAATCACTTTGACCTATGATCATTTATATTTTATTACACAAATTCAAATGTTATCTTATATAATCTGATGGTTATAGGAATTCATTAAAGATACAATTAGTGAATTCCCTTTTAAAATAGTGACAATATATCTTCACTATCGATTTTTTATTTTTATTTAAATAATGCCACAATTTTGATCTTACATAATAAAAGATTACCTTTTATGATTTCAAAAACTTAATTCTTCAACTAGGGGTATTATTTCTTATGATTGTATAATTGGGATGCAACTAACTTGGTTTATAAATATGTCTCAAAGAAATTTAAATGATTAGGCCTATCACTTATGGATTTTAAATTCAATTAGTCTTAAAAGCTTGCAATGATTAATTTGAAGTTAAATGATTTTTGAAATTTGACTATAGAATAGTTTTGGAGAAAACTAGATGCCAAATCATAAATAGAAAATCAATTTTTATTTTAATAATATATATGATAACTTTTAATATTTATATATCATATGTTTCAAAGTTTATTTATTGTCAATAAAAATATTAATATGTTTATGTTAAAATGAATGATTAGCCTCCAAGAATAAGGTTAAAATAAATTAGAAGATACTAGCCTTGAAGATATTCTCCAATCTAATTATTTATCACTTGTAGTCAATACTAATTTCTTAAGAGATGGTTTTGGTTAACTATCAATTATTCATGGTTTGAGTTCCACTCTATGCCATCTTCTTCTTGTTTTTACTTAGTACCCTAACATTTTTGGTAATCCTTCTCATTTTAATTTTACCTAAAATAAGGCCCATGATGGTCTTCCTCATAACACCATTTGTTAATACACATATAAATTTTATATCATTACTGAATTATATTTCCTTCCTACTCAAGGAATCCAATCTTTCTTCTACCTTCTTCAGTCTTCCATACATGTCAACTCCTCTTTTTGTTTTCATGAGGGTTATGCTTAGTGTGGTTCATTCTATAGATTCTCCCTTAGATTTTTAATAGGGGAGGCACATGCATATTATCAAGGAGATCATAATACTCTTAAAGGTTCATTATGAGATCAATAAGCCCCCTCATATCCCCATTGTCACTATCAACCTCTTCATATTTATGGTCCACTTCTTTTGAAATACTAGAAAAATCACCCCCTTCTGGTTCAAACTCTTTATCGGATTATTGGTCACTTTGCATCATAATCCCTCTTGTTTTTCATTTCTTTATTGAGAAGATGAGATACCTAATTTCACTAGAACTTATCTGAAAGGAGGATTCTTCATTGTCTAAATCTCCAAAATCCTCCACAAGGTCGTTAATATCCATCACCCAAATTTCAAATTTTAGCCATTTCCCACTTCTTTTAAGTGTAGAAGGGAAGGGCTTGGAACTAACACCTTTCTCTATGTAGCTTTTAGTAACTCAACTTCAAGAGTCTCATTAACCAGAAAATATTTAAAGATCTTATCTTAAATAGAATTAAAGGATTTAAAGAATGTAATAATTCAAATGTACAAACATATCACTTAGTCATATTATTATTTTCTCACCATTTATCTCTCTTAATTATCATTTTCTTTACTTTCTAATATTTCTATCAAGATCATACTACAAAGTTTTGAGACAAAATCATTAACCCATGTTTTTGTAAGTATCAGCTAACAATTATTTATCATAGAATGAATACAAAAATTAGTATTATTTTCATTTCTTATGTGCATATGATCAATCTATTCCTTTCCACTAGAGATGAGTTCTTATCAATCAATCATGGATGAACAAGTGTGACTTGAGAACTACATAGCTAAGTCTCAATAGCAATATCAAAATTTTACTTTTCATAGAAAAAGTATGACCTATTTATTAAATTTTTATTATCTAGATTATAAACTCATTTTAGTTGATATTTTCTTTATTAAAGACTCAAGTAATTAGAATACATCTTATAATACTACTATTGGAGTTAATATTGTAACAACAATGAATAAATCATAAGTGATTGTTGCATATGTGGTAACATATGTTTAAGTTGCTAACAAGATAAGTTCAATTCAATTGTATGTGTTATATAGTTTTGGTTAGAAATAATAAGTAGTTGCAGATGTGTATCTCTATTAAGTTACCTGTCAATGAGTTCTAGTTAAGTGTCAATCACATCTAGTTTGTTGTCAATTGTATTAGTTTTTTGGCATTTGTATTAGCATAATTATAGGAGCTTGATGAAGTGATATGTCTCTATATATTTGTAATTAGTATTACCAATCATTAAGAACAATTTGCAAGTTTAGCTTCTTTATCAACTATTATATTTTTCTATTATGGTATCATAGCCATCTTCTTGTTAAATTGTGTGTGTTAGAGAAAAAAACTATCAAGGAGATGAGTCCTAGAGAAGAACCACCAGATCTTGATGGTGAGGATGGTTTCATTTAAAATGAAGAACTTGTTCTATTTTGAATAGTCAATGCTTTGATAATAGGAATGGATGTAGTAGAGGCTAGATGGATGCTCAATAGTTTAAGGTGCTAACAAATCAAAGAAACTATACCTCATTTAGGTTATAACAAATACATGTGTGCATTGGTGTCCAATAGTTCAGAAAGATATGAAAATCTAGAAGCTTGGTATCATACTTTTATGAGGGTTATGAGGCATTTCATGTGCAAATGGTGTCCAATGGTGTTTCAAAGCTTGGATGTTAGCTGCATGACTCTATCATCATTTGGGAGCAACTTGAAGAAGTTTTACTAGTCTATAGACTATTTTCAAAGAATAATTCCTTCATAATGTTGTTTTTTTAGTTCTCACCTTAAGTGAGGGTGTTCGAGTTAATGTTGTAACAACATTGAATAAATCATGATTGATTGTTGCATTTGTGGCAACAAATGTTTAATTTTCTCACAACATAATTTCAATTCAATTGTATGTGTCACAGAGTTCTAGTTTGAAACAATAACTAGTTGTGGATATGTCTCTCATATCTAGTTAGCTATCAATAGGTTCTAATTAGGCGTTTGACACATCTAATTTGTTTTCATTTGTATTAGCATAATTATAAGATCTTTGATGAAATGTTGTGTCCTTATATATTTGTAATTAGTATTACCAAACATGAAGAACAAGCCACAACTACTGCAACTAGTCTATTTTTCTAATAATTACAACTCTCCTTATAACTATATCAAAATAAGTCAATCTAAATTGAAACAAGTGCCACGTAGTGGCTTAGTACTTGCCTTCAATAATTTTAATTTTAGTTTTATATGTAAATTTAATTATATATTAATTATATATTTAATAAAGTATTATATATATTATTTTTTAATTGTTATAATCTTTTATAATAGATTTTGTAAAATTATATTGATAAATAAATTATATTAAAAACTAAATTTATTTATGATTATTTATGACAATATTATATTAATCTTAATTTTATTTTAATGTGTAAAGTTATAGATATAATATTTTTTTAAATTTAAATGTGAATAACACAAACATTATACAAAATATTAATTGTATTTTAGAATTAAAAATTAATTTTATTTGAAAATATTAATTTCATTCTATAATTAAAAATTAATTTTATTTGATTGGCAGAAATGAGTACTATTAATCACTAATTATGAAATATTGATTACAATAGTACTATGCCAAAAGGCAAAAACTAAAAATAATAGAATTAATAGAATTATGATTATATAATTTTCACAATGTGAAACTCAAATCTTTTTTATACGATATTTCCCGAGGCCGCTATAAAGCTGTAAATATTACATTATTGACTACTGCCCAAAGTGTACACAATCCAAAATGTTACATCTGCTCTCTCGAGACTGATTGAGCTTCTCTGACGTAATCCCTTACGCAAAAGTAGTTTATACGGTTTATACCGCCTTTGTATCTATCTTAGTATTGTAACAGTTTTAGTGCAACAAGAGAAACATTGTTTTTTCTGTATCATGTCTTCGTGATCTCCTCCGTTATGTCCATTTAACCTCTTCCTCAAATTCGTTGATGAATACTCAAACCCAGTCATTGCATTTAGGGAAAATGGGTGCATCTAATGACGTGATTCCTCCACCCGCGTCTTATTTGTATTGTTCATTCAATCCCTTTCTGTGGGAGACAGACGATACATTTGAAGTGGCAGACCAATTACAAATGGATGGTTTTGCTAATGAGCCGATGGAGGATTCATTGTCTCAGATCATCGCTACGAACGAAGAGATGATAAATATTGGGGAGTTGCAATTTTTAACTCATGAAGCAGCGAATCTGAAGGCTGCAGTTGATTATTCCATTACTGCCGGAGAACAATTTTGCGGTAATCAAATGGTACCGAATCCGTCTGATCATGGAAAGATGAATTTCAAAGAAGTTGGGACATCCGGTGATGATGAATTGGTTCAGCTTGTGTTAGCGGCGGGACGAATGATAGACCACCGGGAATACGACGGTGCCGTCTTCCTCGTGAGAGAATGCAAGAAATTATCTTCTCCGCTGGGAAATCCAACGCAGAGACTCGGCCATTATGTCTCCCACGCCTTGCACCACAGAATCCAACACAACACCCTCGGCACGTTGATCAACGCAGTCAAACCAGTTTCGGATTTCGCTTACAATATTGATGGCTGCTTTGAGAACAATAATGATTTTTGCAGCAGCGTTGCTTACTACATCAGGGTTCTCCCGCATATGAGAGTGCTGCAGTTCACGTCAGTTCAGGCAATCATAGATGCCGTGGGGAATGCGAGGACAATTCATGTGATCGATCTTGCGGTGCGAACCGGATCACAATGGACGGTCCTGATGGAGTTTCTGGAACAGAGAGCTGCTACTTCTCCTGCCTGTGGTCTTCAGATGCTGAAGATCACGGCAGTTGGGATGAATGGTGAGGAGCTTAGGAAATGTGGGAAAAGGCTTCATGAGCTCGCCCGATCTTTGGAGATTCCATTTTCGTACAAGATTGTGGAGATCGAAAGCATGGAGGAGATTAAGGAAGGTTTTTTCAACGTGAGATCTGGCGAGGCCTTGGCAGTTTACGCTCCGATTGTTCTCAGAAGTTTGTTATACCACCCAATGCTTCTCGTCGATGTTCTGTGTGTTATCAAGAAGCTGAGGCCTCGGATCATGGTGACTGTCGAAATCGAAGCTAAGCATAATTCTCCATCTTTTGTGAAAAGATTGAGCGAAGTGATTCACAAATACAGCGCGGTTTTTGATATGTTGGATGTGATATTTCCGGACAGAAATGACGTAATGAGGGTAAAGCACGAAAAATTGATTGACGGGAAGCAGATAAGGAATATGATAGTGTATGAGGGGAAGGAGAGGACAGTTAGGCATGTTACAGTTGATGTATGGAGGACTTTCTTCACACAAGCGGGGTTCAAAGGAAGGAGCTTCAGCTTTCAGGCTCTGTATCAGGCTAATCTGCTGTTGAGGGAATATGCTGCTGGAGAATATTATACTCTGGGCACTGATGGACAAGCTGTTATTGCAGGGTGGAAAGGAACTCCATTATTTGCACTCTCGGCATGGAGTGGTATGAAATGAATGTTCATACCAGGAGAACAGACTCTAGCTTTCGAATGCTACACCATTCAAGCAAGAGTTTTCAATTACTTTTGTTTCTTTCCCTTAATTTGCACAAATGGTTCAATTATATAATTCACATGGCAATTCCGTGCATTAACGGGTATGTTCATTAACAAATGGATTATTACTATTTCATATTGAAAAAGACCGAAAATCTAATATCTCTCAAAAGATATAAACTTATGTCACATTTTAGATTTTGTTTTTCTACCATTATACATTTAGGAAATCTTAAGAATGAACCAAGAAATTTCTAATAATTGGTGTGAATAAAATTGTTTTAAAGTTTTTAAAGGTATTTGGACCATGAATGCAATAAGATATTTTAGATGTTATACAAATCAATATGATCATTTCTATATATTTTTAAATTCAAAATTTGTCACTTAATTAATATTATGGTGCTTGAGATTCAATAGCAATCTATATTCAATTGATACAAATCTTAATATTTATTGATTATTTTACAAATAGTAACATTATTGTGATATGTAGTATTTATTTCATATATATGAAGTCCTTCAACTCCAAAAGTCTTCCCACTATATAGATATAATTAGAGTGAAGATAATTTTGGTTGAATTTTCTTAGATTAAATGGAAGCATGTTATATGAATTATTTAATGGGTGTGCATGATTCCTAGGGTTGACTCTATTTATTAATGAGCATCTTGGTCTAAAACAAATTCCTAGAGTGTATTGGTTAGTATTTTGTTCCACGAGTATTTAATGTGAGCTAATAATGGGAAATTTCTAAGATAGTAAGGTAAATCATTTACATGCCACTCAAAGCTTAATATAATAAATTTATAGCAGTGTGTGCTACTTCTTATATATTTTTGGGGTTGTCATTTTTGTCAACAATTTTGACATACCTTAATATCAAATTAATTAGTTTTAGGGACAATTGTGGATATTCTTGTGACTAGCAAGTGATATCATTCATCTCATACCATTTTCACATTGATGTATAAATGACATCTACAATGTATTGGGAAGTTTCTTATTGAGTTACAAGAATAATGTGTATTATTCAACACTTTTCATTGAGTATGGAAGATGCAACTAATGTTAAGGAAACATGCACTATATAATTATAAACCATTACATTCCATGTTTGAATTATACATAATTTGGAGGAGATTCATGAGAGAAGTTTGTGCAATGGTGTCATGGGGCCTCTGGTGTTGCATGTCTCTCTCAAATTAGCATAGGTATGCCTCAAAAAATTAGCTTGATAACTTGAAATAAGGTGTGTTGATGTGTTGATTTGTTTGAAATTTGAGCAATCTATGTCTATCAAAGAGGTAGAAATTTCTCTACGGTCATTGGATATGAATAAACACTACAACTTATACATGGCGGTGTTATTCTTCCTATTCATGTAAATAGGACCCCAACAGCTATGTCCATGTGACTACATAATGAAATCAATTTTCCATGTTTGAAATGGTTAGTTATATTAGAAAATTTGGGGTTACATATTCATATGAATTCACATCTGGAAAAGACCATCTTTGAAGAAAAAATAAGTAAGGACTTTCACATATGGAAAAGAAGGCCATAAAAATTAGGGTAATCTATAGTAATTTAGATTCTAAATTTACATGAAGAGTCATATTTCTCACATGCTAGATCCTCTTAATTTGGAGTTTATTTGTATACTTTTTATTCCACAGAAACATCCTATATTTGAGTTTATTTGTGTACAAGATAAATTACATAAGTCTTCTAGGACAGACCTATCCTTAGTGTTCTATCATTTTCTATGAGTTAGGCCTATGTGATTCAAATTTGATCTATACACCCTCTTAGTAAACTACCTCGATAGGAACTAGTGGAGAGAACTACTCTTTACTAACCTTCATGGCATAGGAGGTATAGTAGAGAATACTAGGAAATAAGGTCTATATTTTTTTTAATCTTTTCCTTGCTCTTGTTTTCCTAAGCATAATTGGCCTTGGAGCTCTAGTAGAGAAACCTAATGATCTAATACCAAATCTAATGCCTAACCAGGGAACCTAAAATGATGAGTCTAAACATTTTTGATAAAGGAGGTAGGGAGAGGACCTTGAACTAAAAGATTAAAAATATAAAAATGCACATCTTGGGGCCATTATAGCCAAGCAACTAGCTAGAAAGAGAAACCAATGTATACAAGTCACTCTTCAAAATAATAAAAAGTATCCAAGATCTACCACTACTCCTGATACCAATCACAAGAGAAAAAATTAAATTGATTGAAGATTGCATCAAATGCAAAACCAAAGGAATAGCTTGCAACAACAAAAATCTACCCAAAATATAGGAATTAATTAATTGTCTTCCAATAACATACCTATAGTAACTAAAAGTCTTAATAGTCCACAAGTTCTTAGCAACTGGAAACTTAGAGGTCTTAAGTTAGCATAGTTCACAAAAACATAAAGGATTTTAAACTTAATACTAATAAAAATATTAACACCTTTGCAAGAGGTGAACCAAAAACTAAAATAGAGACTGAGACTAAAGTTTTTTAATATCATTCTAGTCCTTGATCACTCAAGTGAGCTCCTCTTGTCAATCCATGATGTTTCTAGCATCTTGTCTCTTTTCCTTGTCCTTACTAGATAGGTCCACCTACTTATTATTGCATATCCTACTCTTTCCCATGACCATTCCTAGAACCACTCTGGATATGGTAAGTAGTTTCAGCAAAGCCACCTATCTCAATGTTTGTTATGGATTCTTTGTATAGTTTGTCCAAGGAATCAATTCTGATTGAATGTCTTACAATCTACCATGAAGGTTGTCTTCAAGCTCTTCAACCTTTATAAGAATGAATTATTTTCCATGTTCCTTTGCTACTCTTCGTTAGTCTATCAAGTATCCTCCTATTTTTCCTCCATAGCCTCAACAGGGTCACTAAAATCATTTTTATTATCAGCTACCCATCCCAAGTTCACTTCAATAATAGCCTCATGTTTCACCATTTCTACATCCTCATCTTCTCCATCATAGCCGACCTCCTCTTCCTCTATGTAGTTCACATCCTACATTTCCTTATTTTTATTTTCATCCTCTACCTCACACTTAGCCTCAAGGAATTTAAATTCTCCCATACCCTCAAGAATGTCCTTTTCATGCTTCTACTAATTCTATTTTCTTTCTTTCTCTTTCTTTACAATCTCCTTTTGGTAGAGGTAGCCTCTTTTTGGCTACCTTTCCCCATTGTGTTCCTATCTTTTCTTGCATCTTCCTTAGAACCATGGTTGTCAACATATAATGTCTATATCCATCTTACTCTTTTTCAAGATGGTGTCTTTGCTATTTTGGGGGAGTTTTCCCTCTTAGATAGGGTTTTGGGCAATAGGGATTCCCAAAGGGAATTTTAAAGACCAGGAGAAGACAAAAAAGGTTCCTTAGTGGATTTTTTTATGGATCCCAATGTTATAACTCTCTTTCATAGGGCTCCCAATAGGGGTAGGATTTAATTGTTCAATTTTAATAAATGGCTTGGTCTCAATCGACTATTTCCCTTTCATGTGGATAAGACCTCTGCTAAAGGCTGGATGATGGTCAAACACATGGTGATATAAAAAAAATATTAATACTTGATGGAGAGGTGGGTTGCATCCATTTTTTATGCTACCTTTTAAAGAGGAAACAAAAAAGAATGAGACGTTGACTTTTTCTCATGTCATGGGAAATTCAATAGGTGAAAGTAGTAGGAATGGTAAGGTTTAAATCTCCCTTCACAAGTAAAATATTTCATAACCTAGAGGCATATAATCACAAAAGGAGGAGGGAAAGAAAATCTATTAAACCTATTTTTTGCATTCACCCTTTCCAGTTTCTCCTTGCCGATTAAGAACATTTTCTTGTGCTTGTTGTACTTTCCCTTGCTTTTTCTTTCCATGCAATGACCTTCAGACTTCAAACCAGTAGCTTCCACAATGAGTTTTGGCATCACTGCAACATCAATACTACCAATAGAAATAATACCTTTATGCCAAGAAATGGAAAAACTAGATGAATGATCTGTGCTCAAATCCCTCATAATTTCAATGTAGGAGGTGAGCTCAATGTCTTAGAAATAATTCCAAATTTCCTAGTTCTACTTTAGTTCCCTATTGTCTTTTGGCTGAACTTTCTTTAATAGTTCTCACATGTTCTTCATTTTACCCAATCCCTACATCACTTCCTAAATAGCTTTATTATCTTCTTCAACGTCTTCTCTATGATAATCTTCACACTTTAGAATGGAGAGCCAGGAAACTTTGAGAATGGTTTAGGTGTTTGTGTTTTTTAAGGATTAATAAGTCACAATTATAATAATTTTTTGATAACTCTTTTCTTGATAAGAGGATGTCATTATATTTATTAAAACCTTTATGATTAGAACTATGATCTTTGCACCAATTGGTGAGTAATGAAAAATTGACAACTTTGTTTAATTTTTTGTACTTCCCCTTTTCCTTACTATTATTAAATCTTTTGCATATCTTTTAATTAAGATCTATACAAGGGCTTTTTTTAATGATGTCATTATTACTATTGTTCAGTGAGTTGTACTTTTCTAGCATACTATCTTAGTTGTTCTTCTAAATTTGGTTGTCCTCGATCTATTTCTAATCACTTTTCTATATTTTAACAATTTAATTTTCCCATCATTAATCTGAAATTTTCTAGTGTTGTCTTTTTTATAGTAATCTTTACTATTATCTAAGAAAAATATAATGATAATAATTCTTGATGTAGACCCTAAAGAAGCCTTGTTAATTCTTCTTTCCTTGGACATTTACCACTTCATCATTAATTAATATAGACTTGAGTTGATCCATGAAGTTAACTTCAATAATTACTTTTCTTTCTTGGCATCCCAAGCTTGAGTTAGCAATGAAATTCTCTAATCCATTCCCTTCTCTTAGAGTATGTCATATGATCTTGACTTCCCTAAATAAAATTGTTTTTTAGTTGCAATCCTCCATAAGGTTGAAAATCCTCTAAGGATTCTTACCATTACCCAAAAGGATACCAACTATTAGTTTTGAGTCCTCTTCCATAATAAATTTATCAACCCTTAGATCTAGAGGAGCTTTGATATCCTACTGCATCACTCTAGACCTTCAACATAGTTGTTAGAATTGATTCCTATATCTTTAGAAAAACCATGAATCCGTTCTAATCTTCTATTGTTAACAAGACCACCTATTCCAGAGATTCTGAAGTTACCTTTAGAACAACGATCTACATTGCATTTCCATGAATTTTGGTATGGAGGGATCTATTGAGTTTACTTGGACTTTTTCATATATTAAACTAGTTCAAATTGGTGAGGTTCTTGTAAATGCACAAAGTTTGTTTGATTCTAGTTTCATAGAGGGAGGGGTAATTAACACACTTCGGGTAGGAAGAAGGATTGAAATTCTTGTTAATAAATCTCTTAATAATATGAAATAATTCAGTAGTAGATTTTCTCTCCTCCCTAAGGGATCTATTATTTATTTCTTTGAATAAGTTCTAAAGTATAGTAGGGAGAATCTTTTGTCATCGATTATTTAACATAGGATGGGATAGCCGAGAGTAATTCCAAGTAGTAAGCAAGTCTGTGATAGTTTTTGGCATAACCCATAGGGTTTGGAGAGATTGAAACATAAGAATCCATAGGTCATTAGAGAAGGCGAAACTGATGAACATGTGATCTATGGATCCTTGATTATTTTTACATAGGATGCATCTATTTGTTATGCATAATCCATATTTATAAATATTTTCTAGGTTTGAATTTTTTTGTGGATCACTGCACACCAAAATTTGTTAATTTTATGGGGAATCTTAGGAGTCCATACGAGATTCCACTTATGGTACTTATCTTGAAGCCGGATTTAGGAAAGATAGGTCATTTTAATAGAGTATTAACCTGTATCATCTTAAAATGGAAGCACTTCCATGTTAAGAGTGTTTAGCCCTATGAGTAAGTGGTATAGGGTCATGTTAAGTGCCTTGAATGGGTCTTTTCATGGATCTAGTTATTTCCCCTCTATTATGAATCTCTCTCTCTCTCTCTCTCTCTCTCTCTCTCTCTCTCTCTCTCTCTCTCTCTCTCTCTCTCTCTCTCTCTCTCTCTCTCTCTCTCTCTCTCTCTCTTTCCAACCTATTTCTTTCTAACAAACTACTCTATGAAACTAAGGACTTTGGCCTCTGGGTCAAGGATGACCTTTTGGATCAAGGTTGACATTGACTCTAACCTAGGTCAACGATGACCTCGACCTTGACCTAGGGTAGGGCTGACCTCATCCCTCTCCCTAGGTCCCATTTTCAAATTTTGAGAGTTTTAGGATCTCAAGCATCAGAAATTTTCTTTGCCTACTTTTGTGTCGGCTATTTTGGGTTTCATAATGGTAGACTCTTAAATTACATTTAATCTAGGTCTATTCCTTGGAGTTAAGGTTAAATGGGATTTAATGCTCATATGTAGGTCTTCTCTAGGAATTAGTGCCCTAGATCACTATATAAGGAAGCCTTCTTCCCTCATTTTGACATCTACTTTTAATCTACACACATCTACAATATATGCACAATCAATCAAATTTTCTATGAGCTAGGAGCTACCTTTTATGAAGTGAATCTACCTACATGAAGTGAAGTTCTATTAACTATTAAAGTATTCAAGTGTTTAAGAATCCAATTCATTAAAGAGATCCATTGTTAGCCATTGAAGGATTCAATCTCTATGGAGTCCTCTTGTTGAAGATTTCATCCACATTCATCCAAGCCTTCTTCTATGCAAAGATACATTCAAGATTAGTGTTGAAGATTGAATGACATTGATTTGAGACATCCTACATACATTTCTACATACATTTGGAGCATGCATTCTTCTAGATTCAAGGTTAATTCCAAACTGGGGTTTGACTGAGGCAAACTCCTCATCCAATAAACAAATCATTTTTCCTCCAAATACAGGTGTGGAACAATGAACTGGAAAGTAGATTCGGATATCCATTTTGTCGAACTTCTAAGATTTGCAAACAAAATTTTTGTCAAAGTAGTGCAGGTCAAGGTTGACTTTTTTGGGTACAATTGTGCCCTGGGGTAAGATTATGCCCCACCAATAGGGTCAAGGTCAACCTCCCTTCAAAAAGACAAAATATTTCTGGCTTTTCTCTGTCTCGACATTTTCAATCTAGAATGAGTTGCAGATTTCCCAAAAACTACATACATACATCAAAAAACAAAATTTCCCAGATTGAAGGTTAGTATTTTTCTTTTATCTATTTCAGGATTTAGGAACAAGCCCACAATAGGAAGATCATACAACCTCCTTTCTCCCTATTTTCTATCACTTGATTCATATCTGCATTGAACACTCTCTTGTGTTTAATCAATTTGGATCATTCCTTTTGGAAACTAGGGTTGATTTAGGTTTCCATTTTCTTTCTATTCATTTTGGAAAACATCCAATGTTAGATTTAAATCTTGTATTAGGTATGCCCTATTGTACTTTGTGTTGTTATATTTGCTTTCATTTCATTAGGTCTTTCTTGCATTAAGATTAGATTTAGTTTATGCTCTTGCATTTTAAATTCAAAAATACAAAAAATTACAAAATTTATTTCAAAATACAAATTTTTTTTTTTTTTATAGTTCAATTTATTTTCCTTGTATTGTTTTATGAGCTTTATAACTTCTAGTCCTACTTCTATTCTTAGGGTTAGACATAGTCTTAGACTTATGAGTACCTTTGAGTCCGAGTCTTCTTCGCCTTTCCTTAGGATTCCATATGAAACTTTGATTCCTCCTAATTCTAATCCTCTTATGGAGTGAAACTCTTCTCACTCATCTCATGATGAGG
Organism: Cupressus sempervirens; assembly: GCA_028749045.1. Taxonomy (NCBI): domain Eukaryota; kingdom Viridiplantae; phylum Streptophyta; class Pinopsida; order Cupressales; family Cupressaceae; genus Cupressus; species Cupressus sempervirens. The sequence continues at coordinate 350,132,368 of CM053786.1, read as the reverse complement.
ATGATGATTTAAAAGTTTCTCTTGAACAAGTCCAAACACTTTCTAATGAACTTGATAAAATGGGTAATTGGCTTCTTCAAGAAAACCATAATCAAGATTCTATTCAAGCTATAGAGACTCTTACAAAAGTTCTTCATGATAGTGACCAAGATGTTAGTGTCTTGCATGGCATTATTCATCTTGTACATTCCAACATTAAACCTTTAGCTAAAGAAGCTCAAGATTTAGAGTTGACTCCCCCTACCACTAGTGTAGAACCTTTTTCTGTTCCTTTCCCTAGTGCTCCTACCTATACTCTTTCTTTGGTGACTACGACGGTTCCATCTATTCCTATGAGTGTTCCTCCTGTGTCCCTTCCTACTTCAAAACCTTCTTATCATAATGTTCTTTTTACTTATTATGCTCCTATGCCAACTACAATTTCTAGTGTTCCTCTAGTTGTATATTCTATTCCTATAGCTTTGTACACTTTACCTAGTGTTTCTAATATTGCTAGTTCTCCTATTTCTTCTCATGATTCTACAATTATCAGTTTGGCTCAAAATGTGTCATCTTCACAACAACAACTTGCATCCTTGACTCAAAACTAGTTTATTATCCCTACTAGTGACATTGGAAGTCCTTTGTCTCAGGATATTATTCATATTCTTGTTCCTCAGCAAGACATTATGCCTCATCTTGAGAATTATAATGGCAAGGGAGACCTTGTTCATCATGTTAAACCATTTCAAATCCTTTATAGTGATTATTCTCATGATAATAGGATTTTAGCTAAGTTGTATGCTCAAAATTTTCATGACATGGCCTTACAATGGTTTTTTTCTTTGACTCCTTATTTTATTCATTCATTTCCTCAACTTGTTAATACTTTTATTCAACAATTTCAAAATAGCTTTGGACCACAAGTGTCTTTTATTCATTTGAGGCATTGTATACAAAATTCTAAGGAAACATGGACTGAACTTAATGGTAGATTTAAGAATTTGTATGCTTATATTTCCTATGTTGTTTATGATATTGATATTCAATGTATGTTTATTTCAAATATGCAAAAGGATATCAAAGATAAAATTTTGCTTATTAAATTTACTTCTTTTCGACAACTTTGTGCAATGCTTCATCATTATCAATTAGAAGTGGGTATGTGCAAGATCATGGTGTACCAAACTATGGCCTTAAGTGGCAGTGAAAAATTAGCAAATCAGGTTTATGTCAACTTGACACATAATTTTGAAGTGGTTATGGACTTTATATCAAAAAGTTGTAAGGAAATAATATGTAAGAAATTGAATGTAGTTTCTAAACTACTAGGCCTTATCAGGAGAAAAAATAAATTAATTGGTCAAAAGTTTGAATTTTAATGCAGTACCAAGAAAATTTCAAGGCGAAAATAAAAAGTAGGTGTATGTCTGACCACCTTAATCAAAATCAAATCATAATATTTTTTTAATATAATTATATATATGAAAATTAAACTCATGCCAGGATGTGACACATATTTTTTGGTATTTTTATTCCAAATAAATAATTAAATATAAATTTTCTACCAAAATTTTTTCGGAAAAAAAAAGTCCCATGTCTGACCACCCTAACTAATAGAAAGTTTTACCAAATTTAAATTTATTTATTTATTTCTTATAATAGGCGAAGTATAGAATGTGACAAAACTGTTAGATTTAATAAATGTTATACCGTTTGAAAGTTATAGCTATTTTTCAATCAGTATGTCAATCAACACTTTACAATAATCTTCATTGATAATTAACTAATAAATACTTATTGAACTCAGAATTTGATAGAAATTATATTGATAGAATCTAGAGAGCGATATTAAAAAACCCTTTTCGTTTTATTCAATTTCAATCAAAATAACATTATCAGACGGCTACCCGAAGTCTGAGTATCACTAAAACCCTCTTCAAACACATCTTTTGGGTTGACCAGGTAGGCTTGGTAAACACCAAGCCTAATCGGATATCCGATATGCTACGATGGAAAAATTTCAAATCCCAACCCATTTTGGAGGGGAAATTGGGTTTAAACGTTATAGGTTATGATTTATAAATTATTTCACTTATATTACTATATAAAATCTTATTTTAATATATTATATATATAATAAAGTAATGTAAAGATATACGATATAATCTAGTAATATATAATAATATATTATGTTAATCTTATTACAATCTATAAATATAATAATGGAATATATATATATATAATACGTATTATATATTATTATATTAATATTTATGTTATTATTATATATATATAATAACGAAATATTTTCATTAAATATAATATGTATTATATATTATTATATTAATATGTATAATAATATTATATTTATATATTTACATATATATATATATATATATATATAATAACGTACTATATATTAATATGTATGTTACTAATATTTATGTATATTATTAATATATATGAGTCAAAGGGGATCATAGGTAAACCATTGACCCCTTTTGATGCATTAAATGATGACATATGTCCCTAGGGGTCTTAGGATCCCTAGGGACATATTACAATGGTTAATATGGGTCAAAGGGGGTCATAGGGTGACCTATGACCCATTTTGAACCATTAAATGACGACATATGTCCCTATCGGTCTTAGGACCCCAAGGAACATATTTGAATTGTTCATATGGGTCAAAGGGAGTCATAGGGTGACCTATGACTCCCTTTGACCAATTAAACAACGACATATGTCTCTAGGGGTCCTAGGACCCTTAGGGACATAATCAAATGGATATTATGGGTCAAAAGGGGTCATAGGTCCCTTTGACCCATTAAATGATGACATATTGACATATTTTCCTAGGGGTCCGAGGACCCTTAGGGAAATATTCAAATGGGTAATATGGGTCAAATGGGTTCATAGAGTGACCTATGACTCTCTTTGACCCATTAAACGATGACATATGTCAGTAGGGGTCCTAGTAACTAGAGGGACATATTTGAATGGGTAATATGGGTCAAAGAGGGTAATAGGGTGACCTATGACCCTCTTTGACCCATTAAATGACGACATATGTCCCTAGGGATCTTAAGACCCTTAGGGACATATTCGAATGGGTCATATGGGTCAAAAGGGGTCATAGGTCACCCTATGACCCCCTTTAACCCATTAAACAACGACATATGTCTCTAGGGCTCCTAGGACCCCTAGGGACATATTCAAATCGTTCATATAGGTCAAAGGGGGTCATAGGTGACCTATGACACCCTTTCACCTATTAGACAATGACATATGTCTCTAAGGGTCCTAGAACCCTTAGAGACATATTTGAATCGTTCATATGGGTCAAAGAGGGTCATAGGGTGACCTATGACTCCCTTTCACCCATTAAACGATGACATATGTCTCTAGGGGTCTTAGAAACCCTAAGGACATATTTGAATCGTTCATATGGGTCAGAGGGGGTCATACGTCACCCTTTGACACATTAAACAATGACATATGTCTCTAGGGGTCCTAGGACATCTAGGGACATATTCGAATCGTTCATATGGGTCAAAGGGGGTGATAGGTCACCCTATGACCCTCTTTTACCCATTAAATGATGACATATGTCTATAGGGGTCTTCAGACCCCTAGAGACATATTTGAATGTGTAATATGGGTCAAAAGGGGTCATAGGATGACCTATGAACCCCTTTGACCTATTAAACGATGACATATGTCACTAGGGTTCCTAAGACCCCTAGGGACATATTCGAATGGGTAATATGGGTCAAAGGGGGTTATAGGGTGACCTATGACCCCCTTTGACCGATTAAACAATGACATATGTCCTTAGGGGTCCTAGGACCCCTAGGGAGGGACATATTCGAATAGTTCATATGGCTCAAAGGGGGTCATAGGTCACCCTATCACCCCCTTTGACCCATTAAAGGATGACATATGTCCCTAGGGGTCCTCAGATCCATAGAGACATATTCGAATCATTCATATGGGTCAATGGGGGTCATACGTCACCCTATGGCCTGCTCTGACCCATTAAATGATGACACATGTCCCTTGAAGTCCTAGGAACCCTACGGACATATTCAAATGGTTCATTTCAGTCAAAGGGGGTCATAGGGTGACTTATGACCCCTTTTGACCCATTAAACGATGACATATGTCCCTAGGGGTCCTAAGACCCCTAAGGGCATATTCGAATCATTCATATGGTCAAAGGGGGTCCTAAGGTGACATATGACCCCCTTTGACCCATTAAACGATGACACATGTCTCTAGGGGTCCTAGGACCCTTAGGGACATTTTAATGTGTAATATGGATCAAAGGCAGTCATAGGCCACCCTATGACCCCCTTTGACTCATTAAACGATGACATATGTCCCTAGGGGTCGTAGGACCCCTAGCGACATATTTGAATCGTTCATATGGGTCAAAAGGGGTCATAGGATGACCTATGACACCTTTTGACCCATTAAACGATGACATATGTCTCTAGGGGTCCTAGGACCCCTAGGGACATATTTGAATGGGTAATATCGGTAAAAAGGGGTCATCGATCACCCTATGACCCCCTTTGACCCATTAAACAATGACATATGTTCTTAGAGTTCCTACGACCCCTAGGGACATATTGGAATTGTTCATATAGGTCAAAGGGTGTCATAGGGTGACCTATGACCCCCTTTGACGCATTAAATGACGACATATGTCCCTAGGGGTCCTAGGACACCTAGGGACATATTTGAATGGGTAATATGGGTCAAAGGGCCCTATAAGGACATATTCGAATCGTTCATATGGGTCAAAAGAGGTCATAAGGTGACCTATGACCCTCTTTGGCCCATTAAATGATAACATATGTCTCTAGGGGTCCTAGGGCCCCTAGAGACATATTTGAATAGGTAATATGGGTCAAAGGGGGTCATAGGGTGACTTATGACCCCCTTTGATCCATTAAATGATGACATATGTCCCTAGGGGTCTTAGGACCGCTAAGGACATATTCAAATCATTCATATGGGTCAAAGGGGGTCATAGGGTCACCTCTGACCCCGTTTCACAAATTAAATGATGACATATGTCCCTAGGGGTCCTACAGCGTAGGACCCCTAGGGACATATGTCATCATTTAATGGGTCATATGAACAATTCGAATATGTCCCTAGGGGTCCTAGGACCCCTAAGGACATATGTTGTCATTTAATAGGTCAAAGGGGGTCATAGGGTAACTTATGACCCCTTTTGACACATTAAACGATGACATATGTCCCTAGGGGTCCTAGGACCCATATGGACATATTTGAATCGTTCATATAGGTCAGAGGGGGTCATAAGTCACCCTATGACCCTCTTTGACCCTTTAAATGATGACATATGTCTCTAAGAGTCCTAGGACTCCTAGGCACATATTTGAATCATTCATATGAGTCAAAGGGGGTCATAGGGTGACCTATGACCCCTTTTGACCCATTAAACAATGACATGTCCCTAGGGGTTTTAGGACCCCTAGGGACATATTCGAATTGTTCATATGGTTCAAAGGAGGTCATGGGGTGACAGATGACCCCTTTTGATCGATTAAATGACAACATATGTCCCTATGGGTCCTCGGACCCCTAGAGACATATTCGAATTGTTCATATGGGTCAAAGGGACCTATGACCATCTTTGAGCAATTAAACGATGACATATGTCCCTAAGGGTCCTAAGACCCCTAGGGACATATTTGAATCATTCATATAGGTCAAAGGGGGTCATAGGGTGACCTATGACCCTTTTTGACCCATTAAATGATGACATATGTTCCTAGGGGTCCTAGGACCCCTAAGGACATATTCGAATGGTTCTTATGGGTCAAAGGGGGTCATAGGGTGACCTATGACCCACTTTGACCCATTAAACGATGACATATGTCCTTAGGGGTCCTAAGACCCATACGAACATATTCGATTCGTTCATATGGGTCAAAGGGAGTCATAGGGTGATTTATGACCCTATTTGACCAATTAAACGATGACATATGTCCCTAGTTGTGCACGATCCCTAGGGACATATTCAAATCGTTCATATCGGTCAAATAGACCTATAACCCTTTTTAACCCATTAAACGACAACATATGTCCCTATGGATCCTAGGATCCCTAGGGACATTCAAATCGTTCATATGGGTTAAAGGTGGTCATAGGGTGAACTAGGACCCCCTTTGACCTATTAAACGACGACATATGTCTTTAGGGGTCCTAGGAACCCTAAGGACATATTTGAATGGGTAATATGGGTCAAAGTGGGATATAGGTTGACCTATGACCTCCTTTCACCCATTAAACAATGACATATGTCCCTGGGGGTCCCAGGACCCCTAAGGACATATTCAAATCGTTCTTATGGGTCAAAGGGGGTCATAGGCTGACCTATGACGCCCTTTGACCCATAAAAAAGGCGGTCATAGGTCAGCCTATGACCCTTTTTGACTCATAGGAACGATTCAAATATGTCCTTAGGGGTCCTACGACCCCTAGGGACATATTGAAATGACACATATAGGTCAAAGGGGGTCACAGGGTGACCTATGACCCCGTTTGACCCATTAAACGATGACATATGTCCCTAGGGGTCCCCGGACCCCTAGGGACATATTCGATTCATTCATATGGATCAAAGGGGGTCATAGGGTGACTTATGACCCCTTTTGACCCATTAAATGATGACATATGTCCCTACGGGTCCTAGGACCCCTAGGGACATATTCAAATGGGTAATATGGGTCAAAGTTTCTTATGACCCTCTTTAACCCATTAAATGATGACATATTTCCGTAGGTTCCTAGGACCCCTAGGGACATATTCAAATCGTTCATATGGGTCAAAGGAGGTCATAGGGTGACCTATGACCCTCTTAGACCCATTAAATGATGACATATGTCTCTAGGGGTCCTAGGACCCTTCGCAACATATTTGAATGGGTAATATGGGTCAAAGGGGGTCATAAGGTGACCTATGACCCCCTATGACCCATTAAATGATGACATATGTTCCTAAGGGTCCAAGAATGCCTAAGGACATATTCGAATGGTTCGTATGGTTCAAAGGGGGTCATATGGTGACCATGACCACCTTTAACCCATTAAATGATGGCATATGTCCCTAAGGGTCCTAGGACCTCTAAAGGCATATTCGAATCATTCAAATGGGTCAAAGGGGGTCATAGGGTGACCTATGACCCCTTTGACCCATTAAACAATGACATATGTCCCTAGGGGTCCTAGGACCCCTAGTGACATATTTGAATGGTTCTTATGGGTCAAAGGGGGTCATAAGGTGACCTATGACCCCTTTTGACCCATTAAACGATGACATATGTCCGTATGGGTCCTAGGACCCCTAAGGACATATTTGAATCATTTATATGGGTCAAAGGGGGTCATAGGGTGACTTATGATCCCCTTTGATCAATTAAACGATGACATATGTCCCTTGGGGTCCTAGGACCCCTAATGACATATTTGAATGGTTCTTATGGGTCAAAGGGGGTCATAAGGTAACCTATGACCTCATTTGACCCATTAAATGATGACATATGTCTCTAGGGGTCATAGGACCCCTAGGGACATATTTGAATGGATAATATGGGTCAAAGAGGGTCATAGGGTGACCTATGATCCCTTTTGACCCATTAAACGATGACATATGTCTCTAGGGGTCTTAGGCCCCTTAGGGACATATTTCAGTGGGTAATATGGGTGAAAGGGGGTCATAGGGTGACCTATGACCCCCACCTATTAAATGATGACATATGTCACTAGAGGTCCTAGGATGCCTAAGGACATATTTGAATTGTTCATATGGATCAAAGGGGGTCATAGGGTGTCCTATGATCCCTTTTGACCTAGTAAATGATGACATATGTTCCTTGGGGTCCTAGGACCTCTAAGGACATATTTGAATGGTTCTTATGGGTCAAAGGGGGTCATAAGGTAACCTATGACCCCCTTTGACCCATTAAACGATGACATATGTCCTTAGGAGTCCTAGGACCCCTAAGGACATATTCGAATCGTTCATATGGCTAAAAGGGAGTCATAGGGTGACCTATGACCCTTTTTGACCCATTAAACAATGGCATATCTCTCTAGGGGTCCTAGGACCTCTAGGGACATATTTGAATGGGTAATATGGGTCATAGAGTGACCTATGACCCCTTTTGACTCATTAAATGATGACATATGTCCCTTAGGGTCCTAGGATGCCTAAGGACATATTCGAATGATTTTTATGAGTCAAAGGGGGTCATATGGTGACCATGACCCCCTTTAACCCATTAAATGACGACATATGTCCCTAAGGGGCCTAGGACCCCTAAGGGCATATTCGAATCATTCATATGGGTCCAAGGGGTCATAGGTCACCCTATGACCCCTTTGACCCATTAAACGATGACATATGTCCCTATGGGTCCTAGGACCCCTAAGGACATATTCGAATAGTTCTTATGGGTCAGAGGGGGTCATAGGTCTTTGACCCATTAAGCGACAACATATGTCCGTAGGGGTCCTAGGACCCCTAAAGACATATTTGAATCATTTATATGGGTCAACGAGGGTCATAGGGTGGCCTATGACCCCATTTGACCCATTAAATGATGACATATGTCTCTAGGGGTCATAGGATCCCTATTTACATATTTGAATGGGTGATATGGGTCAAAGGGGGTCATAGGCTGATCTATAACCCCTTTTGACCCATTAAATAAAGACATATGTCTCTAGGTGTCCTAGGACCTTGAGGGACATACTTGAATGGGTAATATGGGTCAAAGGGGGCCATACGATGACCTATGACCCCTTTTGATCCATTAAACGATGACATATGTCCCTAGGGGTCCTAGGACCCCTAAGGACATATTTGAATCATTCATATGGGTCAAAGGGGGTCAAAAGGTGACCTATGACCCTGTTTGATCCATTAAAGTATGACATATGTCCCTAGGGGTCTTAGGACCCCTACAGACATATTCAATTCATTCACATGGGTCAAAGGGAGTCATAGGGTGACCTATGAGCCTATTTGACCCATTAAACGAAGACATATGTCCCTAGTGGTCTAGGACCTTAAAGACATTTGAATCGTTCGTATGGGTCAAACAGACCTATGACCCTTTTAAACCCATTAAACGACAACATATGTCCCTATGGGTTCTAGGACCCTTAGGGACATTCGAATCGTTCATATGGGTCAAAGGAGGTCATAAGGTGAACTAGGACCCTCTTTGACCCATTAAACGATGACATATGTTTCTAGGGGTCTTAGGAATCCTAGGGACATATTTGAATGGGTAATATGGGTCAAAGGGGGACATAAGTTGACCTATGACTCCCTTTGACACATTAAATAATGACATGTCCTTAGTAGTCCTAGGACTCCTAAAGACATATTCAAATCGTTCATATTGGTCAAAGAGGGCCATAGGTTTACCTATGACCCCTTTTGACCCATTAAATGACAACATATGTCCTTAGGGGTCCTAGGACTCTTAGGGACATATTTGAATGACACATATGGGTCAAAGGGGGTCATAGGGTGTCCTATGACCCCGTTTGACCCATTAAATGATAACATATGTCCCTAGGGGTCCTAGGACCCTTAGGGACATATTTGAATCACTCATATGGGTCAAAAGGGGTCATAGGTCACCCATTAAACGATGATATATGTCTCTATGGGTCCTAGGACCCCTAAGGACATATTTAAATGGGTAATACGGGTCAAAGTGCCTTATGACCCTCTTTGACCCATTAAATGATAACATATGTCCCTAGGGGTCCTAAGACCCCTAGGGACATATTCAAATCATTCATATGGGTCAAAGGGGGTCATAGGGTGACCTATGACCCCCACCTATCAAACGACGACATATGTGCCTACGAGTCCTAAGATGCCTAAGGATATATTTGAATTGTTCATATGGGTCAAAGGGGGTAATAGGGTGACCTATGATCCCCTTTGACCCATTAAACGATGACATATGTCCCTTGGGGTCCTAGGACCCCTAAGGACATATTGGAATGGTTCTTATAGGTCAAAGGGGGTCATAAGGTAACCTATGACCCCCTTTGACCCATTAAACGACGACATATCTGCCTAGGGGTCCTAGGACCCCTAAAGACATATTCGAATCATTCATATGGGTAAAAGGGGATCATAGGGTGACCTATGACCCTCTTTGACCCATTAAACAATGACATATATCTCTAAGGGTCTTAGAACCCCTAAGGACATATTTGAATGGGTAATATGGGTCAAAGGGGGTCATAGGGTGACCTATGACTCCCTTTGACCCATTAAATGATGACATATGTCCCTAGGGGTCCTAAGATGCCTAAGGACATATTAGACTGGTTCTTATGGGTTAAAGTGGGTCATAGGGTGACCATGACCGCCTTTGACCCATTAAATGATGAAATATGTCTCTAGGGGTCCTAGGACCCCTAAAGGCATATTCGAATCATTCATATGGGTGAAAGGGGGTCATAAGGTGACCTATGACCCCCTTTGACCCATTAAATGATGACATATGTCCCTAGGGGTCCTAGGACCCCTAAGGACATATTCGAATGGTTCTTATGGGTCAAAGGGGGTCATAGGGTGATCTATCACCCCCTTTAACCCATTAAATGATGACATATGTCCGTAGGGGTCCTAAGAACCCTAAGGACATATTTGAATCATTTATATGAGTCAAAAGGGGTCATAGGGTGACCTATGACTCCGTTTGACCCATTAAATGATGACTTATATCTCTAAGGATCGTAGGACCACTAGGGACATATTTGAATGGGTAATATGGGTCCCTATGACCTCCTTTGACCCATTAAATGATGACATATGTCTCAAGGGGTCCTAGGACCCCTAGGGACATATTTGAATGGGTAATATGGGTCAAAAGTGGCCATAGGATGACCTATGACCCGCTTTGATCCATTAAACGACGACATATGTCTCCAGGGGTCGTAGGACCCCTAAGGACATATTCGAATCGTTCATATGGGTCAAAGGCGTACATAGGGTGACCTATGACTCCCTTTGTCCCATTAAACGACGACATATTTTCCTAGGGGTCCTAGGACCTCTAGGGACAAATTCGAATAGGTCATATGGGTCAATGGGGGTCATAAGGTGACCTATGACCCCCTTTGACCCATTAAACGATGACATTTGTCCCTATGGGTCCTAATACCACTAGGGACATATTTGAATCGTTCATATGGGTCAAAGAGGGTCATAGGGTGACTTATGACCCCCTTTGACCCTTTAAACGATGACATATGTCCCTAGGGGTCCTAGGACCCATAGGGACATATTCGAATCGTTCATATGGGTCAAAGGGGGTCATAGGGTGACCTATGAGCCCCTTTGACCCATTAAATGATGAAATATGTCCTTAGGGGTCCTAGGACCCCTAAGGACTATTCAAATGGTTCTTATGGGTCAAAGGAGGTCATAGGGTGACCTATGACTCCTTTTGACCCATTAAACGATGACATATGTCCCTAGGGGTCCTAGGACGCCTAAGGACATATTCGAGTAGTTCATACGGGTCAAAGGGGGTCATAGGGTGACCTATTACCCTCTTTGACCCATTAAATGATGACATATGTCTCTAGGGGTTGTATGACCCTTAAGGACATATTTTAATGGGTAATATGGGTCAAAGGGGGTCATAGGGTGACCTGTGACCCCCTTTGACCCTTTAAACGATGACATATATCCCTAGAGGTCCTAGGACCCCTAAGGACATATTCAAATCATTTGTATTGGTCAAAGGGGGACATAGTGTGATTGATGACCCCATTTGACCCATTAAACAATGACATATGTCCTTAGGTGTCCTAGGACCCCTAGGGACATATTTGAATCATTCATATAGGTCAAAGGGGGTCATAGGTCAGGGGTCATAGGGTGACCTATAACCCCCTTTGACCCATTAAACGATGACATATGTCGCTAGGGGTCCTAGGACTATTTATACTATTTTATGATAATAATAATAATATAAATAAACACTAAATATTAATATTATTATATCTATAGTAAAAATAATAATACTATTATAGTTATAATAATAATATATATTAATACTATTATTGGTATAATAATAATATTAATACTATAGCTATATTAATACTACTATATATTAGTACTATTATATATTAATGCTATTATATATTAATACTATTGATACTTTATATTAATACTATTATACTATTGGCTTTGTAATAAACCAAACTTAGTTTCCCTCTAATGATTTTCATAATATTAATATAATTATTGAAAAGGAGAGAAATTATAGCAAGCTTTCCCCCCATAAATTCACTTTACAAAATCAGATATCTGATTTTACTAGCTACAATTTCCAATATTTCCCTATCCCTGCAGATCCCACAACATCACTTTTTCACTTCTTTTTTCATGGGTTTTGCACAGAGTCACATTTTGGAGTCCAACCAATCGAATTTTTTTTGAAAATATAACCTTAGGTATTCAAATTTGTCATCTAAATGGGGAGCAACAGTCGTTGAAAGGATAAATGCGAAAGAAAAAAATCCAATGAAGACATTGCGGCATATAGGGAAAGGGACAAAATGGAACACCGAAGAAAAAGATAAGGTATGCTAAATATCAGTCAAATTGACGATGAGTTAATCGAAGGTGAAATCGTAGAATCAGATAATGAATATGTATAGTTGGGAAATGAAAATGTACCTATTGAAAACCATAATGCCGAAATTGAAAATTTGGAGGATGATAATTTTGAAGAAGAAATGCCACCAACTCATAATCCAAATTGCATAATTGACCATGTCAAAGATGACAATGCACATGAACCTAATGCACAAGAACCTTACATATCTCCTAATTATAATCAACATGAAGCTTCTAAAATATCAAAATGGATAATTGAAATTGATGAAATGATTATTACTAGTTTGGAAGGAAAAAAATTAGAAAGAACCATTTGGTTATGGGCTTCAAGACTATATCAGATGTTTTTCGGCAACAAGATAGTGGTCGAGCAATGTCAGCTTTTCATGCACTTATTAATGATGCAAAAGATGAGACCTATGCTTTCCAAATTGAAGAATCGTGTCAATAAAAAGTTGGAAAGAAATGCCATTATCGTGAAGAATCTTTTCAGTGCTCTCAATAGCATTGAATAAAATAGCAGAGAGAAGGATAATAGAACTGCTCGAAGGGTTATTATAACCTCTTTGGTAAGTCATCATTTGAGAAAGGGTAGATATATGAGACAAACTTGTATTGATTTGAATCTAAATCATACTGCTTTGAGAAGAGCACTTAGTCGACGAGAGAAAATTGATGATCCTCTTCAAAAAGAAATATGGGCATTTGGTGGGAGACTTCCACGTTTTGATAAGAAGCTATCCGACTATGTGAAAGAAAAAATTACATAATTTTGGCACTCTAACTCATGAGTATCACCCAATGCTAAAGACGTCTTAAAGTTGAGAATTGGCATCAGAGATCGCACACCACATCCTAAACACCATTTGGAGGTAAGTCAAACTATGTTGTTCAAAAAATTTAGAGAGATTCATCCAATTCTTCATATATCACAAAGGGCTTTTGAATCTTTGAAGTCATTTTATTGTGTGCCACTCAAAGAAATTGAATGAATGAGTGACTTGTCAAAAAAAATTGAATGAATGAGTGACTTGTCAAAAAAATTGTCCAAGCAGGTTACAACACTAGTGACTCAAGTCAAGAGCTACGAAAAAATCCCAAATAGCAATGTAGATAAAGAAAGAGAGATGACAAGTGAACAAATTTAAGTGTAGTCAATAGATCAAGGAAACCATTTAGTGAAAGAAATGCTTAGTATGCATATCATAGACTATGAAGTTAGAAAATACCAATAGCTCTAAGACCAACGAGCGATTTTAAGCATGTTCAAGCACTAGAGACATAGAAAATCAAAGTCAATTTATGAAACTCCCCTTGGCAAAAAATGCAAACAAATATTTTCACTTGATGTTTTGACTTGGTTGAAAAAGTTTGAAAATAATTGATAATATTGCAAGCTTGATGTTCAAAAGCAATTTTTTTTCCAAGAAAGATAGTGACACATGGAGTAGTCTTCATACAATCAAGCAAGGCACAAAGAAACCTTTCATGATACAAGTCAAAGGGGTCAACCTTTCTTGAAAACTTTTCTAATATAACTCCTAATGGCTACAAGTCAGTGCCATTAGCTTCAAGTGGGTGGGTGAACCCTAGTGACACTCTTGTTCCAACCACAGAGACCCTCTATCATCTGTGGCCACCCCATACTGAGGAGTCACCAAGGTTCTCTAAGTGCGTTTTGAGGTTGATTTTCTGAGGGTCATAACTCAGAGCTCGTGAGGGCTATCAATAAACTATCGAATGCTATAGGACGCTAATGTTGAGGCCTAAAATAACCTATCTCATTTTTGAGAGATCACATTCTGTTTGGATTCAGCACAGCGATCTCGTTCGATGCCAAAACTCGCATTGTGCCTCAGTTCATAGGTGCACCACAGTACAACTTTGAAACCGCTGATCTTGGCATCAAATCAGCAATGCCATTAGCTCCAGATTAGTGGGTGAACCCTAGTCACACCTTTGTTTCGGCCATGGAGACCATCCATCATTTGCGGCCACCCTGTACCGAGGAGTCTCCAAGGTGCTCTAAGTGCATTTTGAGGTCAATCTTTCGAGGGTCATAACTCAGAGCTCGTGAGTGATATCAATGAACTATCAAATTCTATAGGATGGTGATACTAAGGCCTAAAATAACCTATCTCATTTTTGAGAGATCACATTCCATTTGGATTCGGCACAACGATCTCGCTCAATGCCAAAACTTGTAGTGTGCCTCAGTTCATAGCTGCACCATAGTGTAGGTTTGAAATCGCTGATCTTGGCATTGAATCATCAATGCCATTAGCTCCAGATGGGCGGGTGAACCCTAGTCACACCCTTGTTTCGGCCACAGAGACCATCCATCATTTGCAACCACCCGGTACCAAGGAGTCTCCAAGGTGCTCTATGTGCATTTTGAGGTCGATCTTTTGAGGGTCATAACTCTGAGCTCGTGAGGGCTATCAATCAACCATTAGAGGTGAAAAGTTTGTAAGAAGTAGTGGCTTAGTGTTTTTACTAAAATAAGTTAGTGGGAAGGCTTTATTAGAGGGTCTTGGCCAAACTAGTGGGGTGTCTACCCACTCTCTAATTTTAGAGACAGTTAGGTTTTGGAGGGAGATTAGGGGAGCTCTACTACAACTATCCTTACCCTAGCTTGGAACAAAGTTGGTATCTCAAACTTGCTTCTTTTCCATTTCTTTCTTTTAGCATGGTTAAGCAAATATGCAAGTGTGGAGTTTATCAATGGAGTATGCATTGCATTGCATTGTGGAGTAGCATTCATGTGAGTGCTTGAATGGTGTTCATTCCATGTAGATTAGTGTGACACCATTGTGCATCTTGTTGTATTGTGTGGAGTATTGTGAGTATGAGGTTTGGATTTCCTCTATTTCCTTATTGTATTATGGGTGTTGATATTGTGTTGTGAAAATGTGATGTGCTCTTGAAAATTTCTTGTTTTATTTCTACTTGGTTTTGTTTTCTTGTTTTGTGCTTGAGTGTTGTTATGGGCGTGGGACTTACACTCACCCTTGTGGGAAGGGAAGAGAAGTCCATGGTGAAGGGCTTAAGTTGGGTTTGAAAAATGTATTGAGAACCTTGGAGTATGGGCTCCATTGTATGCCATAACCATTCATATCTTGCTGGGGGTGATAAGGAAAGTATGGTGTAGAAAGGAAGTTTGAGGAATTACAGCTGATGGTAGTGGGTTTGGAGGAGGAAATGTGGAGGCCTTGAGAGGGCATTAACTTGTTGATTTATGATAGCCCCGAGAGGGCATGAAATTTTCTGAATTATGATAGCCCCGAGAGGGCATGAAAATTGTTTATTGCAGATATGGTTTGGTATGGCAAGTCTCCATTTTAGAACACACCTTCACCCTATGTTTATGGTTCCATCTGTGAAGCCATTGTGAAATAGCCTTGGGGGAAAATTGTTCAAGTTTGAAATGTAATCTTTATGCATTGAAAAATTGTATGTGTATCCCAGTTTGAGCCTTGTTACCTAGCGCGGGGGTGGTCTCTTTGAGGCCTATGGTTGGGTGGAAAGCACCCATGGTCCTTGTTTTTTTTGTGTGTTGCATATGCAGATTTGTGTCCAAGGGAGCAATGGAAATGGCTTGGAATGATCATCTTGAAGATTGATGTTGGATGAGAAAACTTGACATTGTGCCATCATTTGTGAAGGAGGATTCACCAGCTTGTTCATGTTCTCAATGATCATGTTGGACAATGTTCATGCTACTCATTGTCCATATCTTTCAATGTTCATGTTCCTTATGATTTTGAAAAGTCCCTTATGTTGCCCCATTGTGATGGAAGGAGATTGTATCATTGTTACCTAATGTACGTGTAGAGGAAATAATTGATAAGGTTGTATATGCATGTTTCATTTGGAGTTTATATTGTTATGAAAGCATTGGTATGAGTCACAAATTTTATTTGACATCATTGTTATCATTTGAAAATCTGAAAGAAAGTTTTCTCCTTGTGGTATTGTAAATGACTAGTTGATAATAACAATCCATAGATGTTATGTGATACCATTGATTGTATAAATTTAAAACTTAGTAGATTTCTTACAATCTTGTTGTGGACTCAATAATTTGGAAGGAAAATTTTATGTTCATATCACATGCATGGATAATATTAATTTTAATTACCAAGCTTAATGCAATTCTAAGCAAGGAAATCATCAAATTAATTTCATGATATAACAAAATAAAGTTTGTTGTAAGAGAAGACATAATAAAATCTATGAGATACATTGCTATAGGCATGCATTTTCCTCTCTGGAAAACGTATTGTAAAGGCAAATAAATCCCTTCCTTAATATAGAGCAGTAAAATATTAAAGAATATTCCCAAATTCTAGACTGCTATCCAATAAAAATAAAAATAATAATAGCATATAGAGACTAATGAGTGTCCTAGACTAATATATTTCCTAAGTGACAGAATGGTACACATTACAATCTTGTGACCTCTAAGTCACATCCAACACTCAAATGATGAATTAGTAATTAAATAAATAAAGGCATACTAGTGTGCATGTTAGAGAATATGAAAAATTTAAATATTTAACTCAAAAATAAAATAAAAGCCAAGATTGATCTTGACCGCCCTTCTAGAGTAGCCCCCAACATTTCCTAAGCCATCATAATGCAAAAAGTTCTCTCCACTCCCCAAGGCGTATTGTTAAATCTGACATTCATTTTAAAATGTCATGTCAAAAATTTTATCCTTGAGCTTGCCTCCTTGAAAAGGGGTTTCATCCCCATTAATATACTTGGGTGCATAGGAGAAAGGGTTTATGTCACATCCTTGTCTTATGCACTAGTTGTCCCCTCCTTGCAGCAGTGGTCATGTGTTCCCAAGCATAGGTAGTCGACTTGAAATTTCTTGCAACAGTGGTCACGTGTTCCCAAGCATAGGTAGCCGACTTGAAATTAAGGGGGAGTGGGATAGCAATCCCAAGGGATTTTTACTTAGGAGAATGTCAAGTTGACATTTAATATGACTTGTTCACATTAGGATTGTTGATTGGAGGGATCGGAGAAAGATGCCCTAAGGCTTGGATTAGTCAAAATTCTGCACATGACCCACGTGGGACCTTGTGGTGACCACGTGTAGGAAGAAATGTGGCCTTGGTAAGAGTTAGGGAATGATGAGGATTTAAGATAGATAGGAGATTCACCCTTTAGATTTGTTTTTTATTTTTGTTAGATAATTATTTAATCATTTCAAATCTTGAATAGAGGATAATGACACTTAGTGTATTTGAGCTTAGTTTTTAAGGGTAATGTTTATGTCAAGGGGCTTATTTAGAAACATGTAACAATTAAACCATATGGTAATGGAAAAGCTCAATATAGGAAAATAAATTAAATGAAATAAATAAGTTTACAAGAATGCATATATAATTGAACATGATGTTAAGTACATAGGGTTTAATTAAATTAGTGTTAAGACTGTAAATTAGGATAGTTGGATGTAGATATAATAGGGTTAATATTAAGTAAGTTGTCGGGATGATGGGATTGGAGAATGAAGGACAAGGATGGATGGTGGATTAAAATAATAACTCAAATCTAGTTTTATCTAGTAAATAAAGCACATTGATAGATAAGAGTTACTAGATAGAATTGAATGCATGACAAACCTATGTAGATGTTGGATTTAATATCAAGTGAATTTATATTTGGCTTGAGGGAATGCTAGTTAGATAATGAATGTTGTGGATTCGATTGAAGATATTAGTAGAATATCAAAGTCGATAGAATATATATACCAATTTGAAAATGTAGTGTAGGAATAAAGCATTAGTTAGCTAGTATGTAATAAGGGTCAATAGGCATGTCATTAAAGGTAGCTCATCAGCTCATGTACCCTATGTATAAGTAATGATAATATGATTCATGTACACCACATCTTACTATGTTAGTTGCATGAAATAATGAATACATATATGTCAGAACGACAAGGTATGTTATATACAAACCTTATTTATACGCTTGCACCTAATCCTTGCATAAACAATTCATCTAAAAAATTTAAATTGACACACTCAATACAATGGTGTAGTAGTATGTGTTTAAATACTGATTGTGAATTATTATTGACTTAAGTACTTTGGATTGGCCCTTAGACTTACTAAGAGTTCCTCATTTTATGTCCTTACTAATTTGTACTATGAAACTACTTTGAATCTTAACATGCTTTGATAATAATAATATTGATAGTGACAAAGTGAGCTTATGGTGAATAATTAGATGTAATAATGTAAAAATTAAATTTAATAGTATATTAATTATAGTAATTAAAATAATAAATGTAAAAGCATGGCAATGTAGCTAGATTAGTTAGTAGTTGATGAGCTAGATAGTTAGTAATTATCTTTTGTTAGAGTGAGTTTAATTTATGTATTGAAATAGTAATTTTTGTGTTTAGGAAACTGTAGTGAGTGCTAGTTTGGTGAGGAAGCAATGTTGATAGAATGCATAAGGATGACTAAATAGAGTAAAGAGGGAGAAAATGACTCAGTATTGATCCAATCTTCGAGAGGACCTGTAACCAGTAAGATATGGATGCAAGCACATGATACACGTTTGGCACATAAAACAAATTGTTTATTCCATAAGTTTTATATAGTATGTGTTGAATGATGGATACTATCAATACAAGTGGCCCCTTCTCCATCATGTAGAGTTTAAAGATACCTTTGGGGAATATCTTTTCTAATTTCCAATGGTTAGATACGATATAGCGTGGTCGATAAGTGCACATTTTCTTATTTGACTAAGGGTGCTCATGTGATGAGTACTAAATCTAAATTCTCTAGATACATGTGTGTAATCGATTAAGATATTCTACACTTCCACACCATATAGTAATTGTCACATTAATATATATTGTAATGATTAATGAATGTGTGCACATTGGTAATGAGGATAATAAGTAATTATGATCCCCTTCTCTTACATGCTAGAATCACGACCTAGTCCATATGATACAACCGACAGACCCTAATAGAATATTAGTATTAGAGGCTTTTTAGGATATGAATTACCTCACTAATTTATGAGTGTTGTATCTTGAACTTTCTCTTTTGACTCGTGATGCTAACTTGAACTAGACTACATCATCCAATCTATTTGAAAACCACCTATGACTAAAATGTTACAACCGGATGACACTATCCACATGAGTCTTGAACTCCTATTTAATGATAACCTTGTTTTACAATATGTAATTTCTTATGCGACTTCATAAGCTACAAAAAAAATAAAAAAGTAAAAAAATTGTAGTGTTTTTACTAGTAAAATTTAGGGCATGACACATGATCAACGATAAATTGAACAATACTAGATATTAAATTAATATGTATATCATTGTGCACATAAATGACAAAAATATATATCAAAATACATGTAACCATAGACAAATTTTTACACAAATATATATCAAAGATCATGTATCCATAGACAAAGTACTCAAATGTATATCAAAATACATAGATCCATATACAAAATGTGGCTGATCATGCCATCAGAATGTGTATAATATCAATGTTTCTGTATACAATGTGGCATATGCCATCTCAAAATGTCTCATGATGCATCCTACGAGAACTATACTATCCTAGGGTGCTGGTGGATGATCAAAATGCAGCCTCTTCACTGCACTAGGTAGATCAAATGCCTCCTACATAGACAAAAAAGGAAAACCCAAAGTTAGACTACTAAATTTATATGATTCTACATATCTAACATTGAATTACTCAAATGCATAATGATATTTTTTTTAATGGAGATTAATACTATTAAAATTTCATAATAAATACCTCTCTCATTGACCTCCTATGCCAGTCAGGAGTCCTCTCATATGCCCTCGGCAATGCTGGTACCTCTCTGATTATGGGCTGTATATGTTCAAATACCTTTGTCAGATGAATCTACAATTTAAAGTATAAAATTATAATTCATAGCATGCTAAATTTATAACATATTTAATCATAAATTCAAACTACAACTTACTATTGTAGGCTCCTCCTCAGGAGTGAGTGGCCGCGTCATCAAATCTACATAACTATCCCGTCGGACCTCATGTGCACTAGGAGTCTCCTATGAGATACAAAATAGTAGTTGTTAATATCGTCGAAATCAGTTTTGAATTTATTTATGAAGATAAGGATAAAAAAAAAAATTGATACTTATACATACAATGGGGCTGTCAGTGTGAATGGAAATACCTAATGGTCTACAATGCAAAATCTGTATAGGCTCATCACCAGTAGCAACGCCCTCTATACAATAAAGAATGTAATTAAATGGGATTACCACAAACATTTTACAAGAATGCATCAATATTTAATCAAATAGAAAGTGCCTAATTACCTTTCCTTTGTCAATGTGTGCTGGCTCACCCTCTGCACTTTGTCCCTCCGGGACAGGTGCTACCTGCAAGATAAAAGAAAGATTAGCAACCATATATGCTACAATATCAAATAGAAAAAAAAATGCAAAAACAACATAATGTACCATAGATGTCTCAAGGCCAAATGAAATGGCCGAGAGCGTGGCATCATCAATCTATCTGAGCTCCTCCTCGGTTATCAACTAAACATGAATGAAGATCACATACATATAAAAGTCAATATGGCTTAAAAATTAAAATTACTCTATTAAAAAAATTAACATTAAATCACATATGCCATAAAATATATATATACACGTATCGACAATGAAGGAGTCCATGCCTCTGCATTCCCCTCCTCTCTCGCATCATGATCTGTAGCCTCTACGTGTGTGTCTGGTGTATCCTTGTCTAATACAAAATGATACTCAGGAAGATCACCTATGGGAACCATGCAAATATTCTTGCATGTAATGCAAGTGTGAGGCACACAAACATGTGATGAGCTAGCCGATGATGAATTGGCACCAGCATCATCAACACGAGGAGGCAGGATTGACCTAGCTTGAGATATCATTAGGCTACTCAGCCTATGAATGGCTCTGATAGTCTGAGAGCTAGCCTCTATCATAATATCTGGATGCTGCACTCGAGGAGGAGGGGAGATATCAGGTGGGGGAAAAAAAGTGCCAGCTTTCTTCCACTAGGAAGAGGGTCTATCTTGAGTAGCTCCTAGTCCTAAGCCCATGTTGGGCTTCATGCTCCAATAGTTCACTTTAAGTTTCAACACAAATTTAGCATATCATTTTCTGAGGAAATAAAATGGTATGTCTAAATTTCCATGTGGAGTGATATCAAAGACCATCCACCAACAATCCCAAAAGTTTGCATGTATGGCGTCATTTGTGCACCATTTAATCGATTGTTTGGATTTTTTTGGGTCAACTGGTAAACCCATTTTCGGGTTTGCAAAAAGTTTGGCCAAATTGTCTTTGCTTATGTTGAGGGCCACAACCTCATCATAATCCAAACCATCATCAAAGAAATCATGCATTAGATCACGCCAATGAAGACCGGCATTTTGTTGGTTTGTAAGGGTTTCAATGTTATCCACTATGGTGTTTAATGTGGATAACATAGGAGCCAATGTGGGTACATTATTATATGTTATATGCAAACCTCTCAACTCGGTGAGATTTTCATTTATCAAATCCTCGATTCAAGGAGGGTTTTTAGGGGGTAGAGGATCGTTTGGTGGATAGTTTTGTGGGGGTACTGGATCGTTTGGTGGGGGGTTAAGAGGAATATTACTCCCTGCCTCAGTGTCATCATTCTTATCAGCCATTCCTATTGAATTGCAAAACATAATACATATTAAAAAAAAACCTTAATTTTAACCTTATTTTTCAAAAAAACCCTAGATTCAACTAAAACAAACAAAATCATGCTAAAATCTATCAAATTTAGATTAAAAATTAGTTTAAAAAACAAAAAAAACTTACCTCAATATCTGATATCCGATTTTGTATCTGATATCCGCTCGCATGGTAATACTGGCCTCCGAACAGTGAGAAATAAGGGCCCACGGGTGTGTTCTTTTTTTTAATGTATGCTACAGGTATCAGATATTCAATACTATATCAGATATCTGATCGCACCCATGTCTTATATTTTATATATAAGATATTATATTATATTATTATATTATTCTAATATGATATTATTATTATATTATATTATATTATATTATTATAATTTATAATATATTATACTTTATTATTATTATATTATATTATTATAATATAATACATTATAATATAATATAATATTATTATATAATATTATTATTATAGTATAATATTATACAATTATAATATAATAATAATATTATTATATTATAGTATAATTATTATTATTATAATAATATTATATTATATTATAATGTATTATACTATTATAATATAATGTTTTTATATTATAATAATATTATAATAATAATGTAATGTAATTATCTGATATCCGATATATAATCATATATCTGATAATATCAGATATTCGATATGACTTGGCCTTTCCTTCCAGGCTTGGTACTTGGATAGGTGAAAAAAAGTTGGAGCGGATTTTGAAGCACTTTTAGATGTGTTCAAACTCTATTTTTTTCACATCGCCACTTTTTGGCACACCATGATCCTGCACATACCCAAGTGAGTCAATTTGAGAGCACCACTCCAATGGCTCCTATTCTTGTTGATAAAAGTGATGTTACTCCTAATCCACAGAAACTTCAAAAATTTAATAGCTATGTCTGAAAAATAAACAAACAAGAAAATGCAATTTCTAATCAAGTTGTTGTCGTATCTCATAATGCCACTTTTTCATCCACTACTTTTTGATTGAATCATATGTTTGCTCCTCTCTCTGAATCTTTACATTCAATTATGAATAGGTTGTTAATTGCTAGTATGATTACTTTACCTTCTATTCATCCTCTTTTACCTACTATAATGGTGGCTAAATCTTTTGATCTGGAAGATTTTTATCAATATCATCACCAAAATGGTCATACTATTGAGAAATGTTATTCTTTAAAACATAATTTTTAGGACTTAATTGATTATAATACTTTATCTATTAATAATTTTGATGGTAGTGGGAATAAA